>CM076576.1:372496442-372822704 GCA_034641835.2 Pinus albicaulis | reverse complement strand
GACGGGGGAACGACGGGGATGAGTCCTCGGAACAACTAGAGTGCACCCCCAAATTTTCAGGGGACAGGGGGTTGGGGACGAATATATATATATATATATATATATATATAGAGAGAGAGAGAGAGAGAGAGAGTTCAATATTAACATTTGTAGCTGTTTCAAGCTAGTATTATGCACAACCCTTACAATCGCCAATTAAAATCTCAAACAATTTGAAAAGGGGTTGAGTGACATTCCATTATTGGTCACTAGACATGTGCTTTAGCTTTAGGAAACTCAAGTGTAACTACTTTAAATTTGTAATAAGGTCCATGAACACTCTATCAAGGAGAACTATCTTTATATTAGTTTTTTTTTCCTGATATTTATTGTTAATGATGACTATGTTAAACACAAAAAACATTCCCTTTTCAATAGGTTTTGCAAACTTTTATAGTTGTGTTGAAAACCACTATAAAATAATTTGGTTTTCTAACGATATTAAATTCATATTTCAGATTAATAAGGGGATTGAATAGGAATTTATTTAAACATTTTGTACTCAATCCAATTCAGAATTATCTGATTGTTTTCATAACCTTTGGGGCTGGGATGATGGAAGCATTGAACTTGAATGAGTCCTTGAAACCCACATACAATACGTAAAAACTGAGATGAACCTAAGAAAGAACAAGAAAATAACAAGGATCATCCTTTTAAAACGTTGTATTTTCTGTTTTCTTGACATGGAGGGTGTTTTTTGTAATTTTACTACTAAAAATAAAAAATCCCATATGTGAATCATTAGAAATCCAAAATGAAGTCCATCATACAAAAATATTGTACAAAAAATTTAGATTCAATGCATTCCAAAAAAAATGAATGGGAAAAATTATCATATTATTCAATCATCAATGCCCATGATTGTCAAAACTAAAGCTTTGTGCTTGGATTAACCCTAAAGCCTTCTCAAAACATCTCTAAAATCTGCCTAGAAAGCCCTTGAAATCTACCAAAAACATCCTTGAAATTTACCTGGAACATCCCAGAAATCTGTCTGGAACGTCTTGGGGACGGCTAGCAAGTCCCCAACAGTTTGGGGACGTTTCCTAAAGGTCCAAAAGTCCCCGGAACACGGGGACGCAGGGTACGCGAGTATTTTTGTGGGGGATGGGTCCCGATGCAACATATATAAAGTATAGGCAGTTTGTAATCCGTATAGGCATTTTTTTTTGGGAAATTAGAGTTACATAAGTCTTATAATAAAGTTAGGTTATATATATATATATATATATATATATATATATATATAACTAGCCTAGATTCATTTTAACAAAAGAGGTTTTCATATCAAGAGATTCGATCCCTCGCCCTTTTGTAGATCTCGTAATTAAGATGGATCTACGTTGGTTTAATTATTAATATTATGTTTATTATTTTCTTTATTTTTGAAAATTAGACCCGAGATCCGCATACTACCATATTAGAGTAACATTAGATGATACCGCGAAAACCAAACCACTTTCCAAACTCATGATGTTCATTACAAGTTTAAAATAATGCCTTTTGGTTGAACTAATTCTCCAACAAATTTCTAGGCTATTATGAATGAGGTATTCTGACCATACTAGGAAATTTGTGTTAGTTTTTTTATGATATTCTTGTATATAATAAGACTTGGAAATGACATATACAACACCTGGAACAAGTTCTTATTATACTAGAAAAAAAATCAGTTCTACGCAAAGATGTCCAAATTCACCTTTGAAAAGAAGTAGAATACCTCATACGCATAAGATATCCAAAGGAGTAAAGCTAGATCCCAAGAAGATCAAGGAAATTAAAGATTGGCTTAAACCAAGTCAACATCTCCAAATTAAGAGGTTTTTTAGGGTTGACCATGTTGATTTTTCAAGTGCAATAGATACAGACACTAATTTCTAATAACTGATAATTACTTCCAATGATGTAGATATTATTTGAGCACTTTCAGATTATCATTAAGCAATTACACTTCAAAAATTCAACCATAAAAGCAATAGGACAATAGAGATCACAACGCACGAAGACAACAAAAGATTTACTCTAGGAAAACCCAACAACCTTTTCCTTAGAGAAATTATTCAGTTCAACGAGAGCTAAATCTAATTCTTCTAGTCAAATACAAAGTCAAATTGACCAGTAATGCAACTCTACTCAAACTACCCACAAAATTCGACCCCCTGCCCATCATGTGAACTTCCTATTACTCATGACACAAACTCTTGTTACTCATGCACACTTCTTGGAGACTCATGTCTTTTGTATGGAGACTCATGCACACTTTGTGTTAGAAAACTAGAAAGTCAAAAAAGATTTTCTTCTGATAATTACTTGTGAAATTCTTCGTAGTCTTATTAATTTTCTTTCTATTCTTTTATCTTCTCTTTATCAAGCAATCATCAAATCAAAACATGAATATAAACGACAATATATGTAGGCACTCAGCCAGGGCTAAAACCCCTTTGTAGGGGAAAATCTAGTCAAACTCTTCCACTAATCAAATTGAGATAGACCCTTAAACTTGACCAAAAGAACTTCCTCCTCCACCAAGTCAGCCTTCCAATATGATTCAACAAACTTGACTAGTCTCTTCTTATCTAGTAGCTACAACCCAGCTACTCCAGGAATTTTGGCCCAACAATTCTAGAATTTCGGCCCAGCGACTCCAAAATTTCGGCCCTCTTGCAGCTATAGCTCCTTCGCACGTGTGAGACAAAGAGAGAAAATTTTGACTTCTTTCTGCTTGACAAAGACTTCTTTCTCCTTCGCTAGGGTTTTCTTCCTCTTCTTTAAATTTCACACCCTTTTTCGATCTCCTGCTACTGCAGATCGAACTTCTTGTGGATGTGCTCCAAATGAGTTGAGTTCCTGCCCTTTTATAGTGGTTGTGTGAGGTCAAATTCACTTGATGAAGCCGACTTAGTGGAGGAGGCCTAAATGGCTTATTTTATACAAAAATAAATTTCTTTCTTGACTCAAGAACCCCAAGAAGGGTCTATTACATAATGTCAAGGACAAGGATTCTCGATGTAAGCCCTAGATGGGGATGATGACGATGTTGCCATGAGTGCTCATGTGCCTCGAGAGAAGTGGTGGGGTGACATAGATCTGTAGCTCTTTTGAGCTTCTGTGGTGAGGGGCAGGATCCTTGAGGTGCCCAAACTGTTGGATCACATACGAGCTAAGGGAGCCCTTAATGATAGTAGCAGGATGACTGGAGTCAATTGGTGCTAGAGATGATGAAGCGACAATGGCAGAGCTAGAACGCTGAAAACTGAAGCAACGCAGAGCAGAGGCAGCAACAACGTAGAAGTGGTTGATGGACTTAAACAGTGCAGTGTAATGCAGAGCATTAGAGGGTCAGCACAGATTAGCATCAGAGGGAGCTTCACCATCGAGATGGCATCCAAATTGGCTTGTATGTCAGGATTTTGGGATGTCTTTTCAGTTGCTTAACTCTCAGCAACTGAGTTGCAGTGCAACAGTTAGCGGTGGCAGTGCTATGGGCAACATGATGTAGCATTTGGGAGGGAGCTGCAGTACATATGAGGCAGTGATAAGTGGCAATGTCATGGGCAACAGTACAGAAGGCAACAATGCAATGGATGAGGGGCAACAGCCGAGCATCAACAACGTAGAGGACCGATGCTGTGGATTAGGGTGATGCTTCTGGTATGAAGTATTGCTAGAGCACATTCCTCGCTAAGAGGGAGTGTTGATTTTTGGGTAGCATCGATGTGCTCTAGCTCCGAAACTTTGTGGAGGCCAGAACACATGAGATCTCCAAGACCCATAAATTGTTGGAGAAATCCCACCCGTAACTTAAATTATTCAAATAATTAATTATTTTAAATGGAGCCTAAGTTAAAACTTAGGTAATTCAAATAATTAAAGTGAATTAATTTAACATGTGGGTGAGAAGCTTCTAAGTGACGACGATCAAGTCTAATTTATTCTTAGCGGTCGTTTAGAAATTAGATCACAGTCGTTGATTCATCAACAGGAAAAGTATAAAGGAAGGCTTGAGGGTCAGTTGGAGAACACACATAGTGACTGAATTTAGAGATTGAATTCTTCTAATGGAGCAGTGCTCGGATAAAGATCAGATCTAAGTAATTCAGTGCAGTGAGGGGCAGTTCGACAGCGGTACTTCAATCCAAGGTCGAGAATACAAGTGCAGAGAGGCAGATCAACACCGGGAGAGACAACTCAACCCTTGAGAGGGTGACACAGAGCCAACAGGGCTCACACAGAGCCATAAGGGTGATGTAGAGCCAAAGAGAGTGACGCAGTCACTTGAGTAGCGACACCAGGGTTTCTGTGAAGCAGATCAAGCAACCATTCAACAGATCGATTTCTGAGCCAGGAAGGCTCACGAGGAGGATGACACAGCCACTAGAGGATGTGACGCATTCTCAAGGTAGAGCTTGCTGCAGCCATCGCTGCGCAGCACTGGGGACAACATAGTCACCTTGGGGTTTCTTCATTCTGCTGCTGGATCAGCTGAAATATTTGTCTCCGAATAGAGGTACTTCTACCGTGGATTTTCTTTGTTGGGTGAGCCAGATTTGGCACCCTAGATTGTATTCAGAAATCTGCATAATAATATAAACCCTCAGAATTGTTGCACCGATTTTCCCGCATTTGGTTTTTCCAGGGACATTTGTGCGAAAAATACGTGTCCTTTGTTTGAACGTGTCACTTATTTTTCAGTACTTGATCTGTATAATTGTGTAGGCTGCAGTGTATTTGCATTAGTATTTTTACTGAATATTCAGAAAAATAACTTGTAATTTAAATAAGGCAAGTAGGTAATGCAAATCAGATTTACTGCAGTAGGATTTCTGGTTTAGATTAAGGAATTTTCACACTTAAAGATTCTAATAAGATATATTGTATCTATGAACTATGAAAATCAAAACATAACATTTAAAGTAGGTTATGCAAAGGATAATATCCCTAAGTGTCTTTAGAAAATAAGACTTTGACTTCAGATTCTTCTGTCTTGTTCTTCTTTGGTGGAGCTTCATCAACAACAATTGCATGTTCACTTTCTCTATTCTCATTACTTGAATTTTCAAGACATTGAATTGTGTAGTGTCCCATCTTATGACAATTATAGCATTCAATCTTTGATAGATCAACCTTCTTCTCTGGACCTTTGAACTTCTTGTATGATTCCTTTTTCTTGTGATGAACAGAGTAGAAATTTGAAGTGTTGTCTTCTTCATCCTCCTTGTTACTCACTAATGAGATGCGTGCTTCTTCTTGACAGCATGCAATCCTCATTAGTTCAAAGGTTGGAGTATCTTTTCAACTGCTAATTCTTGATGCAAAAGGGCCCTAAGATTTTGGTAGACCTAGTAGTGCAACAATCACGAGTTCTTTTTTTGGTACAATTTAATCAATAGCTTGGAGTTCTCTCTTTTTTTCTCAACTGTGGTTCACAATAATTGAGTGGCCGCTACATCCATGGGTAATAATCCGGGCAGATCCACCCGAAGGGATCTACTCGTCGGCTTATTTGGTCAGGCCTAACCCTAAGGTTGTCGAGGAGATTTGACCCCGTGACCTCCCAATTGGCAAGGTACTTAGCAACGGGAACTCGACCAATTGAACTATGTGTTGGGGCTGCTTGGCGTTCATCTCTTATTCCAGATATCCTTACAAAATATGATGCCACAATATCCTTTTATTGTCATCTTTATTGCTCTTAGTTCATTCCTGAGACTTGAGACTAGCTATCTGACCAATATTTTTAATGGTGAACAACTTGGAGAGGGCTTCATATATTTCTTGAGTGGAATCTATATTGGATATGTATGGGATTAGATTGTCCTTCACTCCATCTACTATTAGATTCATGGCCAAGATGTCAAATTCCTTGAATTTCTCCTTTCTTGCATCATTTGTAGGTGTCTTAACTTTTCCTTGAACAAGATCCAAAACTTTATACTTAGCGAGAATAAGATCTATCGTCTTTTTCCATGCCCTGTAGTTGGAGGCTCCTTCTAGCTTGTTTTCTATCTTCATTGAAGTTGTCATAGTCTCTATAGATAGTAGGCTTCTCTTTGTATGATCCTTTCCTTAATGACCTTCTTTTGTTCCTTCCTTAACCCTTTCTTCAATAGACCTTCAAGCTGTCTTTTTCCTTCCTTCTTCACCTTAGCTCTAGTACCATGTTAGAAAACTAGAAAGGCAGGAAAATTTTCTTATCTTGATAATTACTTGTGATATTCTTGTAGTCTTATTAATTTTCTTTATGTTCTTCTTTTCATCAAGCAATCATCAAATAAAAAACATGAAGATCAATGACACCAGATGTAGGCACTCATCCAGGGCTAAAACCCAGTCAAACTCTTCCACTAATTAAATTGAGATAGACCAAGACCTTAGACCTTCCTCCTCCACCAAGTTAGCCTTCCAATATGATTATGCAAACTTCAGTAGTCCCTTATTGTCCAGCAGCTACAACACAACTACTCTAGAAATTTCGGGCCAACTGTTGAATTCTTAGTTAAACTGAGAGGAGGGGGGGGGGGGGTGAATCAGTTTAACACCATGAGCTTTACAAATTTTTCATCAGCTTATTTACAACTTACTTTTATAATCAACCTTAGTATATGAATAGTCTTAATATGTTGCAGCAAGTATTAAAATAATGTGACATCAAACTTATTATGAGAGCAACAAACATTAAGCAGATTTGGTAAATCATCTCAGTACACAGGCAACACAGATAGAGACAACAGATATAAGTGGAAACCCATAAAGGGAGAAAACCACATCTTATTATTGTTGTGATGCAAAGGCAAGCTCCAACTCCCTCTCACCACTGTTTTTCTGTAGGCACCAACCTACAGGAGGCTTCAACCTCAATTCTGCAAGCTACAATTTGCAAGGAAGCTCCAACTCCCTTCAATTTTCTGCAGGCACCAACCTACAGGAGGCTCCAACCTCATTCAACTACAACTGACAGCTATCAAGCTTCAACCTGATAGGGAAGCTCCAACTTCCTCAATTTATCAAAAGAAATATTTGCTGATTTACCTCAGATATCAACTCTGTTCTGTAGCATCTCTTTCTGCTCCTCTCTTCTTTATCTTCTCTGCCTCAATCTTCTATGCTTTTCATTATCTATCCTTACTCTCTCTCTCCTTTTTTTTTTATGCATATCAAGTTGATATTATATATAGAGTTCCTCGCATCACTGTTTGTATTTCACAAGAAATTTGGAGTGATCAGCCATGACTCCTTGGCTTTTGTCTTCTCATTCCTTTATCCAACTCATTTTAAAATTATAAAAATATGTACAAATTTCCATGCTGCAGTGGGATTTTTCTTTTCCTTAGGATACTTGCCTTTGCATCACAATCAATATAAAACAAAAATATTTACATTTTCAGTTACACATTTCAATTCCACTAAGCTCCTTTACTAGACTTTGGCTTTACTGGATTTGTCTTTTCTGCTGCTGTTGAGTGATTTTTCTGAATATTTTGGTTCACCTCTGTGTCTATTCATCTGTTCACTGTACTTGTGTGCACCAACTACATATAGAGCTGCTTTTCAGGTTTTATTCTCAAAGACATATGAATCTGGGCAATGTCTGTTCATTACCAATCTTTGTTCTCGGGCTACCTGCTTACGTTCTCTATTCATATATGAGCTTAAAGTTAATAGTTGAAATTCACATTACAATTTCAATTCATCTTTTTCCTGTACCATTTTCTGTTGTTGTCTCTCTCTCTTTCGTTCTTGCAGGCTCTTGTAATAAACCCAATCTGTGAACTTTATAAAACCCACTATATTAAATACCAGCGTAGTATATATATCAACATATATATATGTTCCCCACCAATTGTGAAGACCCATGTATTCACTTTAACGTATGCCCAGCACGCACCTCATTTCATATAGGTTTCGACTTTAGCACAATATATAAATATATCACCATGTATGCATATTCCCCAAGTCAAGCATTAAAAACTATTAATAATCTGTGGCTTTTGTTTAGCGCCCAACATAAGTATGGTCACGGTTTTATAACCTTTATAACATCAAACTATATTACATTCCCCACTTAAATATATAATGCTTACTCGAATGTTCGGACCTTGGAAATCTTAAATATATATCTCGAGCTTTAATTCAACTGAACCACTTATAACATACCTTTGGCTCCGGGCCCACATATATAAGCGATGGCTCAATTAAATATGTGCGCCATACCTTGGGTTATCCTTCGAGCTACTTCCGAATGCGATCGCCGTTCAATGAGCCTTCCTCTAGATTGACGATGTTCGTTGATATCACACTGCCTCCTCAGTGGAACGTTAATGTGCGATGGGACGGTTTTGAAAATCCATCGCATGCCATGTGTCCTCCAGTCTATGGAATCGCTCCGAATTCGCAATTACCGCTCGTCCCACAAAGGTGGTGCGATGAAAACCGAAAACCCCCTTTACTGTTCATTAGTCAGAGTTCCGTCTTCCGAGCTCTGCTTCTAATACTTCGCTCCTTTCGTTATATATTACTATTCCGCTTCGAGGTTCTGGTCCTTTACATCCTCACTGCATTCATATTCCATTATGCTGTAAATATTCATCGCATTCTGCTCTGTAGCACTCGCACAGGATTATATTAGTGTCACTGGGATTCTGAGAAAACCTCTCCATACAGGGGCTAACATTTCGGCACCCTACACAATAATTTAACTCAGAACTTAAAGGGTATCAAACCTCTTTCAACGGTGAGTACATAGAAGTCATCCTGGGGTATTTTAACTATCGCACATTCTCGTACAACTCAAATGCTCTACACTTAGAGTTAAATCGAATGAAACCGTATGCAATCAATTCATTTCAGAGCACATCAAATCTTGATACATATGTAAGCCCTTATTTACGAACCCACATCAGTTTGCTCGATCGTGCACAAAATTACAAATCTACCCTTTTGCATAGGGTTTTCAATGTTCACAAACTTTGAAGGTCTAACTCCCGCTTCCACAAGAAATATACAGGCATGATCCTATTTGTCAGTAACACAGGATTTCATATTACAGTTCGACTTTCTCTTGGAAGCATGATCCTTTCGAATAATATACAGGCATGATCCTTTCGAATAATATGGAAGTAGACTTATATCAATTCTCTCATCTCCTCAGAGCCACTAAACAGATTCCTCATTTATGCTAATTGAAATTACTTACAAAACCCTCTTGTTCATGAAAACAAGAGGACAATCTATTCTGTCTCTTGGACAACTCTGCTTCAATTCATTGCTTGTCCTCTGCTCCTTGACTGGTACTACTCCTTACTTCTCTTTTTGTTGTCTCTGCTACCTCACTGCTGCCTTGTTATTGTTTCAGGTGTTCCTCCTTTGCCATCAATGACAACATTTCCAACACAACTATTTCAGAATTTTGGCCTAGCTACTCCAGAATTTTGACCCAACTACTCCAAAATTTCAGCCCTCCTGCAGCTACAACTCCTTTGCACATGTGAGACAGAGAGAAAATTTCAACTTCTTTTTGCTTGACAAAGACTTCTTTCTCCTTCACTAGGGTTTTCTTCCTCTTCCTTGAATTTCACACCCTTTTTTTGCCTCCAACTATTGCATATCAAACTTCTTGTGGATGTGCTCCAAATGAGTTGAGTTGCTGCCTTTTTATAGTGGTTGTGTGAGGTCAAATTCCCTTGATGAGGCTGACTTGTCCTTCTTTGAGGCCGACTTGGTGGAGGAGGCCTAATTGACTTATACAAAATAAATTTCTTTCTTGACTCAAGAACCCCAAGAAGGGTCTATTACATAATGACAAGGACAAGGACTCTTGACATAAACCCTAGAAGGCTGCAGTAGACGCTTTGACCTGTTAGCCGTTGACCCAAGCATGAAACCCATGTTTTAATAAGTCAATTTCTTTTACAATAAAATTTCTTTTTCTTTCTTTTCATTAAATATGTAATATACCCAAATTTTGGATTACCTGGTGAGGTGGTTAGGAGGGTTTTCCAGAGCTTGTGTTAGCCTTTTCATAGGAGCAAGATTACTCTATTGGTAGGCCCAAAGGGTTTTAGAGGAGTTTTATGGGTCCGACTGAGATCACTTACCATATTTCATTCTATAAAACAGTGTTATTAACAAACATATTTTAATTAATTACGTTTAAGGTCTTGTTTCAAGCCAATTACTTGGAGAAACACCTTTGTGTAATAGCTCGTTGGAGTCGAGGAGAAAATATCTACAAGGCAGGATGATAAAACGGGGCTTTGGGTGGCCAGTGTGGCCACATAGGCGAAATAGGCATTTTTTGGGCATTAAAAGTGACTTTAATTAGTTTATAAAAGTTAGTTTTTTAAATAAAGAAAGGAAAAGTGCTTTTAAATATTTAATTGGAGGGAAAAGGTAAGTGAGTCATATAGAAGGGAAATGAGGGGTCTCTCCTCATTCATGTACATTTGTGAGTATGGAGAAAGAGCTCTTAGAGAGAGTTTGAATGAGAAGATTAGGGTTTTGGAACACTAGTTGCCAGAGTTGACTTCGGTGTTGAAACTAGACACCCTAGTTTGGGTTTGGCAGTACAATTTGAGTGATTTCACTGTTGAGCTTTAATGGAGAACAAGATTTCCGAGACATATTGAGGTATTCAAGTGTTATCAATTGATTTTAAAAACTTATTTGGTGTTCTTCGTCTCATTTGACAAGTTGAAGGAGAAAATGAAGGGAACCAACTCCATTATTACTTTGAGGGGTCGACTTCATGAGTGAGATACTCACAGCTGAAGAGGAAGAGTCCCATAACGCTACTGGACGAGTTAGTCTGGCACCTGAAGGGTTCGAGCTCCATCTTTTCTTGCTGGACGGGTTTAGCGGCTGAGTCGATTTTGGGAAGAGAAGGGAGTCACGTTACCTCTTTGATGATAACTGGGTGGTTCATCACTTGGTGGACCATATCACAGTCACCAGAGGACGAGTTCTGGGAAAGAAGGGAACTTATTTCCATCTCAAACTCGGACTGAATTATATTTGATTGTTGGATGTGTTCTCCAATAGAAACTTGCCTTCAGTAAAATCGCGTGACTTGGGTGACTGAGCGTATGAATTTTTGGGCACATTCTTGTCATAACTGAGTACATTCTTTGCTGGAGGTTTATTTCAGGAGCAACGTATTATCTTAATGATAAGGACGCGGGATGGTTGATATTACATGGGTCGTTGCCAGAATGAAGCCTGTGCATGTTTCCTTGGGCAACGTAACTCCTTAACAAGTGCTGGAACGTTATTCTGAGAGGTTGATATTTATGTATGTACACATTATTAAGGATTGTCTCGACTTCCAGGTTCCATCTCTCAAATCTGCTCACTGTATATTCAGTTCATTCAATAAAGATTGTCCTTCTTATAACTGCCTTGACTAGTATCAATTGTATTGAGTTTTCTGAAATTTGTCATTGGAATACAAATTCTTTTGGAGGCTGTTAGTGCATGAGAAACAAATTTATAAAAACATCACTTACAACAAATTGCATTCAAACTGTTTGAAGAAAGTTTCCACTGAAATTGAATTGCAAATTCAGAATATTAGTGAGAAAACCGAGGTTATGTTGAGGTCAAATTACTGCTTATGAACACTCATTATAGGATCCCTCTGTAGAATCTACCTTCCCACTTCATGCTGTTGCTTGCTTGATTTCTTCTCTATCAGGTGATCAATTTCTTATGTGCATCGTTATTTCTTCTTGAGAAGAATTCTCAGCAAACATTAGAGCAATGGCACCTGAATCAATTTTTTCCTTTAATTTGCTTTTGGTCCATATGCCTCCGCCATGACATTATTGATGACATCCATTCCTTCACCTACAATTTTCTTAGTGTCAACCCTGCTCGATTCTTCATTGCTTTCTTCTCTTGATTATCTTAAGATATCTTTGGCAAAAGGGTGTGATTCTTGGTCACGAGCAGCTTCACAAACATTGCACCAAGGCAACACTTACGAATGACTATAACATGTTATTACAAATGACAACCCAGATCCCACATTAGAGTTCTAGATAAGGCAGATCTAATCCATTATTCAGTGCAGGTGGAATAGAATAAACATGCTGTTACAAGTGACAATCCAGATCCCACATTAGAGTTCTAGATAAAGTCAGATCTAATCCATTACTCAGTGCAGGTGGTATTGAATGAACATGCTATTACAAATGGCTAGCCATACCTGTGGAGAGACTTGAGAGAGTGGCTTTTCCAGGCCTCTCTAGTAGTATTTTGTGTTGACTGCCTCAATAGTAGAGGTGAGGATTTTCATTCGAAGGAGGGATCCCACATTAGAGTTCTAGATATAACAGATCCAATCCACTATTTGGTGCAGGTGAGACAAAATGAATATGCTGTTAATCATTGATTGTATGTAGAGTGGTCTGGGAGAATGTCTTCCTACTATCATTGAAAGGCAAAAGAGGGCTTCTGTGCTACTGTTGCAAAGATGCTTGTTGTTGATGAGGATTGGGTGTTTTGTTAAAATTATATTCATATGCAAAACTTGGTGGCTTCTTCTATATGTTGAACCTATGGGAGGTTTGGTTGACCAAATTCCATGATAACTTGATTGGATGGTCGAAGTTGAATTTCAGATATAGGACAACTTACTGTGTCAGACTACAGTTTTATTTGCTAAGAGAAACTGTTCTACTTATAGCCTTATCCCCTATGCTGGCAGGGGAAAACTCTCCACTAGGAAAAGGAACCAGATGCCTGACAGATTGATGATGACGAATGTGTAGGATTTTGTGAGACATTGTTGGGGTTTTCCTCTAAGCATCTTTAATAACCCTGGTGTGTCCCACAATGATAACGTGGGTGGCAGTGTTACCTATGATGCTGAGTAATCATTGCATGCCTGGCAATGAACAGCCATGGCTATGCTATTTAGGCTTGACCAGAAGTTGCTTATTTTCTTGTTCTTTATTTTTCTTATCACGAATATAATTATCATCATCAATTATATCCTAATAATATATCAACGGATTATTTTGTTTGATTTTATTTTTGTCGTGAGAAAATCCTCGTGATTTGCTAATTCAAGTTTTTCTATTTCATGATTAATCAATTCAATTGTCTAAACATATGCTGTGATGTGATTTATAATTTGTAATAATTTTAATGAACGCATTTTCAGTTGCCTTTGTGTGAGATTTTCATGAATTCATAATTAAAACAGATAGATTATCCATCTTATCCATTTCAACCACTGTCGAGTTTTGCAGCTTTTTGCACCCTTCGCCGTGAAGGGTGGAGATTGATAGGCATAGTTTGTTTCTATGTTATCTCAGAAACATTAGTTGGCGTTTCCTTGGTTCTCATTTCAGTAACTGCCTCTTTAATTCTGGTCCTATCATCACTTTTTTTAGTCCCACTCTGGGAGAGATTGGTTATATTGATCCACTGTAATGTTTGATTTTCATGTAGCTTAAGGAGGCTAAGGAGGCAGAACAAAGATCTTTGCAAGAGTCAGAAAGGCTGGAGAAGGAAATTGCTAAGATTCAGGAATTGAAGGTCAGCATTATCAGCTGTAATCTTGTTGAAATTGAATTTTTAGACTTGTGGTACAAGGCTAGTTTAAATTCCTAGTTTTACTTTTATATTATTTGGTTTATTTTTAGCTGTTTTAATTACTTTATCTCAGCTATTAATCATTTTGAATCCCGTTCTGACTACAGAAGAAAATCACCACCATGACTGCGGATGAGTATTTTGCGCAGTATCCAGAGCTCAAAGCAAAGTTTGATGAAGAAATTAAAAATGATAATTGGGGATATTAATCGGGAGACGAGTTTTAGTAGCGTTCACTTGCAATAAATTATGTCACGTTGGTGGCATTTAATATTCAGATTTTGTTTTCTCAAAGCCCCAAAAATTTGAGCAGATCCTTGTGTTTGAACCGGGAGACTGTTCTTTCTTTATATTGGTCAATGCCATGTGAAATGTAGTATCTTCTCCAAAGAATACTGTAGTGTCTTGACATTTCAAGCCAGTTACTAATTTATGTGAACTTCAATCAAATAGCACGCCTCAGATGCCTGCAAAATTAAGCACGTCTCATAACTGAAGAAGTTAAAATTGTGTAAATCTTTAAAGTTGAAAACATTCTTGTTTTCTTGAAGACTGCATCTAGTGTTTGGACGTTATACAGCATGTTAAACTTGCCTGGGTTTTTAAATGAATGATTCATTGTTTTTTGGTTTTCCTAACACCACTAGTGTGACGGAAGCTATAAAATGCGTGACATTATTTATAAATTGGCATATACGCTATAATATATTCCAACTTTTGGAAATTGACGTAACAATTCCAAAATAATCCTTATGAATACTGTTCCATTTCGTAAATTTTCCTAACTACTCTCAGACGGCCAAGCCGGTTTAAATGTCTTTGTGGGTATATGTAATGCTCAAATGTCTGGTTTTGCTTTTGTGCTTCACCACCTCACAGATCGCACATATATTGGACGCCAGGCAGGGAAACAAGGAGGGCTTTATTTCCTTTATTTCCACTGATTGTAGTGGAATTTTTCAAATAGAAATACAAGTGTGTATTCCCTCTGATCCGAAAACGAAGAACAAAAAATGTCGGTACAAATAGATGGCAAAGTGGAGAAGCAGAGGAACGACAAATTGTGCAGTTGGAAAGTACAACAGGAGTTTTAAAGAGATGCATTATATAATTATTATTTATTATTTTCTATAGTTATGGAGACTTCACAATCATTGATAGGTGGGAACTAGGGTAAATTGTTGCATAGGTTACAAGCACTTAATCTTGAAGGGATGAGGAGAGTCGAACTGGTAACCTCTTTAACCTGGGAAGAAATCTTAAATATAATTTATGACTAAAACTAATTCTTAGAATGAAACGACAAAATATTTATATATTTTTAATTTTATGACAGTTTGTGGTAATGATTTTTTGGGGCAAATAGAGCAGTACTAGTATGGAGAGTTTTGCAACAGGACTTTACTGAGCAATATTGCTCGTTAGCAAAAGCAAGAATGGGCATCACTCCTTGAATAGAGGGTATCATTGTTTTTTGCAGATTTAGAGGTTAATTATACATGATAGCTTGGTTAAATATTAACTTGAAATTAAGGGGGTTAGCGGCATGGTTTCAAATACTGAATGTTCATGTGCCGAAGCACACATACCACGAAAAGGGATTAACCAATTTTCTGGGTTCAATTTTTTTACCTATCTTGATGCCCGCCATGTTTTGTTCTCACTTTTAGAAATTACCAATTGCATCCGAATGTTCAATCATAGTTACAGTGCCCATAAGTTTTAAAAAGGCCAAAATTTCCAAAAACGAGAAACTTAAGCAAGGCCAAAATTTCCAAGAACGAGAAACTTAAGCAAGGCCAAAAGTACCAAAAACGAGAAACTTAAGCCCACTGCTTTGATAATTTTTTAAAAGTCCCTGATTATCTAATTACTTGTCTGATTAAATATCAAGTTTAGTTTCAGCCGAGACTCCAAGTACCTATGCCAATAGTAGAAACCTAGGGTCCTGTAGCAGACCTTGTTTGGATAATGTGTAAGTGACAATGTTGTGTTTTCTGTATACTGTGATGAGTAAAAGTGATGTTGAGAAATCAAGTGCAAGATGTACAAGCAAATATTTCTGACCTACTAATAATTATTTGTGAATTTAAAGCATCTTTAATTATTTTTCTTCATCAAATAATTATACTTCAGAAATCAACAGATAACAATGACAAGAAAGTAGAGATCACAAAGCACAATAACAAGAGACACTAGAGTTTAGGTCAGAGACTAGGGCAAAACCCCACAAGGGCGAAAGCCCAATCAAACCTTTCCTTAGAGAGATCCTTCAACAGGACATCAAGACATGGATACTACTAACCACAAGATGTCATCCAGAAGTGGCAAGTCTCCAATGTAAATGTCTGCAAGACAACGTCAATAAGCTGTCCAATAGAGTGTCCAACAAGCTCACCACCGAGAGGATGATCCTCTCACCATACCACAAAAAACAAGGCCTTGGATACTAGATATCTTGAAGTTCAAAACTTGAATAGAATCACAATAAAATTTGAGCATGGATCTAGGCTTAGATCTCGACCTAGTCTTGGTCAGGAACAAACCAAACTTTTGATAATGAGCAGATCTTGGTCACCAGACTTTAGATCACAAGTTTAATAATCAGATCCTGGTCACCAGACTTCAGACCATAAGTGTACTGAACACATGTCAAACCTCTGACTTCAGATCATAAGTATAATGAAGAGATCTTGAAGCTTTGATTTTAGATCTGTTGACGGTGCTGGATACCGCCAACATACATGGGGTATCTCTGATGTGAAGTCCCAATCAGACCTCACTCAGCCCCATTCGGAGTATCGGCCCGACCACCATATTACAAAGGTTCGTCTTGGTTTCAACATATAACATAAGAGATCATATACATAACCCTTGAACAAGAAAGTTAACATTGTGAAACACCGATTGGAACGTGTAAAAGAGACCTTCACGAGGGGGGAGACAAAAAGTGAGCCTCTAGATGGAAGTAATAGTACTAACCTAAGATAGATACATGAGCAAATAAAGTTTCGTTAGTTATCTACTGAAATAGTTCGCATAGACAACGATCATTAAACCACATACAACACACTTTCAACAAGATAAGTACTGAGGCCACCGAAATAGTTCAATTTCATTAGTACACGAGCGAAACATATATAGCAAACATCTAAAGAATAGTCCTAAGACATTCACAATACATGCATGAAAATGTGTTGGCTCATCGAGCTTCAATTATAAGGTGAAAGATCCAAGTAGACAGTTACAATAGTGAAACATCAGCTCCAATAGTGCAACATTAAGTCACTTCTTCCTTCTCCAAAGAATAGTTTTCTCTCTATGCCAAGCAGAGAAGCCAAAACTAGCTCTCCAAAGCTTAAGCCTCCAAAATCCCTTTGCTTGTGCCAGAGGTTGTTTTTATACCAATGGGAATGACCTTTTCATCCCCATGACTCTGGACTTTTAATGTGTCCCTTGGACTTCTCTAAACAACTCTTGAACTTCAAGATGAATTTTGGACTGATATACAATCTTTGTCCATATAGGAATAAGTGACTTTTCATATTCCACATATGAATTTTGGACTTCCACACATTACATTTTTTCCTTTTCTTGTTAATATATCATTACATTCCACATGATGATGTGGCATGACTCATGGAAACACATTGAATATTATGATTAAACTTGTACAAGTTACAACTTGAAAATGATGACATGGACTTCATAATAAGGTGGCAATGACAAGTTGTATTCCTTGCTCCTTCATCTTGCATTCTTGATGATAGATCTGATCTATGCTTTATCTTCATGAAGTATCCACTTTGTTCTTCTCCTTCACCCTCCAAAGGGTCTTTAATCAATATCAGAATCCTATGAGTCATCATGTAATGTCTTCTTTCTATCTTGATCCATGATCTGCTTGATCTCTCCATGATAGCTCTCTTTTGTCCTTCTTCTATGCAAGTGTTTCTTTATGCTTTTTCCTTGCTATATGCTCTTGAGCATCACCAAATATATTTAATCTATGCTCCATCTTCATGAAAGATTCACTTTGTTCCTCGCCTTCTCCCTCAAAAGGGTCTTTGATCAATATCAGAATCTGTTGAGTCATCATGTAATGTCTTTTTTATGTCTCGGTCCAAGATTTGCTTCATGTCTACATGATAAATTTCTTTTGTTCTTCTTTGCAGGTGTTTCTTTATGCTTTCTCCTTGCTATATGCTCTTGAGCATCACCTTGTCATGCTAGAAAGGTTCTCCTGCCAATGAAAATCATTCATGACGAGGAAAAGTTAGTCTAAAAACATCTATTCTATCACTACCTAGCTCATGGAATGATCTACTCATGATAGGTATGTCAGAGGATTAAAAGAAGGCGGCTTGATTAGGAGGGCGCAATTAAACTCAGCAAGGCTCACAAGAGGCCTTCAAGGCGCGCTTGTGCGCTCTAGCAAGAGAGAGAGAGAGAGAGAGCTCAAGGGTGCATGTGGACACTCCGATGAAATGGAGTGAGGTTTCGGACCTTCAGATCTTTAAGGTGCACTCGTGCGCTCAAAGAGACTATGAATGTGCAAAGGTGCACTCCAAAGAGGTGAAGGAGTGAGGCTTTAGGCCTTCAGGTCTTCAGGTGCACTCATGCGCTCATGGCCAAGGGGGGCGCATTGGCGCATGCTGAAGGGACGAAGGAGAAACACTCAAGCCTTCAAGATGCCCTCATGTGCTTAAAGAGGGTGCAATTTTTCGAGCCAAAGGATTGCGCTCAAAGGCTTCAGGGTTCGTGACTGCGGCAGGCGCTCTAAGGGAAGGATGAAGGCTTTGTGCTTCGTGGGTGCGCCATATGCTCTTAAGGATGGCATAGTTCTTCAAGCCAAGGAGTGCGATCAAAAGCTTTGGGCTTCATGAGTGCGCCATGCGCTCTTAAGGAAGGCTTCGTGCTTCGTTAGTGCGCCACGTGCTCTTAAGGAAGGATTCATGCTTCGTGAGTGCGGCGTGCGCCCTAAGAGGGTGTAGTTCTTCATGTCGAAGGAGTGTGCTTGTGGTTTTGAAGTGCGCTCAAGCTCTTAGAGTGCGCTCATAGCACTGAAGAGCGCTCGTGGTTTTGAAGTGCGCTTAGGCTCTTAGAGTGCGTTTTTTTAAGTCAAGAAGGTCCTTATTTGTCTAGAGTGCGCTTTATAGAGGAGAGAAGGTCCTTGTTCTTCTGAAGTAGGATTTTTCACTGAGCGTTTGAAGTGCGCTTCATTGCTTCGAAGTGCACTTTGTTGTTTTGAAGTGCGCTCAGGCTTGGAAGGGCAA
Source organism: Pinus albicaulis (assembly GCA_034641835.2). Taxonomy (NCBI): domain Eukaryota; kingdom Viridiplantae; phylum Streptophyta; class Pinopsida; order Pinales; family Pinaceae; genus Pinus; species Pinus albicaulis. The sequence goes on along the minus strand of CM076576.1, from coordinate 372,803,790 downwards.
AGTTCTCTCCAATCGTGGCTACTTGTTCATTTGGAATGCACTTTTCAATGAGGGAGGCAACACAAGGCTAGGTGACTTATCCTTAGGAAGTACTAATTCACTGTGAGAGGAAGGAGACCTTATAAAAGACTTAGTGCACAAGTATGGGGAGGGGGGGAATGGGTTAACAAGGCTCATGGATAAGCTGCACTCATTACATAGTAGGAAGGCTAATGCCTCTACAATTTGTGCTGAGTCGTAGGACCAAAAGGGCTTCTAAACGGCTAAGTGTGAGACCAATAGAGTAAAAGAAAGAAATGCATCTGATCATATCTCAAACATGGATCACACACATGAATGCCATTGATGCAAGCCAAGGGAATGCACATGACTCGTGAACAACAATCACACCTTGAAATGATAGCAAATCGACACTTACAAAAGTTAAGAAATTGAAGGCAACACATGCCATAGTGAAGATAACATGAGTATGATACTTGTTAAGGAAAAAACAAGCAAAAGTGACAATCGTGAAAGTGAAAGCGACACTTGGGAACACAAAGGCACACAAAATCGACATTTGAGAATACTCACAGAAATATAAGTACAATCACAACCAAGGTGGGGAAGACTGTCAATGAAAGTGCACACTGACTGTTGATATGATTTGAACATCACACAAACATTGTCTTAATGGACGATGCTATCCTGTTCAAGCTTGCATAAATGAAGCATTTTCATGAACTCATCGAAGATTGAGCATGTGCGAATGCAAGTTACTTGAAAGTTTGAAACTAGGAGGAAGACTTAAATGCTTTAGAAAACACCAAACGACCATGGAGTGACCATAAGACAACAAACCGTAAATTCAAGTGTGGGAAAAATTTTGGAGGGCGTTGATCGCAACGACAATACTTGGTGACACACTATTTGAACTCCAACTTCTCTGTTTAGGTTTAATTCTCTAAGTGCAAGGTCTCAGTCTCTCAGGAACTATTGATTCATCTTGCTGATTACCTTGGCTTTCCTACTTAATCCGGTTAGAGATATCGTCCCCTCGATTCCCTTACTTGGTTAAACACATATCAAGGCTTGCCAAATCACAATTTTTTTCGAACTAGGAAAGGGTAATATGCATGGAAAATTTAAGATATTCAGAGTACGAGTTTCATCTCTAGTGTTGCTCTGCTGTGAGCAAGTCTGGACGGTACCCCGACAAAGTCACTACAGGAGCACAAGCGTTGCTTCGTTGCAAGCGAGCATGAATAATACATTGACGAAGTCACTTGCTTCACCTCCCTGTGGAGGAAGCCTTTCTCTTCTTTCACCCTTTATTTATTTATTTAATAGGATTGTGCTTCAACACTTATTATTTTCAACATGTGGGAAGAGGGATCCTGACTTATTGAGAGAAGAGGAGGTTGCCCCTTTAGAGAAGTATTTATAGACCTTTGATATTGGTTTGCTCGCTAATTGATTTTCCCTTTATCCTTTCTCTACTTGATTAGATTGACAAGAAAAAACTATTTACTTATAATACCGAGTCGAGGGATGAAGATCCTAGAATATATATGGGCTTTATAGTTCGACCAAAGAGTTTTCGTTCGAGTGGATTGTATTTTCCATTCAGACATCATTGAATTTAAAGATATGTAAACCCAAGATAGAGAAGAGGTAACAAATTAGCCAAGCATTGTTCGCCATCATAATTTCCCTTTTCACGTTTTTTCCACGTTGTCTTTTGAGCCAAATAGGAGCATCTTCCATGCAAAGTCTTATTGAAAAAACAAAAAGAAAATACATGACAAAACAACGAAACAAAACCAAAAGATCTAAGCAAATGGAGGTGGAACATAAAACAACATGCAAAATATAAAACAAGAGAACAAACAAATGCAAAGACTCGATAGAAAGTAGGATAAAAGGTGGATGCGAGGCACGGGAAACTAAATACAACTAAGCCTACTCCTAACTTAATCATCTAGAAGGTTAGGGCTAAGTGTAATGATCTTTCCAATGAAGCCACCGCTGTTGTTCCTGACTTGCAAACAACAAGATACAAGCAATGAAAACCAATATATAATAATGTGCAAAAGAAAGATAAGAACTCAAAAATCTTGCACATATGATAGAAGGTATTTCTTAAAGGAAGAAGGATGTGTCATATCACCTGACTTTACTCAACCTGCAACCTTACCTTTTCGATGAAAATCATAAGCAAACAAACCTTGATGGCTTCTTGTGAATATACATGCACTTATATTGTCTTCCTTAACAAACATCTAGAGAGATCAGAGCTTGCTTTTAGCAAAAGGGCTTGCTAAGCAAAATGCTTCTAACCAATGGTAGATTGGATCATGATATTCAAAACATTCCTCTTGTGATCCTGAAACCTTTAAGAGATAATTTTCAATTAACAGCGTGGAATCAAGATGAGAATCTTGCGAAGGTAAATAAATCTGATCATATTCAGAAATCTTGTCTAGATAGTGAAGGATTGACATAACCATCAGCGGAGGTTGAAGTGCCTCAACTTCTCGACAAGTATTTGCATATTGGGATGATAAATCATAAGGATCAATCGATTCAAAACAAGTATCATGAGATATACTAGTGGGAACATGATACATTGAATAACAATTGTCATGACAAAATCAATCGATTAAGGTGTAAGATTCTCGATCAATGGAGGATGAAGATAAATAAATTTGAACTCGATTTAGAAAATAGCACCAAAATTTATGGACACTGAAGAGGATATATGGTGCCATGAAGAAAATAACCATTATCAGAATACTCACAAGAAGGATTAGGAGCTCATTACTTTTAAAAAAATGTGATAGGTATGGATCCTTCCCCAAATATAACTTTTAGAATGATCAAATTCATGGTTCTCTGTTCATTGATGAAAGGTATGCATTCAAAACTCGAGTTTGATATAAGAGATTTGCAAGAATATAAATCAACTGAAATATGACCTTCAATGCGATCAGAGACAAAATATTGAAAGTTAGAAAAACTATGTCTGAAGTACCAAACATATTTCAAGAAGGGATTTGCATCCAATGAAATCATGCGAAGGAAATTTTTTTGTGAGAATATCCAAATTTGATTTGGTTCGGGGGCTTTACCAAAGTCGTGATAACCTGACATAAACATCAACAAAAGTTGAAGTGCGTCACCTTCCTGGTGAGTCCTCAAACTTTTAAGAATTGTAAAATTGCATTTTGAGGATTGAATCATATTATGCAAGATGCATGGAGAGCTACCGTCAATGATTTCAACTAAATTAACAACTATCCAAGTGGTAGCCAACTACATCAACGATTTTTTAAATTTATATTTTCAACAAACATACCCAAGTCAAGGTTCTTCTTCTTTGTGCATCTAAGGATGAATACATTAGTACGCTAAGGTAACTAGAATATAAGATTTTTCTTCATGCAAAATTGGAAATGACAAGGGTTGAAAAGGATGTGAAAGTACAGTTCTTTACTTTCACTTTTCATCACGAATGATCTCACTACCATGTGTCCAATTTAAAATCCAACTCATTAGATGGAGGTATCCCCCATCACACAGTGCCTTACAAAAGGTGGAACACAGAGGACAATGAGATGAGAAGTTTCAATAAGACCATCTTCATTAACCGAATTCGGTTCAAGATCTAAATCTTTCAAAAGTATTCTAGAAAGCTGAAAGATCAAAATTTGCACTTGGGAAACCATCACTATGCTCTGATAATGAAGTCGGAATCAACATAATGAAGGTTTCCAAGACCTCGGATTGATTAAGAAAATTAACTTTATTTGATTATCACGAGATTTCTAGATTCAAAAATCAGCAAGGATGAAGAACATTATCTTGACATGAGATTTTTAAAAAGAGAAGAAAAGATCGAAAGAATCTCGACAATGCTCCTTTACTGTGAAACATGACTACCTTGCTCCTAATCGATACTTCGGATTTGGAAGAAATTGATCGAGTGGATCAAGGGAAGACGAAATATTGAGAAAGAGATGATAGAAAGAGAGGACAATAATCAAATCATATTCAAAACTAGAGTTATGAGAGTAAATATCATCCGAAAATGAAAGAATTAACCTTTACGTGAAGCTTCATGAACCATTCCAAGGTTTCCTCCCATTAGATCAAGATAATGAGAAATAGATGATGGTTGGGGAAAGTGGATTAGGAGTTTGATTTTGGAGATTTCCCAACTTTAACATTATCATGGGGAGGCAACCAAATTGGTACGGAAAATGAGATGATAAGGGACAAAAGGAATAATAGAGTTCCTCCTTTGAAATTGGGGGTGTCTCATAGTTTACAAAATTTAGAACCTTTGAACATCAAGGTTTAGATTCACACTCATTTAAATAAATCTGAACCAAATGATCAAAATTTTGCATATAGAAATCCCAATCCATGTCTTCTTCGAGGAAACTCATAACATAGTGAAGAATCTATTGAAAAATCCTCAGGCGATTCATCGGGCTCAATTCTAAGTTGTTTGATTCTTTTGTAAACATCTAGAGTAATCATACTGTTGAAAGCTTGATAGAGCTCCTTAATAATTTGATGAAAATAATGAATGGCAACAAATGGTAAGGTATGACACCATTGATTAACACAAAATTCAAGAGTAGGGTGATAAACATAACATCTGCATCATTGATTTTAAGCGATTACAAAACCAAAAAAGAAAGAAAATCATTTGTGTATACAGATAAAAACATATCACCCTTGCCATTAAAATTGAATTGAGGCAAGACATGGATGAGTTCCATGGAGATTGAAATTTTACCGAGGAGGTAGATTAGAAAAACACTTTGGGATTATGATTTGGGAAAAGATCCATTTAAGATAAGAGATTCAAGCAAACTCAAATGACATAACTTGTCATTTGACCTCCTTCAAGGGCCAAAAATGTTGACGACACGTATATTGCCAACATACGGGGGGTCTCCCCGATGTGAAGTCCCAATTAGACCTCACACCATTTGGATTAGGGCCCATCTAAGTATCAATTCGACCACAATATTAAAGGTTCATCTTGGTTTCAAGAAGATAACATAAGAGATCATATACATAACCCTTGAACAAGCAAGTAATATGACATTGTGAAACAGAGTTGTAATGTGTAAAATTAGACGCTTCATGAGAACAAAAAGTGAGCCTCTAAAGGAAGTAATAGTACTAACCTAAGAAGACACCGACAAAGAAAATATTCGTTAGTTATCTCGAAAAATATTTCACATAGACACAATGATCATTAAACCACACCACCAACACACCTTCAACAAGATAGTATATATAAAGAGCCACAAAATAATTCAATTTCCTTGGTACATATGAAAGAAACATATATAACCAACATCTAAAGAATAATTCTAAGACATTCACAATACATACGAGAAAATGTGCGATCTCATGAGTCAATTGTAATTGAAAAGATCCAAGTACACGATGTTGAAATATTTGAGAGGGTGAATCAATGTTTATTTTCAATTGTTAATTTTACCAGTTAGATCACTTATATTTAGAACAAAAAATGAACAATGATGGAATAGATATTTTTATTAATTTATCCTTTACGATAAATGAGTACCAATAATGATATAGATACAACCCTGAATGAAACTCGATCTTCCGGCTCCAACACATGTTATTGCTGACATCGCTTGGTCTTTCAAGGCTCGCATTGTCAATTTGAGGCACCAACCTCAGGAGAAACCAACTATCTGCGAGTGGGAACTCAGGCCTAGTTTCTTGGGTTCAATCCTCTAGAACCAACCCTATCTTCACTTCATCAAAATGTGTTTGGTTATTATTCCTACGACTCCCAAAGTCTTCTTCAACGGAAACTGTCACACTTAGTCTCAAGTCACATCCTTGATAAGCAACCTTTTTCTTGTTAAAGTGTCCCTTGCTTCCTTTCTTCATCGTACCCAAACAATTTCGCCACGGTTACCTCATGATGGCTTCATCGATGCATCATCGTCTTCCAATATCACTCAAGGATTCTCCAACAAAATATCTTCAATTTTGAACCTTCTTCAAGGTCATTCCATGAAGGTTTGAACGCATTACAAGGTCAACTAATGTCCTCAAGAATGTCTCCACAATACTGCTTCTACACTTGTCTTTAATAGGCTATGAACACCAAATCCTTAACCAAGTTACTTCATAGGAACTTCACGTATTCAAGATGTTTTCAAATGGCTCCAAGATCAACTCTAAGTCTTCAACACTTCAAAGAATATGTCTTTCAGTTCCTTTATAATCCCTTAGAAAGACAAGGTAGAGGGACTCTGCGATTTTCTAAACAGTGATCCAAGCCTCCAAAAAGCTGTTTCCAAAGATTTCTTCACAGAATTCTTTCTAGTCTTCACGGGTCTTGCACAAGAAATGGCTTCCAAAAATACCACTTAAGTTTGCTTCTAATAGTGTTGCAATACCTTGCTCCAAAATGTCTTCACCAACTACTTTAAAGTAGTTAATGTCTCTTAATTGTGCTTTGTCATGCTTCCGACCAACTTCATATACTTTCGAACACCCTCTAGAATTGTCTTATTAAACATAGCTCGCTTCACTCCATGTATGCTCTAAACGATTGCCCAATAAGTGCTCTACTCAAAAGATCCAGAGAACAATGCTCAAAAGCTTAAATGATGCCAAAAAAACTGCAAACTATGTATAACGGTCTTGTAATGTTTAATGCAACGATAAGATTGCCTGAGATACGTCCTCAAATAGACACCTCTCCACATCCTATATTATGAACCCACAAACTACCATAGATGTTGTCCAAATACCGAGCCTTCAATAAAGATTTAAATAATTACTTAAGTGAGCTAACAAAACTCGTCACAAACCTATCCCACAATACTATCATAAATCATGATACTGCTGCCAATGTGGTTTTCTCACATGAATCCAAAAAATACCACAAAATGTGTTCATCTCATTGTGTAAAAATTGCCCAGCTTGACAACTTTGTAGTATGTCACTTGGCACTCCTTTTTAATTCTATACTCAATCTGAAAAGATCACCTAAGTCTAAGTGGCTAAAAATGAGGACGAAACCGTGTATTTATAATTGTTTTCCTCTACGTAAAGTGAAGGAGCACGTCTCTTAAGGTAGAGTCGGTATGGTGAAGCTGTGCAATTAAGCTCAAGGACATAATTTTACCTTAAACACAAAAATCAATAATTTTCAAACCGCTTGGAGTTTCTGTCTTTGAGTAATAGCTCGTTGGAAATGAAAAAGTGTCTTCAAGATGGTGTGGGTGTCATTAAGGAATTTTGCCTCTAAGGCAACAAAAAATATTTTTTAATGTGATACAGTTGTTTATGGATGCGGAAAATGAGCGAGAGAATGCCTTTGAATGTAGGGCTTCTTCATGGTTTGATTTGTTCGTTGATTGTATTCATAATCATGTCCTAGCCTTCTTCAACATGGAATTGCAAGTAATGTCCTTGCCTTCTTCAACATAGGGTCATTAGGTAAAGTTTGTCCTTAAAGATGGTGTAGAGATATTTCATCGATCAAATGCAACATCATTATGTAGTCTTCATCATGAGACATCAAGCTTATCATTTTAGGTTGTCATGTCATCATCAAATTATAGGAGGTAGAACAACCATAATCATGTGATGTTATCATCGAAGATCATTGGAGGTAGGACATGTCATCATGTGTATGTCTTCTAGTCCTTCATGGTCGTTGATATGGTAGTCTTCCATTATGATCATCAAGATACATGATTGACACTTCATTTGTGTCTTGACATCTTGAACAAAATTGCGCAATAATTTGTAATCGTCTCCTGGCATCTTCGAAGGTATTTTCCATCCAAACCAACGGCCTTGATGATTAGCTGTCAATGACAACCCTGTATTAACAACACGAGTTCACAATAGTGAAACACTACCTCCAATAGTGGAACGTTAAGTCACTTACTTCTCCAATAATAGTTTCTCTCCCTATTCCAAGTATAGAAACCAAGAATATTGCTCCCAATATTAAGCCTCAAAAAAGTCCTTTGTGAGTTTATGAAGTTGATTTTATAATGGGGGGGGATGACCTTTCATATCCCCGACTCTTGCATTACCCTGTGACTCTTGGACTAAACAACTCTTGAGCTTGAAGATGACTTTTGGACTTCTATACAATCTTTGTCCCATATGACTAAGTGAATTTTCATATTCCATATGATTCATGGACTTCCACAAAATTACATTTTGTCCTTTTCTTGAGAATGCATCATTACATTCCCATGATTATGTGGCATGGCACATGGACACACCATTATAGAAAAGTTTCAGCCTAAAAGTGGCCTCCCAAGAAAATGAATAGAATAATAGTTAAAAAAATAATAAAAAATAAAAAATTCACAATTTTGGAGAAAAAGAAAAAGAATTTATTTTGTTTTTAAATTGTATATATATATATATATATATATATATATTTTAAGTGTAGACACTAGTTGGATGTTAAATTAAATTCATAACAAATGTCATCATACATATTTTGAGAAGACCCACATTGATAAAAATTGAAGATACATTAAAAAAACATGTTCAACACGTTAAAAATAAAATTAAAAAACATTGTTTTTCATATTTTCCTCAAAAATATTTACATGCAACTCTTTTTAAATTTAAAGAAGTTTAGTTGGTTTATATATTATGACACCCAGAAAATTTGCTTAGGCAATTTTAGGCTGAAATTTTACTCTAATAATTGACCAATATGATGACACTTGGACAAGTTGCAACTTGACAATGATGACATGGACTTCATGATGAGGTGGTAATTCCAATTTTTTCACTTGCTTGCTAAATCGACTTGCATTCTTGATGATATATTTGATCTATGCTCCATCTTCATGGAAATATCCACTGTGTTGCTACTTCACCCTCCAAAGGGTCTTTGATCAATATCTTAATCTATTGAGTCATCATGCAATGTCTTATTTTTGTCTCAGTCCATGATCTGCACTTCATGTCTCCATGATAGCTTTCTTTTTTCTTCTATTACGTACGGTGTTTCTTTATGATTTGTCTGCGTTATCTTCTGTTAGGCATCACCTTGTCATGCTGGACGGTTCTCCTTCCAATGAAAATAATTCATGACGAGGAAAAAATCGGTTTACAAACATCTATTCTATCACTACCTAGCTCATGGAATCTTCTCATGATAGGCTTGTGAGGTTAAAGAAAGAATGCTTGATTAGAAAGGTGTGGTTAAAATCATCGAAGGCTCTGAGAGGCCTTCAGGTGTGCTTGTGCGCTCTAGAGAAAGAAGAGAGAGCTCAAGGGAACTGGGCGCACTCCGAAGAGATGAAGTAGTGAGGGCTTCAAGCATTCAAGCCTTCAAGGTGTGCTTATGCACTCAAAGAGACTACGAAAGGCGGGCCACACTCCAAGGGCGAAGGGTGAGGCTTCGAGCCTTCGGGCCTTCATGGTGCGCTCATGCGCTCATGAGAAGAGGTGCACTAGCTGATATGTATGAGATCTTAATGAAAATGTGCTTGAGGGTTTGTAAATTGAAAGTGTTAAAAATTGAGTTTTACGAGCCTAATTGTTGAATTTTTAAACACATAAAGCATAGATTTAAAACTGCAACTATGCTAAACATTAGACAAATACACCATAAAAATATTAACACAACAAATGATGAAGGAGTTTACCCTCCTGGGATACGTCTCCTTGGTCCAGCTTCCAATGGCCAGCACTTATTTCATTGTACTCAAAATAGTAATTACATACATTTATAGTGCTCAAATGACTTCAAAACATGTTCCATCGCTCAATTGTCGAAAATTCTGTATAGCCTCTTTACGCTCCAAAATTGGTCCAAAAAGCAAGAAGAAATTTGTAGGCCTCTAGTTTTGCCCTTACTAATCGCACCACAAATTCCCAAATTCCGGATCCGTCCTACTAGGTACTTTCAGGTGCACTAATGAAGTGACGAGTTTTGCGGTTTCGAGCGGTGTTGGACGGTTAAAATGCCCCGATAACGCCTCGAGCGAAAAGTTAAACCATTATAATTGGCGCATTAATTTTTTTAAAACACGTAATTCGGTTTGTGGGGCTTCTCATATTTGTAGCAGGTAGCCCGCCCGGTAGTCATCTACGCATACAATATGGGAGGGCCAAGAGCTGATCACAGCCCCATACCTCGACCTCGCCATACATCAAGCAAGTAGGTTCTTCATGGTTTAACATAATGATAGTCGACGGTTAGGTGCGCGATGTTTGGACAAAGGTCCAGTTTTTGAGCTTGGTTAGGCTAATTCGGTTGAGAAAGCAAATTTTTTGTGGTCCCGTGCGCCATTATTTGCGGCTATAGGTTGGGCCACGTGGCGGTGGTTGGGCACCAGCAAACAATAAGCACAACCAAAACCAACATCGCATTGACAAGTGGCATGATGGGATTGGTCCAATTCCCAATCAACATGCCAGTGTTCGAACCCGATCGGTTGTACGAATGTGGCTAGGTTGCCTACGATTTTTGTGAAATTGTCCCCTATTTGGAAGAAAAACGGACAAAAGCAACGTTTCCGGGGAGCATACGGTGTCGATTTTTGTGAACGAGTTTGCAACGGATTTAGAACAAATAGATCTACATGGTTGTTTAGGTTCCACACTATTCTCACAACTTTCATTTTTGAGCATAATTTTGAACGCCAGTTACTCCTCCCCCAACAGAGCTTTTTGACCCCAAAAGATCACTTTCGATTGTTCAATATCGAGGGTACATTTCCTCACCTTTCTAATCTCGATCCATTTGGCTATGTTTGGATTTGTTCATTTGAGCCCACAGAGGCTCCACATTCCCCTCGTTTTGAAGACCTTGTTCTTCTATCAAGAATAATATTGCCTTAGTTCATCAATATATTCGGGAGAAAAATATTCAATGGAAGAGAATCTAAAAATTTTCTCCTTAAAGTCTTCAATCAAAGGTAGCTCATACAACCTTAAATTATCAACATTAACAACAACCATAAATTTTCATATGAAGGCAAATCAACTTTGAAGAGCATTATCACCAATCTTTTCTAAAATTATGAATAGAACATATCGAATTGGTTTCAGTTTTTTACCTTCTCATGAAGCCTTTATTTGCTAATGTGAAGCTGAAATTCATCACCAACTTGGAATTTGTGATCTACACGATGCTTATCGTGCCTTGTTTCTGTACTCGACTTGGCTCTTTTCTAGTTGTTCTTCAGCTGTTTGATGCACCAATTGGATTTGTTCCAATGAACCTTTAGCTTTTTCTGTGTCACTATGACCATCAGCCAAAGGAAACATCCTTTCCAAAAATGAAATCCCAAGGAAGATTTGGGCAAGTATCCCAAACATCACAGCAAGTGGCAGAATGTTTGAGTTGAAGAGGTCTTGGCCGGTTGTAAGCATGTTGAATATGAGTACAAGTTTCATCACAACAAGTTCTTGTTGCAATAATCACTGAAAGATATGTATCACTATCATGTTCCACCATACATTTGATCATGTTTTGTGGATGAAGAAATGTTGTGCTCTTTTTCAATTTGGTGTCCATGAATCCCCACAAGCTTGGTAAAAATTTCAACTTAAAGCAAGAATATACGATCACTAACAGTAGATGTGGGAAATCCAAAATGCACCCAAAAATTCTGAAAGAATAAGCGAAGCGGTTGTTCGGTAGCAATTTTATTTTTACATGGCATAAAAATACACATTTTCTTGAACCTATCTATTTGCTAAGGCCATCCAATTCACTTTTTGACATAGGAAGACCTCCAACAAAGTCTAAAAAAGCTTATACTCCCATGGACGAGAAGGTAGTGGAAAGTGGTGTGTACAATCTAACTACTGTTGCTAGGCCAATGACAACATAATGAACAACCTCTAATAAAACATGACATACTTTCGAGCATACGAGCCAATAGCAATGCCTCCGTGAATGTGACACCGTCTTTCTTGTAAATGACCAACAATAAGAAGTGTGTGCCTACTCTTCGCAGTGTTGACTCTTTCTTCTGTGGAATACAAGCTTGCCAAGATGGTATAGTTATCTTGCATGTGATGATCCCAATTCATCTGCATAAGTTCATGACTCAAAAGTTGCATATACATCTTGAAAATCACTATCTAAGACATGTTTTGTTTAAGCATAGCCCTCATGAGCAATTATGCTTAATAATAGTAGCAACACTAACAATAGGCCTAGAAAGCATGTCAACAAATTTATTGTAGACTTTTCTTTGCCTGCCTTATCACCAAGTGGAATTGTTGGAAAAGCACATACATCGAAAGTGCCTTGATTGCTGCAACTTGTTTGCGATTGCAAGTATTGCAATGGTTGATGATTAGTGTGAATGATTGTTTCCTTACCCATTAAGTAGTGTTTCCACTTTTCCCACACTTTTCACCCAATGCATACAAATCCTTGTCATATGAAGGATAGTTAATCACTGCACCATTAAAAGTTTACAGATAAAAATCTTACCATGTTGCATGAGGAAAACACCCATGGCGTAATCACTAGCATCAATATGAATCTCAAACTATCTTGAAGTTTGGAAAGTCACAATCTGCGGGGCTGAAATGATATTTTCTTTCAATACATCAAATGCCTTTTTGCTGTTTACCTCACTGAAGACTACTTCCCTTTCCAATGCTTTAATGGAGTTGCGATAGAAGAAAGTTAACAATAAACTTCCTCCAATATTGTTTGCTCCCAAAAAGCTTCCTACCTCATGTTATTTTGAGCTTTTTCAGTTCAAAATGACATCAACCTTGGAGGGATCTATTCAATTCACCTCCTCCAACAATATGACCCAAATACACTAAAAAAAGTTTTTCCAACCTCAAAATTGAAATTGTCTTGAAAAAAGCCCATTCTTTCTTCTTCTAGACATCAAGTACCTTTTTGACATGCATGACGCATATTTCTTCACGATATTTACTAAAAACTCAAGATGTCATCTAAGTAGACTATCACAAAATCATCTAGAAATGGTCTCAATACATCATTCATCACACATAAAGGTAGCGAGGGTATTGCAAATTTCAAGGCATAACTAGCCAAATTAAAGTAAACCTTGTTTTGTGTAAGATAATTGTCTTCCATATGTCACCTTCAACAATTATAATTTAGTATCCACTCCTTAAGTCCAACTTAGTAAAATACTTTGCATCTTTCCAATTGATCATGTAAATCATCAATTCTAGGAAGTGCGTAACGATTTTTTACCATAATTTTTTCAATACTTGAAGTCCACACCACATGCGCCATGTTCCCATCCTTCTTTGGCAACAAAACAATAGGTGAACCACATGGCGAAAGTGCTTGGTATGATGATCCCTTTGTCCGACAAATCTTGAATTTTTAGTTTTAATTTTTTCACTTTCCATCGGTGACATCATGCATTTCGATTTTAGGAAGAGGACAATCTTACTGCAATTTTATTTCATGTTGGATTACTCTCTTGGGAGGCAATTCTTTTAGGTCTGAAACATATCATAATTTTGGTTAACAAACTCAACCAAATCATATTTCAATCTTGAATCACAACCATTGTAAATCTTCATTTTCAGCATCATTCTTTTGTTTGACCATTAAAGCACAAAATTCTTGCTAGAGTTAATGAGTATCTTTAGCGCTAAGCACAAGTAAAATATTTAGCTTTTGTGGATGTTCTCTAAGAATGTACTCTATACCATATTTGAACAAGTGATACTTGTTTTCAATGGCGGGTAATGACTTTCCTAACACAACAAAAATATGGGCTTCCAAAACAATTCCACACAAATATCAAGTGAAAATACATCAAGTTCAACTTCATCAAAGAAAGTTTGTTGTAATTGCAAATCTAAGTATGCATTTCCTCTTTGTAAGTTTTCATTCTTATGCCAACCTAAAGGATAAGGTCTTGTGTGGGGAATGAGTCTAATTAAACTTCTTAACTAAGTCTTTGGAAATCAAATTTTCTTGTGAACCACTATCAAAAGGTGTATCAATTTTGGTGTGCTTTGAAATGACCCAAATAAATAGCAATTCTAGTTTTCTCATCTTGAGTGTCATTAGGAAAAATTGAATAGCTAGTGTTTGCTATGTTATTACCTTTCATTTCCATTGCCGTGATCTTTGTTTCATCTCCCAGGTGGAGCCTAAGTCATGTTGTGTGGTTACAACTGTATTTTTTGCTTCCTTTGTTGTTAAACTTATTTGGTTTCATCTCAAGATGAAGCTTCCAACAATGAGCTTCATCATTACCCTCTTTGGAAGAATATACTTTAATTTCTCTCCTTCCTTCTTGACGGATGCATTCTTCTTTCCTTTACCTTTGAACTTACTCTTACCCTTTTCTCCACTTGTGAATGGCTTCTTGATTCCCTATTGTGAAATGTTTTTCCCTCTTGCTTCCAAAGATGTGTTCATGCCAGAAACAAACCTCATCTAAATTTATAGGATTAAACATAAGGACCGTGTGCCTTAAATAAGCATATGCTTCCCAATATATTTCAACAAAGTGTCTTGTGGAATTAAAGTTTACACTTAGTATCGGAAACACTTTCTTCTAAACTCTTGAGTGTAACTTTGCACACTTTGACCCTTTAGTTGTCTAAAAATTTTTACAATCACGCAATAGCCTTTTGCATATAAGCTAATGAATAAATTTTCTTCTGCGATACGTGATAAAATATATACAAGAGGTTTAAACCTTACCATGATTTTTCATATCCTCTTGTGTTTTGGCTTCCCAAAAAATCAAAGCAACTTACTTTCCAACCTTAATGAAGCCAAGCTGAATATTTGTTCATCATCTTTGATGTTTTGAATCCTACAATAAACTTCAAGTTAGCGAGCCCAATTATGAAAGTCTTTCGGCCTTCGCTGCCATTGTACATAGGCAGTTCAAATTTATATCAAGTTTTAATAAGGGAAGTTACCACCATGAACCCTTGGGGTATGTGTGGATGTGTTTGAGTAAAAATAGTTTGTGGAAGAAGAAGAATATGAAGGTGAGGATGGAGGTGAAGATGAATGGTGGAGAAGGATTTTTCACCATTTCCTTTTCAAGGCTTGTTCTACAAAGGAAGATGAAGGTGAGGATGGAGGTGAAGATGATGGTGGAGAAGAGAGGATGGTTTTTAACTTCATTTCCTCCTTTTCATACAAAAGAACCTTTCCTTTTGGAAGCATGAACTTCACCTACAATATTGAAGTTTTCTTCTTGAGCCTTACCATTTCGGTCATGTCAAAAGAAAGCTTTTTTTAAGTCTTTTCTTCATTTGTTATATGATCAAATCCTCCTTCATATGACATAATTCTTGAAGCTTCAACTAGAATTTGAGGAAGAATTTGTGGTGGAGATTGCCAAACTTGCTCTCCTTGTCCTTGACCTAACTTATGGACTTGCAACCACAAAATTTCCTTCTCCTCTCTTGAGCTTCAACCTTGTAAGCATTAGAAACACTTGCAAACAATTAAATCCTCACATCAACAAAGAAAACCTAAGCTACGATGCAAACTTGATGCGCTTGTGAGATATTAATGAAAATGTGCTTGAGGTTTGTAAGTTCAAGTGTTAAAAAATAAGTTTTATGAGCCTTTATATTTAAATTTATAAACACATAAATCATAAATTTAAAACTACGTAGTGGCAAAAAAACAACAAAAAAAATACACCATAAAAATAACCACAACACAACAAATAATCGAAATTCCACCCCTCTTCCAGGATTTCATCTCCTTGAGTCCGACCTACGATAAGCAGAAGCCTCTTTCATTATGCTCCAAAATGGTCATTACATACATTTAATTATCAAATGGTTAAAGTACATTCATCAACTCTAAACATCAGTACTGTCTAATATCTTCTTGCTCCAAAATTGAACAGCGAAGGATTGTAGGCCTCCCTATGGTTTTATGGTTATGCTACAAATTTAATTTCAGACCATCACTACAAATTCTCCACCGAATTGCCTTGTTGAGCGATAATTTCACGAATTTTGAGTGAGGGTATCAAACGATTAAGAAGTAACTATAACGCCTAAAAACACCAGAAAATTAAACCATTACGATCGGCACATTATTTTTTTTGTTTTAATTAAGAAAATTCAATTGGGGCTTGGCCTCGTCGCGTCGTTAGTTCTGGTAACTTTTGACAGGATTGATCAATACTAATAAACCTTGACTAGTCAACCATGCCAGTCAGTGGGCCCTGGTCCTTGCGTACGGACTGCGGGCGGGTTGCACACTGAATTTTGCAGAAATTTTTACCATTTTGAACGAACGAACGTGTTTCCGAAAACACATACGATTATCGGTTTTTGCGAGCAAGTTTGCACTGAATTCATAACGACGGGAATATACATTTGTTTAGGTTACCATTCCAACAACTTTCATTTTTTGAGCATAATTTTGAGCACCTAATCACTAGCGCATGCGAAGGGACAAATGGCTGATCAATCGTAAAGATGTGCTCATCCCTCGAAAAGAGGGAAATTTTTTTCGAGTCGAAGAGTGTGCTCAAAGACTTCAAGCTTTTCTATTTGCACCATGCAATCTAAGGAAGGATGAGGATTTTTGCTTCAAGAGTGTGCCATGCGCAGAAGGTTTCATGCTTCGTCAGGTGCCATGCGCTCTTAAGGAGGGTGCAATTATTAATTTGAAGGAGTGACTCAAATCTTGAACACAAGTACCATGTCTTAAGGAAGGCTTCTTGCTTAAGTAAAGGTACACCTGTGCTCTTAAGGAAGGTTTTGTGCTTCGACGATGCGCCATGCCTTGGTAAGAGAGCGCGATTATTTACCTGCTTGAAGAGTGCGCTCATAGTCTAAAGCTGCGTTCATGGTTTTGAAAGTGCGCTAGAGCTCTCAAAGTGATGAAATTTTTAAGGCAAGAAGACCCTTGTTTGTCAGTGCATTTTTAGAGGAAGATGGTCATTGTTCTTAAAGTAGGATTTTTCTTGAGCGTTTGAAGTGCGCTTTGTTGTTTGAGAAGTGAGCTTCATTGTTTTAGTATACTCGAGGCATGGAAAGAGGGTACAATTCTCTCCAAAAATGGCACAACTTTCATCTTGTAATGCACTTTTTAGTAAGGGAGGCACTTACAAGTGTTAGTTTAGTTAACAATGGTATATTATAGCAGCTTACTTTAATTATTAAATGTTCTGTGTAACCCAAAGACAATTTCCATTTGGTTTTCCAATAGAATCACATTAACCATATATCACATTGAAAATAATTGTAGATAGAACATAAAATAAAATGAAAAAGATAAGCCAAGACAAGAGGACACCAAATTTCTGTGGACATCGGATAAGCAAGATGGGGTAGTCCTTTGATCATGTCTTCTTATTATTATATCAAATTTTCAACAAAGAAGGCTAAAAGGTCAAAGTTGACTTGGAAAATATGGGTCAAAATAACCATGACCCAAATGTTGCCCGGTCAAATTCAGCCCTAATCGAGAAATTCAATGGTGGTCAAATAAACAAAAAATGTTTCCATTGAAGCTCGGTCAAAACCCGGTCAAAATCGACCTCCAAAAAGGTCAAAGTCATCCCAAAATAGTCATAAATTTTTGCAGTCAAACTTGGTCAACTAAAGTCAACCTTACGGTCCAAACATGCTAGCGATAAATACGAGTCAAATTTGTCCTTTTCCTTGGTTTTTGTGCCCAAAAAATAGGCCCTCTTGAGATAGAAATTCACCACAGTGAAGTCAAATATTTGACTGCCCCGATTGATTCCACGAAATTTTTCGTACCATAATTCCTTCCTAAAATTTGTCCTCCTTGCCACACGTGCGAGAGAAAGACATTTCCCAATAGTGTGTACGAATGAAGAGGGAAGATGTGTGACACATTAGTGATTTGAAATGAGCGAGAGGACTTGTATTTATACGAGTCGTTGAGGGTGAAGTATCACATCCATTGGGCTTCATGAGCCTACATGATGATATGACGAACCTTGACATTTGCTTGTGTAGAATAAATTCAAAAACACATTTATGCTTGTCCAATTTGACGATGATATTTAGGTCAATTTTGGTCCTCTTGAAAAAATTAGGTTAATGCAATAATCATCTCCATCAAATAGGCCCATCTAATAGCAAAAATTTTTCCCTAGTTTCAGATTTTAACACTCCTTCTAAACTGAGAGAAATTCACAGTCAATCCATCTGTCATCAATGATCATTATGCCATCCTGTTTCCATGTATCTCTGAAATCTCGTCTCGCTACGGCCCCGAACAATGATGTAATAATGAAGAAGAATCGATCGAGAGTGAGTCACAAGACCTTGCCACTCATGACAAAATTCGGTGCATGGTAGAACCCCCAATGAATTTAATCTTGAGTGATCAAAGTTGTTGAACACCATGCATCTAGACATAGGGAGTACGATAGTACATGATTTTTCCATCATAGTTCTGGTCACTATCATTTCCCAACTCGTTGGTGCAGATGAGGGTACTTCCCATGAGTCCCAGGACTGCATGGGTAGGATGTCTTTGAAGAGAATCAACGGGGGAGAGAGTGGACAATCATCCTTGTTCATTCCATAGGAGAATGTGAACCACTCATCCTATGCATATGTCAACCGTTGGGGGAGGTGAACCACTCACCCTACACGGATCTCAGCAACCGTACGCCGGTGTCACGAGGGTAGGGTGAAGCCTCACCCTACCCACACATGTCAACCATCGCCAGGGTATCCAGGAGAAGAGTGAACCACTCAGCTTTGTACATAGCGCACCGATGAGAAGGAGTGGTCCTCACCCTATGGTTGCTCATAGCTCAGAAGTACCCAAATCACAGAAGCTCCCTGAGCTCCAATGTTAACATCAGCGGGACCCTCATGGGAGGGTCTTTCAATGAATCGAGTTATCCTCTCGGGTGGCTACAAATTTGACCTTCACGAAGGATTTGAGGAGAAGTTTCCTTTGTTCATCGATGCGGTGTGGTGGAGCCTTATTTCTCCTCGTTGTACCATATCCGGTTAATGTAGTGCACGATATCAATGTGCGTGGTGCATTCGTGGAACACATGATTCTATGATGAATCCCACTATGGTTGTCGTAGAATATCATGATGGTATCCAACACGTTCTCAAATAGCTCGAAGATATTCCTCAACAAAATAACCACAAAAAGGACATACTAATTGCCAATGTATAAATAGGCCATAAGCGATCTTTAAAGCAGCAGAATTTTCTTCTGCTCATCCATGAAATCAAAGCATACCCAATGAGAAACAGCATCACGATGTGCTCTTTCTATCCACCACCATGAAACATCGGTATATCCATGTAGTCTCGATTCCTATTGTTGCTTGTCTGATCCTGGCAGAGTGACATATGGCCATTCGGAGTGACGTGAAAGGGCTTTACAATTTAATTTTTTACCTTAATTAAGTCTAGAAGTAATTTTAATTCCACATCACATGAAAACTTGGGATTATTTGAGGTTAGGAAGTCTTAGTTCGATTCAATAGGGTTTGAAAGGGTCAAATTGAAGCATGTAGAAGTTCACTCATTTTAGAGGGCAAGTTCTCAATTTGTTAGGGTTGTAATTAGTTAAATCAGTATTTGATTAAAAAATTAGTTTAACTAATTTTAATTTGAGAATAAGCTAGTGAGAGGTTGAGTGAATTAATTTTGATTTAACTAACATGCTAGATGATCAGTCAAATAGCTGATAATTTGCTATAAATAGTTGTTGCATGTAAGTTCTAGAAGGTGACCTTGAGATAGGGTTAAAGAGAAGAGAAATATCGGTGTATAATTAGGGGTGTACGAGGTCATGCAGTCGACGGGGATGCCTTAGATAGATTATGATAATTCTTGAAGTTACTAATTAATAGGGTCTCAATTCCTTCAAGAATGCGCCAGAAATATTTGAGCAACCCAAAAGTAGGGGTGGTTAAGTATCGAGCAATTATTGTTGGGATCTTGTTATTTGCTACGAGAGATAGTGTAGAGGTTTCTCATGAAGAAATATCATTGTATTGTTTCATACTCTTGACTTAATGCAATATACAAATAGCATATTTTTATTTGAGGTTTCTAGATACATATTTGTGTTGAGTGATTGATTATTTCTTTCTCGTTCATGTGATTGTGCGATCGTAATTGATTTTTCATTAATTTGCAAAATTGATTCGGTATCTTGTTTAAAAATATTACAAGATTAGTTGAATCTATTTAGATATTTCTACATGGTATCGAAATCACTATAAAGAAGAACCCAAATTTGTTTTGAAAAGGTGAATCAAATTTTAAGTTGTTCTTTAGGACTAACCAGCGAGATCATGATGTCTTTCTTGTCGGATTGATACTTCGAATATTCCCTTGAGGGAGTAATTCGAATTACATATCATGGAAAGGACAAGATGAAGCGGTGTTGGATGACAACAAGCGAACTAATTCATGAATGCGATATTTCGACTGACAGCAACATGTGTAACTTCTTGATGTGGAAGAAGAATGTAGCAAGGCGAAGGATGCAATGGGAGTTAGAGATCATATTGTCTTGAACCTCCATGGAAATGAAAATCCATATGCTATTTGGAATTCCTTAAAAAATATGTTTCGAATAACGACCAAGGAAGATGGCGCGGAAGGACAAGCTCAAAAATATCAATATGGGAAACGACGACACGATACCAAAATATTTGGTGATTCCCTCAATGTCGAGATGAGGCATGGAAGTGTTAGTGTGACAATTTCCCATGATGATTTGGCGAGCCTAGCACTTCTAGGCCTTCCCCGAGCGCTTGCCAGCTACTAGGACTTGGTGAATGGAAGGAGAAAGCTTCCCATAGTGGGAGTGATTGTGGTCGACTTGGTACAAGAAAGAAGATTCGACGGAACACTAGAGATGTATCCTCATCGAAGAATGATGATGAGAGGGGCACATGCTGTGGATGGAAAAGTGAAGAAAGGGAAAGGGAAGCGTCCAATTCCAAATCGATTCCAGGTCGGTATTGTGGGGAAAAGAAGCGATACTTTTCAAAGGTTAAATGTTTTCCTTTATCATAAGCTTGGACACTATGCTACAAAGTGTCCACAAGAATACCAACAAGAAGTCCTTGGGAGGAGCGACGGTGAAGCAATTTATTCACCGGTTCAAGTTGGATTTCTGTCATCGCATGCATGGTGTCATCGTGATGGGTTTTATGCTACTTAGATAGTGGAGCTTCATTCCATACTTGTTGGCAACAAAGATTCTTAAATAACTTAGAGAGAAGGATCTCTAGATGCACATCGAGATGGGAAGTAGCGAGAGGTATAGTGCTATCGTCATAGGTACAATTACCTTTTGAGAGGAGGAGTTAGGTACTCCTCTCACATTTAAAAATATGTCATGTATGTTCCTTGTTTAAAGAATAATTTGGTTTCTTTTTCTATGTAGGAGAAATAGTCGCTGTGATGTGATATTCGATGAAAATATGTTCTCGCTGTCACAAAATACATAGGACATGTGAACAATATTGGGGTTGAGTGACAAACCTCTACACAAATAGAGGATATGAAGACTGTCCTACCTTGAGCATGAAAAGAAAAAGAAAGGTGGAGAGGTAGAGACATCAATGGAGATATTTAGCACAAGGTTGGGCCATCTACCCTGCATAAAATTTAGATCATACGACAAATATCTACAATACTTCCAAAGGGTGCACTTCGAGCAACAAGATACATGAAAAGGGTGTACATTGGAAGTATACCCAAAGCCTCCTTTCATGATAAGAAATCCGAGTGAAGATCCTTTGAAGATTTCTATCGGACATGTGTGGACCATTATCGACAACTTCCACAACAAAACACATGTATTATGTGATTTTTGTGAGTAATTTTCACGCAAGTGTTGGATTTTATTCATACGGAAGAAAAGAATCGGACGTCCTCAAGTTTTGTGAGTTCAAAGAACTTACAGCAAAGGAAAGATACAAGGAATAAGAGTGAAGGCTTTGAGAGAAAATGGTGGAGAATATGTCTCTAACGAATTCAATAAATTTTGTGCTTCATAAGGGAAGTGAAAGTGAATTGATAGCACCTCATAACCCACGGGAGAATGGGGTTGTAGAAAGGAAGAATAGAACTGTTAGGAGAAAAACGAGCTATGTTGCATGATCGGGAGCCTACCCCATTGCATACATGAGAAGAAGCTTGTCTGAAAAAACAATATTTGTGCAAAAACGAAGTCCTCATCGGTTGCTTGGGATGAGTACATTCGAAATATTTTTCGAGGAGAAGTGGTCGAGGGCCACCGGATGTGTTGGATTTTAAAATTTTTGGTTCATCAATTTATTACCATGTAGCCAAAGATTCCGGAAGGAGCAAGTCAACAATTTGAGTTGGGGATGTTGCAGGGTACCTGTACACACCTCTGAAATGTTGGTGTACTTGCCATCATACGGGATGACAATGGTAAGAGAAGAGATGTAGGTCGATGAAGAGAAGGCCACCGAATTTCCCTTGAGAAGGAGATATTCGATTGCATGCGAGTTGAGGAGCTATTAGCTCCAAAAGAAGAACCTCAAGATGTGGAGCAACCACAAGCAAGGTGCAAAGAGTGGAAACACCCACTCATGCAAAGATATCTCGAGATGGAAGGAAGCACATCGAGAGAGGTTGAAATGTTGTTGCTTGATCTTTGGAGAGAATATGGGAGCACCCAAATCACAACGCCCATTTGGAGAGAAAGAAGGTCCCAGGAAGCGGTACACACTACATGGATCTTATGAGAAAAAGGTGTAGATATAAAACCATCACTCTTTTGAGGGGCAGGTGCAAAATTAATTTGGTTTGATACCATGGTTGAGGAGTATGACTCCCATTGTAAAAAATAATTAGGCGGTGTCCAAGATGGAAGGGAAGTCGATTGTAGGATCCATGTGGATCTGCAAGGTGAAGACAACATATGGGAGTGTGGAGAAATTAAAAAGGCAAGTTTAACATTGGGAGGGTTCTCTTAGGTGGATAGGATTGATTATGATGAGACTTTGGCACCGGTCGCAAGGTACTCATCCAATTAGATCCCCATCCTTGCTGCCCCTAACGCAAATGGGATGATGAATACATCGGATGGATGTAAAGACAACTTTACTCAATGGGGTGATTGAGGAAAAAGTGTGGTGGCCCCGGTAGAAAGGTTTTGAGACTTTTGCGAGAGTGTCACATGTGTGTAGACTCAAGAAGGCTGTGTAGGTAGGCAGGCACCTGGGTAGCCGGTACCACCATGATCGATAACTACTTCACCGAGTTGGGCTTCATAAGAGTGAAAGATGCGACAACCTTTACCATATTGTGGTAGAAGGTAAGATTTTGATCATTGTACTATGTGGAATTATTTGATCTTGACGGGTGATGAGAAACTCATCAAGTCTTGCAAAGAGGATCTTGCAAGAGAATTTGAGAAAGAAGGACACGAGGCTCTTGCACTATTTCTTGGGATTGAAATTTTTGAAAAGAGATGGGGAGAGAATGTTTGTATCTAGGAAAGTATGTAACGATATTCTAGGTAAGTTCCACCGTACGGAAGAAGAAAACCACAGGAGACTCCTTTAGTGGGGAATATGGGGAAGGGATGCTACTTCGGGTGGAAAGTAGTAGATGCTATTGTCTACAAGCGACATGAGTTCACTCATGTGTTGGTGAAAAGCTTATGACCAAACATGTGCTATGGGTTAACCAACTTAGTCGGCCCCTACGGTTAAGCCTACCAAGCTATTTTGGAAGACGAACAAGCATGTGTTGAGATACTAAGGCACTGAAATTTTGAGCCTGGTACCAAAAAAATAGAGAGCGATGCTTTAAAACTTCATAGATGTAGATTGGGCGGGGAGTCCATCCAGAACGCCCAGAGAGCACATGCGCGGTACCCTACTCTGGTTGTTGTGATCAATGTGAATTTTAACATTATTTAGCCTAAGACACTGCTGCACTTTGTTCTTTGGGGACTCGGGTTGAGGTCTGGACACATGACTCTGTTATTTGTGGATATGATGGTTGTGTATGTCTTTAACCAGTACTATGACGATGATAGCATTTATGGATATGCATGTTCTTTATTGATATGATTGTGGCATTAATGTATATGCGAGTTCTCTGTGATATCATGATGATGATAGATTTTATGGATAGATATGTTTTATATTGATGTTACGATGATAATGCCTTTGATGGATATGTTAATTTACCATTGATGTTATGATTATGATAAACATGATGGATGTGTCCCATATGTAGCTACTTTACATTAGTTAGAAGTTCAAAAAAAACAATGATGTGAATGATTAGGTCATGATGATGTTTTTATATAATAATGACTAACAACGAGAACTTTTTTATTCTTGATGATTATTGAGTATGACGGAAACCACCGAGAGGCACTCGCATATGATGAGTGGATAACATACGGTTTTGATAGAAATTAATATTTTGTCTTTGAAATTCTAAGTTCAGTTTGAAACTTGTTATATATATTACATATACTTTGATGATATGTTAGTGGTTGCAGGAACATGTTAGTTGCTTGGCCGAATGACTGCATATGGGTGATGGGGTTGTGCGATTGGATGGAACAACATGGGAGGGGTGGAACGTTGTTCTGATCTCACATAAAAAGCTAGCACTCCGCCCGTGACTTAAGCGTTTGAAGGTCGAAATACCTTCGCCTTGAAGATCATGATGTCATGGAAGGTCCCAAATTTGGTTCGCTCACGAGGATTTTGGGGGGGGTGCGCCAATTGGACCCTTGATCTGGCATATTAGTCTCACTATAGAAGGCAACATACGAGATGATGGGGGTCTCTTGTTGTTGCACATATAATTTCCCCTCGTAACCACTGATACTTGAAGGGCCAAGTGGTGTGCTTTTAACAAGTTTGAAGGTGTATACGAAGGGCATGGTGACCTTGCTTTTATGGCATCAAAAATAAATTCTTAGGCGCAGCACCGCTTGGAACGAATGGAAGTTCTTGAAGAAATAATAAACCCTTGACATCATTAAAGAAACTATTAAACATAATCAATATGTGAAAATTCAACTAATTCATATCAGTGATATATTGATGTTAGAACAAAGGAATTGAATCAAGAATAAAACTTAGGGTAAAGGAGGAATAGGAAGAGATAAAATATTTTATAACAGTAACTCTACCTTTTCCATGATTAAACCAAAATATTAAGTGGATAATGTACATAAGTAACTTAATTAGGCAAAAAAGGGGGAAAGAGGGACATAGAGTTAGTATAAAGATTTATTAAAAACTTCATTAAGAGAAGAGGGTGGTGAATTAAAATATTATTAAATTAAAATTTGGAAAATTGAAAACTTTATGTAGCGGAAACCAACATAAGAATATTCATCAAAAAGGAATATTGAGAGTGGTTAGGGGGACCAAATATGAGATTTATTAATTAGAATTAGGTAATAAACACAAATTAAGGAGTAAAGAGAATCAAAGATAACTAGGAGAAAGGAAATAGGAAGTCTTGTTGGGTTGAGAAATAATATTTTAAATGAATAATTAAGTAAATTATTTTTGGAAGTCTTGATGAAGGGTGACACATGGGTGGGTGAATAATCAAATTTGGGTTAATAAAAAATAATTATTGATACATGAAATTCCAAGTGTCACTGTGAAGCCTTCTATAAAGAAAGGGAAATGGAGGAAATGACTTTTTTTGTTCACCCTGTTGTTGGATGGAAGTTATGTCATTTTGAATGGTTACGAGCTATAGTTGAGTTTGGTGAGATGGTATTATAGAGGGACTCTTCGGGCAAGAGGGCTCACCTCTGTGACTAACACCGTTCCTTCGTTGTGCAACTTCCATTACGGCTTGGGAATTAAACGGGGAAGGAGAGTACCCAAGGAAGTAAGTGCAGAGAGTGCCGGTGGGTCATTACATTCGGATTAAGCATGACAACCTTCAGGCTTTGAGTGAGCGACAACAAGGGAGCTCAAGTAGCGGCAGTCAAGTTTTGGTTATAAATACAGGGTGAACGGTACATGTGTTGGTTATATTGTTTTTTGTTTATGATGATTTTATTGTGCTTATAATCAACAAGTTAATTAGATGTACATGTTATGAAGTTAAATTATGGGCTTGAGTGAGCGACAACAAGGGGCTCAAGTAGCGGCAAGCCAAGTTTGGTTCTCGTCTAAGGGTGAGCAGTGTGTGTTAGTTATATGGTTTTTATTTACAGTGATTTTTATTGTGCCCATAATCAACAAGTTAATTAGATGTATGTGTTATGAAGTTAAATTGTAGACTTTTGATATAAGTGATTTAATTTCTGAGTTTCAAATTTGTATGATTATAGTTTAAATTTCTAGTTAGTGTGTTAAAAAATAAAATAAAATAAAAATTACAGCTTTTTAAAGCCTAGCGCTCATCTAGTAAATTATAAGGTTGGTCTCTACGATTTGGTATCGAGCAAAGGTTCATAGGACCTATAGGCCATAATGTTAAAGGCTTTCCTTATGTTATTTTTTGTGAGCCATGAGTCTTGTAGTATTTGTGGACTTAGAAACCTTCTTGATTGTGTTTTGGTTCTATAAGATTAAAACTAACCATTCGATCATACAATTTCTGAAAGTAATTTGATAAATTAACTCTATATACTACATGGGTCTCAGAACCTTCTTTTGGTTTCTTGTACAAATATTCTTGTAGAGGTTTCTCCTTAGACATTTTTTTTCATAGCCATGCCACCAGATTTTAGAGTTATCTTGCTCTTCCTATCATGTCATACCAATGAGAGCGAACTTAGTAGCATAAGTCATGGAGAAAGAATCATGCATTCAAGAAAGCACATTTGTAGGATGCTTCATCTTGTGTTTGCCTCTATTTTGAATGCACATACGTGTAAACTTTTATAGACCATCCTTTGCAAGTGCTTAATTGCACCATGATATCTAAAATTTATCCTTGAATTGGTGTTATTTCTGGTTGTGGATTAGATTTAAAACTATTACAAACTTGTTCATAAACCATAGTTACTCTTTCCACGAGATGCGGCATCACAAGAGACTACTGTGTGTAATGAGATTAAAAATCTTGTGAACATATAAGATATCTTTAAGATTTCAACTGATTAACATTTATTGGAAAACACCATGACATTCCACAACAATACGGACACCTCGTATTGCTTTGTAAGTAAGTATCTGTGTTTAGGGCTTTTAGTCGTCATGTTTTCAATCTGTGTTATAAACTCCTTGAATCTAATTTTTGGATAGATACGTTGGTAGTCAATACTGTGCATTTGTCTAAATATACATGTTTCAAAGTGAATAACTACTAACAACGAAATTATCATTCATCTAAGAAGTGGATATTTATTTTACGTAGCTTTGCCTTGATGGGATTGATTAACTTTGAGTCCAATACTCTCTTGAAGCTTAAAACCAGGCCCGACTAAGGACAAAGGAATGACCTTGAACCAAATCAAGTTTTTTATGCAATTGGTATCCACATGGCAAGATCCCCGTTACGAGGTAGTCGCAAGCGGTTAACCGAGGCCCATTGGTGTGTGGAAGCGTGCGAGGTCAAATACGTAGAAGGAAGAATCGAGGACAAAAAAGAAACGTTCGTGGCACAACATCATCCTCAGTATCAATACATATCAAGAAAGAAACACATGTAATCATAATTATATGACTATACCAAACATAAAAGCAGAAAATTAATGCCAAAAGAATCATTGTTTAAGCTGACATGTTATTCGGCAATAGCGAACGAATTCAAAAATATCGTAAGCATTCTCCAACATTCCGCATAGGGTCAACACTATGCTTGGATTAACTTAGAGTGATCGTACATTTAAGTAAGTTCTTGTTCGTCGAAGTTTGAGAACGGAGAGCATAAGAAATGAAACCACCACACAGTTAAGTCCACAGCTAAATCAAACAAATCTCGCATTAGTAGGAGTAGACGTTGGCATTCAATCATGTTCCGCACATTCAAGCCTTGCTAAGGTTTTTCCGAACTTCTACGCGCATGTTCTCACACATTCTCATCAACATCTCTCGGCGATTCGGTGGGCTCTGATTTCCGGACTCATACAAATCTCGAAATCTTCTCATCCTCGAAATTCTGTTGTAAAGCTTGTTTCACTCTTCATCCTAACCTATAAACTAACGCCCACAATACCATGGGCGTCAGAATACGGATTTGTTTGAAAGAGCTTCCCGCGAGATATGCGGGATGCTACATTGTCGTCTTAATGACAACGAATAGATCCTCGATTCCTCGTTACGTTCTACGATTTCAATCTTGGACAATGGATTTGTGGGAAGCTCGTCCAAAAATAGAATAAAGTGGAGACCTTGAAATCCAATCACCTTTGACCCAATCCACTAGTGGCAAAGCAAAAACCCACTGGGAAACACAACCCATATGCATTCGCCAGGTAATTATTGAAATGCATATTGCAATCTCTTGTCTGATAAATGTGCTTGTGGCCCGAAATGATCATATGCCATAACTTTAAGTTATGAGCGGACACTTTGTAAAGTCAAATAAAAATGCATTTTTGGATTACGACAATTCTATGTTTATGGCCGAGGACGAGCAACATGAGACTTCAAGATTTCTGTGGAAGAAAGTACACGAATTTATCTAAATATAACGTTTTTTTATCAGTTAGACGATTTTCATAGGCAGTTAATCAAGTGAGTTGGGTGGAGTTTGTTGTTGTATTTAAAGGTTTTAGTTAAATATTGTCATAACCGATTTTGATTAAATGATTCGGTACATAAATTACGGCTGGACCTCTTCTTACCACTCACCTTTTTGTGTTAATGCAGGACGTGCTTAAAAAAACACGGTTGATGGTGCACCACACGGAAGCGCACTTGTTCACACGATCTCATCCCTGTAAAGCATGTCTAGTTTGGATGAAGACAAAACAGATCGAGGATGGAACTGTCCAGAGTGGACAAACTTAAAACTCCGTTGACCTAAATATTGGACCAATTCCTGATGACAGATGTGGACACTCTTTTAAGAGTTGATTCCGCTAATTAGGAAAAGTTAAAGTTTAAACCTCATCGGGAACGAATTACTAGGTAGTTCTAATCATTTTTTTGAATCGTAGTGAGTTTTAACGTGGTGGAAAAATGATTAGGGTGGTGTATTAGTTTTATTTCCAATGGAGTCATTCTGTATCAATCCTGGACATCCAAAGGTAGATGAAATAATCACCGACAAAATCGTTTGAAGTATTTTTATTCTTCATGTTTTTACGGGTCTAATTTAAATTTTTAGGTTGGTAAGCACAAAGGTTTTGTAGTTTCCTATTTGCTTGTATCATCAGGCAATACTTCGATGATAGTTGCCATAAACCTATATGGGTAAAATTAATAATTCCATCATTTTAAACATTTTGTTTGAGAGTAGTTTTGATCATTGGCAGCATCAGCATTGGCAAAAATCACTAAGGGTCTGAAAACATTGGCATGGAAAAATCATGAAAAAATAGACAAAAATCAGCAAGGCAACATGCATTACAAAAATACAAAACAATTTTTTTCAAAATTTTAAACATGTAAACTAACAAAGACCAAATAAACACATTAACACACAAGTATGGAAAAAGACACTAAGATTTATGTGTACTAGATTCCAAATAGAAAATGATACAACAAAGTCGATACTAAATCCTGAGCACATTGTTTGTCTAATCAAGGACTCAACAATAGAAAAGCAATACAAAATGACATAAAATGTATGGAAATGTATGCTCAACATCATGGGTCATATAGTTTCTACAATTATGGTCCCAAGCTAACTCTCTGTCCAATTCCCTCTCCCTCTTTTACAAAGAAAAAGGTCTTGACTTGTTTGCCACTAGATAGTCCTACATCATCAGTGGAAAAGTGATCCTTTGGTGAGTGTGGGTGTATCAATTTAATGAAAGGTGGCACTAAGGCTACCACATCACCCTACCCTTCAAGGGAATTCAAAGTTCTCTCTTCTGGAGAGCATTTCAATTACCATGATTACACTTGGTCCTGTGCTCAATTCATCAAAAGTGGTCTACCGGAACACAATATAGGCATCCAAATCGACATTTTTATAGGGTACCTCAATAAGCTCTTCCAAAAACAACATCATCGTCATATAAGACAACACTATACATTCCACTACACCTAGCGTCAACCCCAACGGTCACAATATCTTCAACGATTTCCGGACGGCTCCCGAGTTAAAGTCAATAATATAATAGCTCTAAGAGGGTGTTGGTGTGGAGGTGCTCACTACGGGAGGGATTTCCTAAAAGGCAGGGTAGCCACCAACTCAGCCACAATCCCAACTGTGGTGGGGGACACAGAGGAGAGGCTCATCGCATCCATGCGACGGTGAACAATCGTTGGGTCGAACACCGGTCCTTGTGTTTGGAAACACGAGGTAATATTGATGGTATGGGTTTTTTCATTTTAATAGATCCGAGCTACGGTTCTTTTTATTTCTTTAAATGCATTGTCAAGGATTAAACACAAATCAATTTCTCAACATGATTTTGAACATGTAGAAATGGCATGTGGTGTGAAAAGAAATGTAGGAAAAGATGGTAAGGGATTGTGAGGTGAACTGGGTGTATGTAAACAAAAGGTATCCTTTATTCTACGATATTGAGAGTCTGTGACGTAGTTATAGGAATGAGTTGGTTGGAGCAACATGAAGAGCACTTCTGAATTGCAAAGACAAGTGCTATATTTACGGATGATGATGGACAAGAAAGATCATTGAGGGGGAAAAAGCCCGAAGTGTCCCTAAGGTTCATCACTCCATGCAACTAATAAGAAATATAGCGAAAGGGGTGTTAGTATTCACGGTGGTGGCTTAAATGATAAGGGTGATTTTGAAAAACTTTGATAAACATCCAATTCTTTTTGAATTCAGGATGTATTTACGAAGAATTACACAGCCTACCCCAAAAAAGGAAATTGGTTCACTATGAAGCCTTAAACACGGTGCCCGAGCCTATTGCCGAGAACACCTTATCGTATGCATCAACTCGAAACTAAAGGAATTGCAAATACAACTAAGGAATTGTTGGACTTGGGGTTCATACGACCCGGCCATATCTCCGTGGGGATCTCCCGTGATTTTTCGTTGAAAGAAGATGGGTCTTGGTGACTATGAAACGTACACCAATTGAACAAAGTGACAATAAAGAATCAACTGCCATACCTAGGATAGATGACTTGTTTGATCAAATGAAGGGCTTGTGTTTTCAAAAATAGATTTGAGGTCGATGTCATCAATTAAGTCAAGGAAGATATTAGAAAGACGACCTTTAAGACAAGATTTGGGCATTGTGAATTTATGGTTTTACCCTTGGGGTGACAAATTCTCCCGGTGTTTTCATGAGTTTGATGAATACGAGATATTAAGTTGCATAGACAAGTTTGTACAAGTATTTATCGATGACATTTTGAAGTCTGCTAAAAGACCCAGGAAGATCATGATGAACACTTGAGGATAGTTCTTCAATGTCTTAGAAAAACCAATTGTATGGAAAGCTGTCAAGTGTTCCTTTTACTGATAAATTCATTATCTTGGGCACATTATCTGCGAAAGACAGCATCGCGGTAGACCCGAAAAAGATAGAGGCCATCATGGAATGGTCAGCACCAACCAATGTTCATGAAATACAAAGTTTCATGGGCATGGCAAGATGTTATCGTAGATTTGTCGAAGGGTTTTCGAGGGTAGCAAGCCCCATTACCGAGCTCCAAAGAAATAACAAGAAATTCATTTGGACTGAAAAATGTGAAGAGGCATTCCAAAGGTTGAAATTATTGTTAACGATGGCACCAATTTTGAACGTGCCAGATATGGAACAAGAATTTTTGGTTTGCACTGACGCCTCCAAGCAAGGTTTGGGTTGTGTATTGATGCAGGAAGGAAGGGTAATAGCTTATGCATCAAGAAAACTTAGAACCCACGAAGAGAACTACGCAGCAATGGCAGCAATTTTTTATGCACTAAAGATTTGGAGACACTACCTTCTAGGAAGGAAGTTTGAGCTTATAACTGACCATTGTGGGCTACAACACATATTCACTCAGGACCACTTAAATGCACAGAAAAGAAGATGGTATGAGCTGATCAGTGAATATGATTTTGATATTCCTTACATAAAAGGAACAATAAATAGGGTGGCTGATGCTTTAAGTAGGAGGCCTCGAATATTTTTAGTGATTCCCTTAAAGACAAACTTAAGGGAGAAGTTGCTTGAATTGCAATTTAAGGACACCTGGTACAAGGAGGTTAGCAAGAGTTTGAGGGAGGACGAAATGAGAATCCAAAAATATGAAGAATACTCCCTTGATGATGATGGACTTCTATGATTTCGAGGAAGGATATATGTGCCACCAAATGAAGATATATGCCAGTTGATCTTGAATGAAGCACATCGTGCAGTATACATGGCACACCCTGGTGTTACGAAGATGAGTGCAGACCTGAAACCACTTTTGTTTTGGAAAGGAATGAAGAAGGACATTGTAAACTTTCTAGCAAGATGCTTAGAGTGTCAGTGAGTAAAAGATGAACACAGACATCCAGCAGGGTTATTGCAACCCCATGAGATATCAGAATCTAAATGGGAAGTTATATCAATGGAATTCATTGTGGGACTATCAATGACCTCAAGACGACATGATTCCATATTTGTAGTAGTGGACACATTGACCAAGAGTGCCCATTTTATACCAGTTAAGACTACATATAAGGCACCAAAGATAGCAAGATTTTTTATTGATGAGATTGTAAGATTACATGGAGTTCCTAGGAAGATCATATCAGATAGGGGAGCAATGTTTACAGGAAGGTTTTGGACCAGTTTCCAAGAAGCCTTGGGAACCCAATTGAACTTCAGCACTGCATACCTCCCTGAGACAGATGGTCACACAGAGAGGACTAATCAAATCCTCAAAGACATGCTACAAATGTATGTGATGGACCAACAAAAGAAATGGGAGGAATTTTCACCTTTGGTGGAATTTGCTTACAATAACAGTTATCAAAGTTCCATCAAGATGGCACCATTTGAGTTCTTGTATGGAAGACCGTGCAGAACACCTCTTAGTTGGGACTGACTAGAGGACCGAGTATTATTAGGACTAGAAGTGGTGCAAGAGATGGGAGAAAAAATGATTATGATTAAAGGGAGGTTAAAAGAAGCACAAGATCGACAAAAGAGTTATGCTGACTCTCATCGAATAAAACGAAGTTATGAAGTGGGAGATAGGGTGTTCCTGAGATTAAGGCCCCAAAAGAGCTCTATAATATTTGGAAAGGGAGCAAAATTGTCTCCACGGTTTGTGGGACCTTTTTGAGGTTTTAGAAAGAAAAGGGCCGGTAGCATATAGACTTGCATTACCTCCATCCCTAGCACGTATTCATGATGTGTTTCATGTTTCTGTTTTGCATCATTATATTTCAGATCCATCACATGTTATTGACTTAGGTTACTTGCAGGTTTCGGACGAGGGCAAGGTGATGGTCGAACCAGTTCGCATATTGGACCAACGAACTTTGCAGCTTAGACGACGATTATTGGACTAGGTTAAGGTCCAGTGGGACAATTTGATCCGGATTTATGCAGGAACGCAACAGAATAAACACATAACCATAAATACAGAGATGCAGCGGAAATAACACTTCATTTCATTAATATCAAATAACAGAAAGATGCTTAGAGACATAATGGAAATAAAATAGCTAGGGTGCTGGTAGCGAATCTCTGAGAAGAGATGTGGTGGCTACAGACCTCTGAACTGCTTTACAATGAGGCGCGAGGCCCTATTTATTATTGAGAAACAATGGAGAACCCTAAACATCCCAAAAACCTAACCCTAGGAGATGAAGCGCCAAAACTATGGGCCCCGTTTGGGTAAATTGGTGTTTCAACTTCCCAGGGACGTAACTTTGGCATACTATCTTCGTTTGACGCATATGATACATCATTAGAAAGCTCTATCCGAGGACTACAGCTGTCGGGACGAATTTTATTAGAAAATTCGCTGGCGCTTTCATACCCAAAAAACGTCGTTTAGGGCCTCAAAACGGCTCCGGAAGTTCAGGACCCGAAAAACTGCTAAAAATAGTAAGTTATGCCGAAACTGAAAAACTGAAAGAGACAATGGTGGGGGCCCAAGTGGAATAGGCGGGTGGCCACCAATATCCACCTGGATCATTCCTCCCCCTTAGGAAGCAATGGTCCCCATTGCGTTAAGTTCCTCCATGAGATGAGGAAATTTCTGCTGAACTTGGTCCCTGGTGAACCACTTTCCTTTGGTGCAGGAGTTGGCCAGCTTTGACAACCCGATACAGTTGGATCTGCTGTTGACGAGTGTTCTTGATTTCCATGTCCATGATACAATCTGTGGTGGCCTGTTCCATGCAGTCTGGGTTTAACTCTGTTGGTGTGAGTTGTTCTGCAATGTCCGAGGTGTCCAGTAGAGGTGGAAAGTAAGGACGAAGGCGATCCACATTGAAGACTCGGTGCAGACCAAGGAATGGTGGAATACTAAGCTCGAAGGCATTGTTACCTACAGCCTTGGTGATGGTGTACGGCCCGTATCGGAGCGGGCGAAGCTTGCGGTGAGGTCCAGTGAGGCGCTCCTTCTGCAAATGTAGCCATACTTTGTCGCCCACCCGGAAGTGGTGTGGCACCCGGTGTTGATCATGGCGCTGCTTGTACTTCGCATTGGCTCTGTCCAATATATCATGAACCTGTTGGCGGATGTGTTGAATGCGCTCGATGAAGCTACTTGCTTTGTCAACTTCAGACTGGACATGAGCTGAATCGGCCTGAGCAGCTGCGAACGGCATGGCTATGTCAATGGGACATAGTGGCTGGAATCCCAAGCCCACCTAAAAGGGGCTATGGCCAATTGAACTGTGGAGAGCCCGGTTATAACTGTGTTGTACATAGGGGAGGCTCTTGTCCCATGTGCGTGGATGCTTTGAGTTGTATATGCACAGAATGTGTACAATCATTCTGTTGACTACCTCTGTCTGGCCATCTGTTTGGGGATGGAAAGCTGTGGACTTGGTGAGCTTTGTGTCCAACATTGACCAGAGGCTGGACCAAAATGTGCTGAGGAACCTTCTATCTCGATCTGATATGATAGACTGTGGGATCCCAAAGTGCACCCACACTCGTTCAAAGAAGAGTTTAGCAATGGCTTCTGCTGTGATATTCTTCTTACAGGCCGCCATAATGGCCATCTTCGAGAATATGTCAACGACCACGAAAACACAGTCATTTCCATTCTTAGTAGAAAGCAGGCCCGACATGTAATCCATGGAGATGGATTCCCAAGGTCGACTAGGGGTAGGTAGTGGAGTATATAGGCCTTGCTTCTTGATGGTCGGTTTGGCAATGGCACAAGCAGTGCAAGATCTGATGTGCTTCTTGACATCCTTTCGAAGGTTCGGCCAATAGAAATACTTCTGTAGTATTGCTACTGTTTTCTCGACTCCGAAATGCCCAGCGACTCGACTGTAGTGTGCTTCCCATATCATCTTGGCACGCTCGCTTGAAGGAACACAAAGGTGTCCCAGGTGACATAAAAGTGCATCTTGGAGGTGAAAATTTGGAACTTGCGTGCCCCCCAAGAGTGCCCTGTAAGTGTGGCCGAATTCTGGGTCACTCTCATAGAGAAGCGGCCAATCAGAAGTCTCGTGCCCACAAGAGTTGAGCACGGTGGTGAGCGCCACGATCGGTGGTCGGCTGAGGCAGTCCGCAACATTATTGGTGCTACCCTTCTTGTACTTGATGTTCAAATGAAACTGTTGCAGATATGTGGACCACTTCTGATGGCGATCATTCTGCAACTTCCCTTGTGTCCGTATGAACTGCAGGGGCCGGTGGTCTGTGTGGATGATTGTTTCCTTCCCCAAAATGTAATGCTTCCATTGTCGACAGGCTTGCACAATGGAATACATTTCTTTGTCATAAGTGGGATACTTACGAACTGTCTCAGACAATGTCTCACTGTGATATGCCACTGGATGTCCCTGTTGAGTAAGAACTGCCCCAATAGCATAGTCAGAGGCATCTGTCTCGATCTCAAACGGCTGCTACAAGTCTGGTAAGGTGAGCACTGGGGCAGAACATAGGCGATTTTTCAATTCTTTGAACGCCTTCTGTTGAGGTTCTGACCAAAAGAATTTTTCTCTCGCTCCTCCTTTGGTGACTTGACTCAAGGGCCAAGTGATATGAGAGAATCCCAACACGAATCTACTGTAGAAATTAGCAAGACCCAGAAAGCTGCGAAGCTCTGTTATAGTAGTCGGGGCTGGCCAATCCCGAATGACTTGGATCTTGGCTGGATCCACATGCACCCCCTTTTCATCAATAATGTATCCCAGATATTGAACCTGGGTCATGCCAAACGTGCACTTCTCCAAATTGGCACACAACTTGTGTTGCCGCAATGTTTGGAGGACTTGTCGGATGTGATGAAGGTGCTCTTCCCAAGTCTTGCTGAAGATCAGAATGTCATCCAAGTACACCACTACGAATGAGTGGGTGAATGGCCGCAAGATGTCGTCCATCATCCTCATGAAGGTTGCGGGAGCATTCGTCAACCCGAAAGGCATGACCAGCCATTCAAAAAGGCCTTCCTTAGCTTTGAAGGCAGTCTTCCACACATCAGAGGGTTCAACTGGTACCTGGTGATACCCAGACTTCAGGTCGATCTTACTGAAATATTTTGCACCTTGGAGTTGGTCCAGAAGGTCATCAATCCGTGGGATTGGGTACCTATTCCGGACAGTGATCTTGTTTAGCGCCCGATAGTCAATACAGAGTCTCCACGTCCCATCCTTCTTCTGTACCAACACGATCGGGCTCCCACAGGGCGATGAACTTGGTCCGATGTGACCTTTCTGCAACAGCTCCTGAATCTGCCTCTTGATTTCATCATTTTCCAGAACAGAGCGTCGATAGATCGGTCCATTGGGTAGTGGCGCACCTGGGGTCAGATCAATCGGGTGCTTGACCTGGCAGTGCAGAGGAACCCCCGTGGGTGAGGTGAAGATGTCCCCGTACTCCTCCACGACCTTATCCATTTGTTGTCGTCGTGCAGAGGGGCCCTGTCTGGAGGTCGTGGCCACAGTCTTCTTCTTGCCCTGGGGGCGGATCATCAGGAAAACGAATTTCCTGGTTTGGGAAATGAGCTTACTACATTGTTTTGCAGTAACCAAAGAGATAGCGGCAGGAGGTGGTACCTCTGGTATCCCGTACAACTTATTTCCCAAAGTAACAATAACAGCACGAGGTCGAGACTCATACACAGCATGACGCTTCCACAAGTATGGTTGTCCTAATAATACATCAGAAACATCAATAGGAGCAACGTCACATAATACCTCATCCGTGAAGGGCTTGATGCTATAAGGAAGGCGACACTGCCGGCTGACGCGGAGATCTCGTCCTTGGTGAAGTCACCCGATGGTGTATGGATGTGGGTGAGCTGTGGTCGGCAAGCCCAATCGCTTCACGGCGTCTGCTGAAATGAGGTTCTTTTGGCTCCCATTGTCGACAATGAACTGTACAGGGGAGCCCTTTACCCACATCTGGGAGTGGAAGAGACGTTCCTCCTCCTCTGGATCTTCCGGTTCCTCCTTCTGGACCTTTGTAGTGGCAACAGTGGCGTTCGGCTCCGCATCAATAATCTGTTTCCCTTTTTCATTCCCCTTTTCAGGTTCTGATTCGGAGTCAGAGCATGCATCTGACTCAGAAGCCCTCATCTCGGCCACTAGCGACTGCTTGGCCCGACACTCACTTGTGTTGTGAGTGGAGCTCTTATGGAACTCCCACCACTTTCCCGTGTCCTTCTTTGGCTTTACGGTGTTGTTCTTGTCTTGTGGCTTTGATGGGTTGTCTTTAGCCGCCATGCTCTGTCCTTTGTTTTGCGGTTTGGAAGCACCTTTTCCTTGCTTTTGATTCGCAGATCCAAAGTCTCGTTTCTTCTGTTTGAATTTCTGCTCAATCTTGGCAGCATACCGGTATGCCGTACCAAGCGAGGAGATGTCGAGGAACTCCATTTCCTCCTGAATGTATCTGTGCAGACAACTGCGATACTTTAGCACCAAATGTTTCTCTGAATCTTTGATACCCAATTTTGTGCGCAGGGTATGGAACAGATTCGTCAGCTCGTGCACATCTTGATCCCTTTGTTGTCGCAGCGTGGTCCATTGTATGTACTTGTCCTCATAGCTCCCCACGGGATAGTACTGTTCCTTGACGGCGTCTCGAAAATAATTCCAAGTTGGTACGGCCGAGAACAGAGAGGGTTCTGTCTGGTCCTTGTTCTCACAGTAGGTTTCCCACCAGTCCTTAACATGGGGGGTAGCTTCGAGGAGTGCAAAAATAATCTTCTCCCGGTCTGAAAAGTCATGAACAGAGAAATATCCTTCTAATAGATTCAACCATCTATCTACGGCATCTGCGTCTATTTGACCCTCAAATATGGGAATGTCAAAATTTACTTGTACCTTAAAGGGAGTCGCAACTCCAGAGTGGCTACTGGATGCATATGCGCCGCCGGTGGGCAGCCGTTGAAGGATCCGAGCAAAGCTATCCATCATCGCGTTCCTTTGTTTTTCGAGGGCCTCCTCGAGCAATATTTTGATAGGATCTCCTGCTCCCTCATCTTTCTTTTCGTCCCCCATGGGCGTCCGTCGAGGTTTGCGAGGCTGATCCTGCAAAGGTTCCACCAGATCAAGCCCTAGCTCCTTATACCCCGACCTCGTTGGGGACATGCAAAGATGTACCCCGACCTCGTTGGGGACATGCAAAGAAGGATCGAGAAAAAGCAGACCGCTCTGATACCACTGATCCGGAT
Source organism: Pinus albicaulis (assembly GCA_034641835.2). Taxonomy (NCBI): domain Eukaryota; kingdom Viridiplantae; phylum Streptophyta; class Pinopsida; order Pinales; family Pinaceae; genus Pinus; species Pinus albicaulis. Next base: position 372,764,920 of record CM076576.1, on the reverse strand, counting down.
TTATGCAGGAACGCAACAGAATAAACACATAACCATAAATACAGAGATGCAGCGGAAATAACACTTCATTTCATTAATATCAAATAACATAAAGATGCTTACAGACATAATGGAAATAAAATAGCTAGGGTGCTGGTAGCGAATCTCTGAGAAGAGATGTGGTGGCTACAGACCTCTGAACTGCTTTACAATGAGGCGCGAGGGCCTATTTATTATTGAGAAACAATGGAGAACCCTAAACATCCCAAAAACCTAACCCTGGGAGATGAAGCGCCAAAACTATGGGCCCTGTTTGGGTAAATTGGTGTTTCAACTTCCCAGGGACGTAACTTTGGCATACTATCTCCGTTTGACGCATATGATACATCATTAGAAAGCTCTATCCGAGGACTACAGCTGTCGGGACGAATTTTATCGAAAAATAGCCGCCTCAAAACGGCTCCGGAAGTTCAGGACCCGAAAAACTGCTAAAAATAGTAAGTTATGCCGAAACTGAAAAACTGAAAGAGACAATGGTGGGGGGCCAAGTGGAATAGGTGGGTGGCCACCAATATCCACCTGGATCACAATTACAGTCCTAGTTCAGCCACTTGGGAGGATGCCGAAGAGATGTATCACCGTTTTCCTTATCTATTCCAAGGACTTCGAGACAAAGTCCACTATTAAGAGGGGGTGTAAGTAGTGCCCTACTCTAGTTGACCGACAATGATATGAATTTTAACATTATTTAGCCCTAAGACCCACACTTTATTCTTTGAGGACCTCAGGTTGAGGATCCAGACACATGAATCTATTATTTGTGGATGTGATGGTTATGTATGTCTTTATTGATACTATGATGATGATAACATTTATGGATATGCATGTTCTTTACTGATATGATTGTAGCATTAATGGATATGCAGGTTCTCTATTGATATCATGATGATGATAGATTTTATGGATAGATATGTTTTCTATTGATGTTACGATGATAATGCCTTTTATGGATATTTTAATTTACCATTGATGTTATGATTATGATAAACATGATGGATGTGTCCCATATGTAGCTACTTACATTAGTTCTGATTCAAAATAAACAATGATGTGAATAATTAGGTCATGATGATGTTTCTATTATGATAATGACTAACACTGAGAACTTTGTTACTGATGATTATTGAGTATGACAGGAAACCACCAGAGGCACTCGCATATGATGAGTGGATAACATCTGGTTTGATAGAAATTAATATTTTGTCTTTGAAATTATAAGTTCAATTTGAAACTTGTTATATATATTACATATATTCTAATGATATGTCAGTGGTTGCAGGAACATGTTAGTTGCTTGGCCGAATGAATCACATATGCCATGATGGGGTTGTACAATTGGATGGAACAACATGGGAGGGGTGGAACAGTGTTCCTGATCTCACCCGCTAGCACTCCCGCCGTGTCTTAGGCTGGAAAGGTCGAAATACCTTCGCCTTGAAGATCATGATGTCGTGGGGGCAGGTCCCAAATTTGGTTCGCTCACGAGGATTTTCTGGGGGGCGTGCATCAAGGCGGATTCCTTGATCCCCAGAACCATTAGTATCACTATAGCAGGAAAAATACAAGATGATAGGGGTCTCTGTCGTTGCACATATAATTTCCCCTCGTAACCACTGGATACTTGAAGGGAAAGTGGTGTGGCACCCTTGGGATTTCAAGAGAAATTATTTAAGGGCATGACTGACTTGGCACCCTTGGCATCAAAAATAAATTCTTAGGCATGGCACCCTTGGAACTTCGAATGGAAGTTCTTGAAGGGCATGAACAACTTGACACCCTCGACATCATTAAAGAAACTAATAAACATAATCAATATATGAAAATCCAACTAATTCATATCAAGTGATATATGATGTTAGAACCAAAGGAATTAAATCAAGAATAAAACTTAGGGTAAGGGAGGAATAGGAAGAGATAAAATATTTTACCATGATAACTCTACATTTTCCATGATTAAACCAAAATATTAAGTGGATAATGTACATAATTAACTTAATTAGGAAAAAAGGGGGAAATAGGGACATAGAGTTAAGTATAAAGATTTATTAAAAACTTCATTAAGAGAAGAGGGTGGTGAATTAAAAGATTATTAAATTAAAATTTGAGAAAATTTAGAGAACTTCCATGTGGCAAGAGCCAACATAAGAATATTCATCAAAAAGGAAAATTGAGGTAGTTAGGGGACCAAATATGAGATTTATCAATTAAATTCAGTAATAAACACAAATTAAGCAGTAAAAAGGGGGAATCAAAAGACAACTAGGAGAAGAAATAGGAAGTCTTGTTGGGTTGAGGAAAATACTATTTTAAATGAATAATTAAGTAAATTATTTTTGGAGAGTCTTGATGAGAGGGTGACACATGGGTGGGTGAATAATCAAATTTGGGTTAATAAAAAATAATTATTTATGCATGAAATTCCAAGTGTCACCTGTGAAGCCTTCTATAAAAGAAAGGGAAATGGAAGGGAAAAGGACTTTTTTTGTTTACCCTATTGTTGGATGGAGGATATTATGTCATTTTGAGTGGTTATGAGCTATAGTTGAGTTTGGTGGGATAGATTATTATAGAGAGGGGACTCTTGAGCCAAGAGGGGCTCACCTCTATCAGCTAGCACATTCCTTCGTTGTACAACCCCATTGCAGCTTGGGGGTCCGCGGGGAAGGAGAGTACCCAAGGAGTAGGCTGAGAGGTCAACCGGTGGGTCATTACATTCGGATTAAGCACGACAACCTTTAGGCTTGGAGGTAGACGACAACAAGGGAGCTCAAGTAGCGGCAAGCCAAGTTTGGTTCTCGTCTAAGGGTGAACGGTACATGTGTTAGTTATATTGTTTTTATTTATGATGATTTTATTATGCCTATAATCAACAAGTTAATTAGATGTACGTGTTATGAAGTTAAATTATGGACTTTGATATAAGTGATTTAATTTTACTGAGTTTCAAACTTGTATGATTATGGTTTAAATTCCTAGTTACTGTGTTAAATCCTAGATGAGCGCTAGTTAAAGCCTAGCGCTCATCTAGTAAATTATAAGGTTGGTCTCTACAACATCACATTAGGGGATTTTTGAGGTCTAAAATGGGTCTCCTAAGGAAATTGTAAAATATTAGTGGAAATAATAAAATAAGATTAGATTACATCCAAATTTTAGGGGGAAAAAGAAAAAACTACTTTTTAAAGTCATATTTTCAACTTATCTCCCTATGGGTTTACTCAAATTTTGAGCGGGAACACTCATTGGATGCAAAAATTGATTCCAAATCCAAGGAATACCCATGTTGCATGCTTTCAATGGACCTTTTTACACGAAAAATGATAAATGCATGAAAAATGTGATTGCAATCACGTTTTTTCATGTATTTCTTATTTTTCGTGTAGCAAGGTCCATCAAAAGTATGCAACATGGGTATTCCTTGGATGAGAAATTAATTTTTTCATTCAACGAGTACTCCCGATCAAAGTTAGAGTAAAACCTTAGGGAGATAAGTTGAAAACACAAGTTGAAAAATATTTTTTTATTATTTTTTAATCTTTTTACTTTTTTACCCCAAAAATGGTGAATCATCCCCCATGGTTGACATCATCACCTTGAATCGTATTGGTTCTTATAAATTTTACTTTGGTTATAAATATTTATTAGGAGGCCCATTTTAGTCCTCAAAAGTTCTCTAATGTGGGCATATTCAACCTAGGATCGACAACAATTTCCTGATATAGTAGGAAACAAAGATCAGTTTCACTCAGTTCAAGAGAGCCAATTACATGGCGACCAGTCAGGAAACATGTGAGGCCATCTGGGTGAGGAAGATACTTGTTGGTTTTTTTGGTCGACAAATGGATTCGATGGTGGTTTATTGTGATAACCAGAGTTGCATCAAAGTCTCGGTTAATCTAATTTTTCATGACAGGTCCAAGCATATTGATATCGGGTATCAACATCTCAGATGTTGTGTGAAAAGGTGGATTATGTTATTAGAGTAAATTCCCACAAAGGAGCAGGATGCAAACATCTTGACGAAGGCACTGTCAAGAAGAAAATTTGAGTTCCACAGAGGCAAGATGTTAAGTCCCTATATTAATAGTGTAGTCCCTTATTATGTTAGTGTAGCCCCCCTTATTGTTATTGTTGTACCCCTATAACCCCCATATTGTTATTATTGTGCCCTTGCATTATTATTGTTAGGTCGGGTAGGGTTACATTGTGGCCCCACTAGGATTACATTGTGGCAATGGACTCCTCTATATAGAAAGGAGGTTTTTTCATTTGTATCATCCAAGAATTGTTCATTCATGTAATGTATTGGAGGTTGGCCCCTCGAAGTGGCTTATTTATAAGGCATTGATATCTCTTTTCTTCTATTTTTGGAGCTGGCTTCAAAACATTTGGTATTAGAGCTTTGAGATTCTAGGGTTTCGCTTCTCCAAACAGGTCATCGTGGCATTTTCGCTATAAATTTTTTTCTACAAAGGTTTAGAATTTGAAATTTTTAGAGTGCGAAGCCAAAATCCTGAGGAAAATTTTCACAAAATTTCAGAGCTTGGTTTGCAATATTTTCGGAGATATGATCTATGCAATTTAGGTCATTTTGTAGGCTCCTAAATTTAACCTAAACAAGTCATCGTGGTATTTTCGTAATAAATTTTTTTCTACGAAGGTTCAGAAGTTGAATTTTTTAGAGTGCGAAGCCAAAATTCTGAGGAACATCATCGAAAAATTTTAGATATTGGTTCATAACATTTTCGGAGATATGATCTGTGGAAGTTAGGGCTTTTTGAGGCTTCTGAATTTCATCTCAAAGAGGTGATCGTGGGAAAATATTCATGGCTCTCTCTCTGAGCATCGGATTGGGATGATGTAAAAAGTGGTCGCAAGTACACGGAACATATATTTTTTTTTCTATCAATTTCAGAGCCAAAGGAGGAAATAGTGACATGTGGCAAGTCGTACAAGTTCACTCTACTAAACCAGTCCAAAATTGGGTCATTGTGGGAGATTGGACATAACTTTGCCTTGAAGAATCCAAATCAGATCAGACCTATGGCATTTGAAAGAAGATTCAGAGGGATACTACAGGGATGAATTATAGATATTGAGGTTCTGAAATTATAGATATAATTAAATTTCAATATCGAGCTCCTCAAAAGCAAGTAAAATGTGTGTATTTTGTTTTCCGAATTGCATAAGTCTTGTTTGAAGAATCAAGTTGAATTGATTCCAGGGGCATATTGTAGAATAGATATCAGTATTGGATTCTAAAATTCCTCCTAAAAATAATTCCATACCCATTAATCCCTCAAAAATCTATACTATGACGCATGAAGAGGAAGAATTGCAGTATGAGATATCAAAATTATGGTACCAAGTGCAACAAGTTTCGATCTTACGAAGAGCAACTGAAGATGACATAGATGGTTTAAAAGAAGAAATGGAGGCTAAGTTGGATGGTTTTAAGGATCAAATAATAACTAATATGGATGATAAATTAGTGGAAGATCACATCGAACATCAACAACAAGTTCTGCAACTCTCTAAGGATAACCTAACTTTGGTGCAGAATCTAATGAAACAATAGGAAGATCAACATCACATCAAAAGGATTTCTGAAGCAATCACAGAAACAAGAACTCGACAAGTACAATCAATTTTAGAGTATCTCAGCAGGTGGAAGAACTTTCCTGTAGAAGATTCCACATGGGAGGATGAGACTTTTAATCGGAAGCATCAAGAAATAATCAAGCGTTGAGGACAACACTTGTTTGAAGGAGAGGGGCATGTTAAGTTCCTATATTAATAGTGTAGTCCCTTATTATGTTAGTGTAGCCCCCCTTATTGTTATTGTTTTACCCCTGTAACCCCCATATTGTTATTATTGTGCCCTTGAATTATTATTGTTAGGTCGGCTAGGGTTACATTGTGGCTCCACTAGGATTACATTGTGGCCATGGATTCCTATATATAGAAAGGAGGTTTTGTCATTTGTATCATCCAAGAATTGTTCATTCATGTAATGTATTGGAGGTTGCTCCATCGAAGTGGCTTATTTCTAAGGCATTGATATCTCTTTTCCTCTATTTTTGGAGCTGGCTTCAGAACACAAGATCGGGGTAGCAGATAATCCATTTCTTGTTGAGAGGGAGTTTTGAAATTAGAAACAAGAAGGGTTTCTAATTTAATTTCCACTTAATTAAATTAGAAGTAAATTGTAATTCCAAACCACATGACAACTTGCACGAGTTAACTGAGTCAGGAAGACTTAGTTAGTTTAGTGAATTCGAGTTGGGGGTCAAACTGGAGGCATGTAGAGTTCGCTCTAAGTTTTAGAGGGTCCAGTTACAATTTATTTAGAGCTGTAATTAGTTAACTCAATTATTTGAGTTAAAATCAATTTAACTAGTTCTAACTGAGAGATGAGCTAGTGAGAGGTCTAGTGAATTAAATCTGATTTAATTCACATGCAGTGATCAATCAGATAACTGATAATTCAATATAAATTGATGTTGCATGTAATTTATATGAGTGACCCAGTTGAGATTGGAGTTAAAGGGAAGAGAAATATCAGTTGTATAATTAGAAAATTGTATAGGTCATGCATGAGGTTGGTAGGACGCCTTAGATGAATTACACAATTAATTATTGAGAATTTACTAATTAATAGGGGCTCAATTACTTCAAGAATGTGTAAGCAAGGCTAAGAAACCCAGAGCAAGAAATTGGTTAAGTATCAGACCATTCTTGTTGGGATCAAAGTGAGACAATCAAAGATAGTGCAAAGGTTTCTCAGGAAGGGAAAAATCATTGTATTGTTTCATACTCTTGACTTAATGCAATATACAGATAGTGAGGATTTTAGTTGAGGCTTTCCCCAGATACATATTTGTTTTGAGTGATTGAAATTATTTTTCTTTCTTGTTCATGTGATTATGCGATCGTAATTGGTTTCCACAATATGTAGAATTGATTAAGTATTTTGTTTTATCATATTACAAGATCTATTAATCTATTTAGATATTTCTACAAAGACATCTCATTTTATTATTAGCAACAATCCAATGTATGTGATGAGACTCGACCATAAATTGACTCAACATATTCACAACAAAGCATATGTGAGGATGGGAGTTTACCAAGAACATCATGCCCCCTACAAGTTGTCTATATTCGGAAGGGTTTGCTAATGCAAGCTCAATAACACCACCACATAGCTTCTTGAAGTTGAGTTCCATCGAAGTAGACATATATTTGCAATCCACCATCCCACATATCTCAAAAAAGGAAAATCTCACCTGCCTTTTGCCAAGCCTCCAAGTCTAAGAAGTAGTGCATCAGACCTAAGTCCATCTCAAACGCAGAATCCAACTCCCTCTTGCATTGATAAATGAGAGGGTTTTCACCTGTCAGAAAGATATCATATACGTAAAGGACCAAGATGAGAGGCATGTCCTATTCAACCTTGAAGTATAGGTTAGAATCCACATCACTCCTTGTAAATCCTAACTTCATAAGATAACTATAAATCCTCTCATACAAAGCCGAATGAGCTTTCTTCAACCCATAAAGGTATTTATTCAACCTGCATACATGTGTCCTTCGATCTTGAACTTCGAACCCATGTGGTTGTTCAAAGTATACTTCCTCCTTGAGAAAGCCATGTAAGAAATAAGTCTTAACGTCCATTTGATGTAGGATCCATCCTTGAGTGGCAACTAGAGAAATAATAGATCAAATAGTGATATATCGGGAAACCGATGCAAATATCTCGTCATAGTCCGCTCCTTCCTTTTGAGAGAAGCCTCGAGCAACAAACCTGGCCTTATATTTTTCAACACTCCCATAAACTCCATATTAATTTTGTATAATATTTTTGAGGTGAATACATATTTGTCCTTGGGTCTAGGCACCACTTCCCAAACATCATTCTTCATGATAGATTCATATTCCTCATTTATCGCATCCTGCTAGACTTGGTGCTTTATGACTTCTTTGAACATACATGGCTCAGTTTGAACAATAATACTCATAGCAGCTAAGTACCCTTGATACTTTTTCAAATTCTTACTTTCACGAAATGTCCCTTTTTGAGAAATATGTCTTTTAGCATCTTTGAGAGTATCTTTGAGCCAAAAAGGTATTTTCCTTGAGGTAGAGGGGTCACTGGTAGGTGGATCAATGGGATCGATTGGGTCTTCAACAATGAATATTGGATCATATGTCGGAGGTTCATTCTGCTTTCTTTAAACATCATCATTTTCCTTCCCTGGGATAGGGAGATCTCTGGATTTTCGAAGGGCAGTATCTTCATTGAAAGTGACATCATGTCTTATTTCCACTTCTCTTTGACCAAGTACATAGATTTTATATGCCTTTGAATTTTCACCGTATCCCACAAATGTACCTTTCTTACGAGATGATTCCAAATTGTTTCTTTTCTCTTTAGGCACATGAAAATACATTGGACAACCAAATATTCTAAAACGAAAAACATCAATTTTCTTACCAGTGAAAACTTATTCGGGTGTCTTGAAATCCAATGCTTGATGTGGGATCCTATTTTGAACATACCTGATAGTGTTTCCAGCCTCTCCCCATAAGAACTTCGGTAAGCATTAATCATGGAGCATGGAACGAGTGGATTCCATGATTGTTTGATTCTTCCTTTCAACAACTCCATTTTTCTCAGGAGTGTATGGAATGGTTGTCTCCCTCTTAATTCCAACCTATCTACAGAAGTCATTGAATTCATTTGATTCATATTCGGTTCCATTGTCGATCCTCAATATTTTGATCTTATTCCCTATTTTATTTTCCTCCAAGGCTTTGAAAGAACGAAACCATTTGAACACTTCATATTTCTTATTTAAGAAATATATCCATGTTTTTCATGATAGGTCATCCAAAAATATTGCATAATATAAGTATCCTCCCAATGATGTTACATGCAACATACCAGATAGATCAACATGGAAAAAATTGAAGAATATCAGTAGTTTGGATTTCACTAGAAGGTAAAGATCCCCTTGTAAGTTTCTCAGCTACAAAACCATGACACACTCCTTCATGATTCATGTTGAACTCGGGCATACATGTGACCATATTTCTTACCCCAGGTAAGGATTTGTAATAAAGGTGGGAAAATATTTGGTGCCATAATTTAGATTGAATAGAAGTATCACAAGTCAAGGCTCCCAAAGGACTTCCTCCAACTTGATAAAGACCCTCAACCCTAAATATAAGTGTGAATGCATCTTTAGGGTTTATTTTCCAAAAATGTACCTTTCCATCAATGAATGCTACCTTGAATCCTTTATCTTCCATCACATAAATAGACACTAGGTTCTTCTTCAAATCAGGCACATACAACACTTCTTGTATGTGAATGGTTTGGCCTTGATTCAAGTGAAGAGTGACAACACCTACCCCTTTCATGGGGTAGGTGGAATTATCTCCAAGTATGAACTCCAAATTAGTATTCTCTAAAATCAAATTTGAGAGGGCCCATTTTTACCTAGTGAAGTGCTTTGAGGCTCCACTATCAATCAACCAATGATCCAAAGTATCTAGAGAGGCAATAGATAGAGAAAAAATAAGATAAAACTCCTTTTATTTTTATAAAAAATTCCTTTCTTCATACCTGGAGTTTCTCGTCCTTTTGGGAGGTCGACCATTTCCATATTGAGTAGCGAGAGCATTCCTATGTCCTTTATTGTTGAACCTGATGTTTAATTCATTTCCATTTCCTTTGTAATTGTTTTTGTTGTTGTCGCCATCCCTTGGAGAATCCTTCTTGTGAGTACACTCTCTAGAATAATGGTTGAACCTATTACAATTGTGTTAGGATATTCCGACACATAGGAAATAGTTAAGAACAACTTAGTCTAGTTTAGAGTTAGGTAAAGTGTGTTTCTTTACCATGTACGTTTGTAACTTATAATCCGACGGTCATGATTTGTAGTGATCCGACGGTTCACTCTCTCCTCGGTATTAATGACACTTGATCCATGGCTTAACACCTGATAGGTCCATGATCTCTATTTAAAGATCATGGAGGGTCATCTGTTTGGTAACTGTTTTATGAGAGAAATATATGTAAATTTTCTTTTTATATTAATAAATTTCCTGAAGCGGCTGCGTTGGCTTAGGCTGTGGACTGTTTCCCTCTTCAAGGGTTTTAACTACATTATTATACTGGTGTACTGATTCGTGATCTGTTTATGAGTGGTGACATTTGGTTCTTGATCTACGGAACTTACCCTGTAAATTCCTACATGGTATCAGAGCTATTTTGAGGGCCGCATCCATTGTTGATCCGAATCTGAAGCTAGTTTGACTGCATGCGACTGCCGTTTTGTAGATCTACTATTTTTGAACATTTCCGAGCATAGATAATTGCTCTGTTGTGTCCAGAGCGTCTGTTACAGTGAGGAACACCTTTCGTTTCATGCAAAAAGGTTTTCGGTTGCCCAAGTTATGTCAGTTTAGATCTAGAGGTATAAAGTATCTGTTTTGCAGTTATATTTGTTAATAGTTCTGCTTATTTCGGTTCCCTCTGTTTATTTCGGTTTTTTTTGTTATATTTATTTGCCGGATCTATACCCTCTTCTCTGTGTATTCTCTTTGCTGTGCGCTGTGTGCGATCTCAACAAATCAGAAACAAGAAGAAGGGATTTTTTTTACTACGTATACTCTTTCCCTGCATTTTTGTGCGATATCGGGAAATAAGAAATAGTGAACAAATTGATAGTTCCCGGTAAGGCTAGCCGAAAATCTAAAATTCAGTTGTAAGACTTGTATTTCGTTTGTTTTTTCTCGTTTTTTGTGCAGGAAAAGGAATGCACAATGAAGAGCAAGAGTAACAAAAAAAAAAAAAAATACTACCCCTTTTTCCCTTCATACAATAACATAATCTTTTTAATATCTCAATTGGTGAGAAGGTAGTTTATGAAAATAGAGGTCTTGGGTTCAAGTCTCTCTCTCAAGCTTCTTTTTGTAAAATTTTTTTGTTAAAGGGGCGAGATTTAAAAAAAAAAAATTTGAACTTCATCATCAAATTTCAAACCGCTCCCGTAACTATTCGGCATCTACAACTCAATTTTTTCAAAAAGGCATAACTTCTTCATCTGGAAGACATTTTTCGAGCCGTTTTTTTTCAATCGACCTATTTTTTTGAGATATTTCCATTGCATCAGTTAGTGTTAGCTTTTTTCAACTTTATTTAAAAAAAAAATGGAAAGTGCATGCCCGATTATTCTTAACAGCACCAATTATTTCCAATGGCTACCTCACATGGTAGATATACTTAGAAGTAAAGAGATTTATAGAATAGACACAGGACAAGAAAATAAAACTTCCGATGATGATTAAGTTCATAAATGGGAAAATAAACAAGATCAAGCACGAGGGTTGATAGGAATGTCCATTGCTCAAGATCTTCGATTTCATATCCTTGACATTGACACCCCTGACGAAGCCCCGGAAAAGCTAAAAAATGTTTTTGGCATTCAAAATAAAATCAAAGCCCACCAGCTTGAAAATGAGTTACTTACTTTGGACCCCAATAATTTCTCCTCTATTGAATATTTTTATCCAAATTCAAGACCCTTCGCATTATTTTAGAAGGTTGTAAGATAAAAAAGGACGATGGTAGCCTCATCTATTCTATTCTTTCTAAACTTGGCCCTGCATACTCTGTATTTGTTTCCACCTTCCATTCCACTAGAGAAGCCATCATTTCTTCAGGAACCGCCTACAAGAACCCCTCTTTTGATGCCTTTTGTGATTCTTTGATAAGAGAACAAGAAAAACTCTTACACCTTGGTATTATCACTTCTGGAAACGCTTCTAAGAAAGCCTTAGCAGCCCAACAACAACCATATCAAAAGAATACCAAGAAGCAATATACTAAAAAATATGGTCCTAAACCAAACAAGGGTCCTAAGCAATTTCAGTTGCAAACTGAAAAATCAAATCACCAAAATAATAAGGAAAATCAAAACAAAGGGAAGAAGACAGATAGACATTGCAACTTTTGCAATCGGGATGGCCATATAGAGTCCAAATATTTTAAGAAGATGGAAGCCTTAGAAGCATCAATGAAGAAGCACAACATCAATTTGGAGCACTCTTCACCTTCATCTTCAGGCATGGCACTTTCTGCTTGTGGTTGTCAAGCATCAAGATCTAGTTATGCATTAATTGTATCTTCTTCTTCTCCTTCTCATGAGTGACTCGTTGATTTTGGAGCTTCTTACCACATGGCTAAAAATAAATCCATGTTTTCTTCTTTAAATGATTTTAACACCAAACATATTTATGTTGGTGATGATAGATCTCTTAGTGTTGTAGGATCTGGAACCATTCATCTAGATAATGGTCAGTTTAATGATGTACTGTGTGTTCCTACCTTGTCATGCAACCTTCTATCTGTTTATCAGATAACTCATTTAGGTGAAGGGAAAATAGTATAATTCTCACCTCATGATGTTGTAATCAAGGACCTAAAAGATCCTAGACATATTTTAGCTACTAGGATTGCTGATGATTCCACAAGGTTGTATAATTTTGACAACTTTGGGTCATCATGTCTTCCCTCCGCTTTTGTTGCTCATAATGATGAAGTGAGCAAACTCTGGCATGAGCGATTTGGTCACATAAACTATTTATCCCTTCAAACTCTATGTAAGGAAAATATGGTGACAGGTCTTCCTATGGTATCTTTCCGAGATGGTGTTTTCTCCGGATGTGTACTTGAAAAACATCATTGGGATAGTTTTAACAAACGTGCCTCTTGGCACGCTTCAACCCCTTTGCAGCTTGTGCACAATGATTTATGTGGTCCACTTCATGTTGTTTCTTTCTCTGGTTGCAAGTACTTCTTAACTTTCATTGATGATTTTTCCAGATGCACTTGGGTATACTTCTTAAAACTCAAGAGTGAAGTTTTTAACATGTTCTTGGCCTTTAAGGCCTTTGTTGAGAAACAATATGGACATCAAATTCTTAAGTTAAGATCAGACAATGGAGGATAATATGTTAACAACAAATTTATCAACTTTTGCACTGAGCATGGCATTCAATTGCAACATACTGTTCCATACACGCCACAACAAAATGGTGTAGCTAAAAGGAAGAATCGCACCTTAAAAGAAATTGCTAATTGTATGCTTCAATCTAAAGGACTTAGTCTCAATTTTTGGGCAGAAGCAATTAACTTTGCAAATTACATAGTAAATCGCACACCTGCTAAGGCTTTAAAGAATATAACTCTAGAAGAAGCTTGGAGCTCAATCAAACCAGATGTAATTCACTTTCGTGTTTTTGGAAGTGATACTTGGGCCCATATTCCAGATGTGAAACATAAAGCCTTAGAACCTAAGAGTGAAAAATGAATTTTTGTTGGATATTCTGAAGATGTCAAAGGATATAGACTTCTTCAACCAAAATCGAAAAATATAATCATTAGAAGAGATGTAAAATTTGATGAACATATATCGGCCCGCGAGCCTAGTTCGGTGGACGTGCCACCTTTGGCCTGCGAGCCTGATTCAGCATATGTGCCACCTCTCTCTCTCTCTCTTATATTCTTAATAGCATTCCTTCTAGTTCAAATGATGACAACGATGATGACAATCCTCCTCCACCTCTTGAAATTATTCCTTACACTCCACAACTTCCAATATGGGTCCGCTCTACTTGAGATGCAGCAGGTTCTCTCATAGGTGACCCTGTAGATCGACGACGTACACGTTCTCAGTTCGAAAGATCCTCTTATTGGCTTAAGTTCCAGAAAATCTTGATCCAAAAAACTTTGAAGAAGCTTCCGGTCATCCAAATTGGGATGAAGCTATGAATGAAGAATATTGTTCCTTATTGGCAAACGATACGTGGGATCTTGTTCCTCTTCCAAAAGGAAGAAAACTTGTCAGATACAGATGGGTTTACAAAACAAAGTTTGGACTAGATGGAAAAGTGGATAGACATAAAACTCATCTTGTTGCTAAAGGATTTTCACAAGTTGAAGGCATTGAATATACTGAAACTTTCTCCCCTGTTTCCAAAATGAATTATATATGCCTTGTTCTTTCTCTTGCTGCCTCCTTTAAATGGGAAGTCCATCATATGGATGTTAAATCTGCCTTCTTACATGGAGATTTTCATGAAGAAATATACATGGAACAAACCCCTGGATTTATCCAAAATTAATCTAGCCTTGTTTGTCGCCTTAGGAAGTCTCTCTATGGTCTCAAACAAGCTTCTCGGGCTTGGTATGCCAAAATGGATAGCTTTATATTAGATAATGGCTTTTCTAGGTGTCATTCTGACAACACTGTCTACACCAAGAAAGTGGGTAAGTCCTTCACCATCCTTGTTCTTTATGTTGATGATCTTATGTTTTCATAAGAAAATATATTAAATATTTGGGCATTTTGTTAACACAATGACTAGGTTTATTGACTTATATTATGATGATGAAACTTAGATTCTATTATTATAATTGACTTTAATTAATATAATTTTAATTTTGAATAAAGTTTATTTAAATATTTTTTTTTAAAAATAGGTGCATTAAATATATATTAGTATGATGTAATTGATATTATCTAATATTATGGATGGCACATTAAAGTGAATATATTTGGATAAAATTAGTTTAAAAAAAAAAAAATTAATAAAAAATAAGATTGGTGATTATTTTTCAATATTTTATTATTAATAAATAAAAATTCAATAATTTTTTAAATTTAATTATTTTAATTGATTTTAATTATTGTAATGGCAACTTTAAATGAATTTCATTTAAGTATTTTTATAAAAAATATATATGTCAAACATTTTATATATGAATAAGAATATATAATATAATTATTATGCTTTCTCTAGCACCCATGTGGTTTTGGGTTGACTTTCTATTGTTTTATTTTTAACATTTTATAGTGTTGGCAAGATAATATATATATATATATATATTCATGGTGAATGGGTAATTGATATCTTAGATCTTATGATTTAGTAAGAATGGAAACTCACATAAAAGGGGAGTCTAGACAATAGTAGACCATATATTCAACGGAATTTACAATTAAACCACATATCACTATATGATATGACATGAATATTAATGTTTGGCTCTCCAAATGATATTGTGATTTTCCTGAAAGAATTAGTTAAAAAATTATGGATCACAGTAGTTTACAATCTAAAATATTATTATCCAATGATACCAAGGTGGTCAACAGTTGAAGACGTGGACAGTTAGGAACGTGGCAAATTGAGGTGGCAACATATATTTAAACAAATTAAATACTGATGGATAGTAATTTAAATTTAACTGTAAACATATACGGCCCACCGACATTTAATAGCATATAAACTGAAATTAAACTGAATGGGCCAGTCTGGTTTGACTGTTACCCAAATTTCTCAGTGTCTGTCTTTGATGAAACATTGGCCGATATTCTCCAGCTTCAAATCCAAACCAGTGGATTTGACATGAGAAGAAAAAGAAGGAATATCGTTGTTCAGTTTCATGGCTGTTTTCGCCACACATCCACAATGTTTCCTGCCGTACTCCATGCACCCAGCAGAGAGTCAAAAACCAGTGTGGTTGTCCTCACAGATCCTAAGAATCACAAGATAGAACATCAAGCCATCAAGTGGGAGGATCTGCAATTTCCCCAGCACTGGACTGTTCCAAATCCCAGACCTCTGTCTGTCCAGAAGATAACCACAGCCAACATTACTGAAGATCAGTCTTCTGCTACTCTGTCTTTCCCTAGAAGATCTACCATTGATCGCAGAAGATTAGAAGCTGAATGTAAAAATTCGCCTCGTTACATTCCACCCGATTGTACAGATACGGGTTGTAGTTCTGTTGTTTCTAATTGTAGTCATGTAGCCCTTTTTGAATTTGCATAGTCTGTTAACTTTCAGCCAGTCAAAGTCGAATGTCCACAGTGTCAACAAAGTGTCAACTTGTAGAGTTTGGCTTATGCTGTTCTACATAAAAATCATAATCCTAGAACTGGTGAAGCACCTCCAAGCACCTCTGTCAATCCTTGTCCAAACCCTAAGTGCTCTAACATTCCCTTTCCTCATGAGGATGAGCACCCACGTGTGTTGATGTTGCATCTTCTTCCCTCTCTCTTGAAGAAGATCCCAGATTGACTGAGCTTCTGATAAACCAAAGACCACCAAAGGGTCCTAGGTATGGGTTGGGTTATATTGAGCAAGCCAATAAGATGATACCAGAATGTAGATACCGAGATTTACCCCCAGGTTGTAAAAAGCCTTCTATACCTGAGATCCATAAGTTCTACACTCTCATGGATGGATGTCCTAGATCCGGAATCCCTGCAGAATGGATGAAACAAATGATCAATTGGGATTTGTTCACACATCCTCAGGCTGATGCCTTTCCAGCTGCCTATCCAAAGAAAGAAAAGATGAAGCTTGCAACAGAGTGGAAGGAATATATGGAAGAGAAACAGATATGGATATCATTCTATGCCTGGAATAAAAAGATGGAGAATGATGTAGTATTAATGGCTGATACTACTACATCTTCCTCACATTCATGGACTGCAACTGATGGCAGTAAGATTGACACCTCCACTACATATCCTCCTTTCAGAATTATTGTGTTAGGAGAAGGATCTAACACAGCTCATGCTAGCCCTTTGGTCCAGCATGATAATTCATTGATGGGTTCTGAAGGAAGAGTACAAAAGGTGAGTGAGCAGTTAAATTGGACAAATACTGCACTCACAGGATTCGAGAAGAATGTTGCAAAGACTGCCCTGGTCAAAGACCAGATTGATTCAGTTCAAGTCTCTGTGAATGATGTAAATAGAGTCTTAAATTCTGTACAGTGTGACCTACAGGTAGTTAGAAGTATTACAGAAAATTCTTTTATTAAATTTGATGAGATTGAAAATTGTGTCATAGATCAGTCCTTAGCCACCAGACAGTCTGTCTATAAACTGTCTGAAAAGTTTGAAGGATTAAATGTCAAGAAAGCCAGCAAACCCATTCCAATGTCATTCATTGCTGGTAAGGGTAAAAGTGTTGTGCCACATGAGGTCCCTAAACTAGAGTCAATTCCTCCTGTCTCTAGGTTTCCTCATCTCATGCCCAGAGAAGTTCCTCAGCTGTCTCTTACTCCTGTGTCAAAGTTAAAGCCTGAGTCACAGCCAGTTGAAGAAAGGTACGAAAAAATTACCATTGCAGAGATCATGAAGGACCCAGAGTCTAAAGATCATGTCTTTCCTATCTATGAGCCTTTAGAGACTCAGTATACCAGACATGCACCCCCTGACCTTGCTGGTGTAGGGAAGATTCCACAAAGAGAAACGTTCCATGAAGGGAGTCACAAGGAGTGGAACATCGACAACATGTCTGCACATCAATCAAATGATCATTGAGTACAAGCTGATGTGTGCTGAAGGAAAGAATGAGATTGAAGCCTGTAAAACAATCATGCAATGTTTTACTGGCACACTGGCTAGATGGTGGGAACTAGAATCCTCTCCTGCGTTGATTGAAAGAATGGAGAAGGAGATTCTAAAATATGAACAGGGTGACATTATGTTCAACCGTGATGGCACTGCACAGAGCAATATGATCGGTGCTCTCACAACACTGATTCAAGAACATTTTTGTGGTTTAGAATATGTTGCTACAGATAAGCATGAAATGATTTTGGTGAATCTAAAATGCAACAACATTAATCAGTATGAAGACTTCCATAGAGATTGGATACAGAGAATATTTTGGGTAAAGGATCCCAGAAATTTATTATGGAAGCAAGTCTATCTAGCAGCTCTGCCTTCAAAGCTAGTAGACATTTTAAAGATGGAAGATGCCTTCCCATTACCAATGGAAACTTATGTGTGGGGAGATTTTTATGGCATCATAACAAAATTTTTAATTTCTTTGTGTACCAGGTCAAAGATGCAGAAGTCTATTGACAAGTTGAACAGACTTCCTGGTACTAAATCTTTTTGCAGTAAATATGGCATCACAGTGGATGATCCCCTTGTGCACAGAAGGAAGCACAAGAGACAAGAAAAGAAGGCTTACAAAAGAAGTATGTCTACCTACAGACTAAGCTCTGCTAAGAAAAGAGAGCTTCGCAAACCTAAGGAGCACAGAAGGCCTAGAGCCCCAAAAAGGAAATCCAGATGGAGGCCTAATACCCATTACTACCAGCCCCATGATATTCGGCCTAGAGATGCTAAAGTGGCCAAAATGCAAGATGTTGAATGCTGGTTATGTGGTCAAAAGGGACATAATTCAAATCTGTGTCCTACTGCTCTAGAATCTAAAAGAGGTCTAGGTAAAAATTTTTCCAAGTATGCTAAGAATAAACAGCCTTCTACTTCCCATACCACTGTCAAACAAGATCCCGACACCTGTGCCTATTGTAAATCTACTTCTCATAGGATTTCTGACTGTCCATCCTATCCAGGTCGTCGTCTGTCTATACAGCAACATGCCATAGATGATAGTTATTCTTCTGATGACTACTCTTCTTCCTCTTCCAAAGAGCAAGTCAATATGTATTTCCAATGCTCAGACCCATATGCCTGTAAATGTGATTCTTCTGAGTCTGATTCTGAGTCTTCTTATTCCTCAGTTGTGGAAGATCCACCTCATGTTCTCATGGCCCAAACTGATGATGATCTCAAAGTTTTTGCCCAGATTCGAGCCATGGACGAAGGAGATTTGAAAAATGCTCTCCTTTCTGCCTACATGAAGAATCTTCCTGGTTCTTCCCATTCTTCCAGTTCCTCTAAGAAGCCCAATTTCGTCGAAGCTTCTTATGAGCGCAATACAAAGACGTATCTCCAACAACATAACAAAGCTCGTGGACTCACTTTGGGGGAGGTGAGGAAGGAGATACATGATTTGAAAACTGAGGTGCGCAACATCAAGAATGAACTTACTGTCTTAAAATCTCAGAATGCACAGCAGCCGACAGCGGTTTTGTCGAAACAACCGACAAATTATATTCAGCATACTCAGCCACATACTGAAGTCCAAACTTCATCAGGTAAATTTGTTTCATCAGGCTTCAGTGACATTGGGGACATGCAAGTCCTTGCAGTTCAGTATCAGCAACACCATGTCCTGGTAAATCTTTCTGTTGCTGGTCATCTTTATAAGGTTATTGCTTTAATTGATTATGGTTCTGATCTTAACCTTATATCTAAGAATATAATCCCTTCGAGATATTGGACTACATCAGAAAAAGAATTTCAGGGATTAGGAATGAAGAAATTGAAGTTTGAAGTTTCTGCAGCCACTGTCTGTTTTGATTCTAAATGTGTGAAATTATCCTTAGCAGTCTCAGACATTCCTGTTGATTGTATTTTGGGTAATGTGTTTTTAGTAGCAGTAGAACCACATGGGTCATATAGATTTCCTGATGGATCTGCAGGAATATTTATTACTGTTTCTGGAAAAAGATTTGAATTACCATATGTTTCCAGGAATAGATACTCACCCATGGTGCAAATAATGAAAGAAAAGGAAAAGAAACTTCAAGCAATTGAGAAAAGTCTAGTTGAACTCAAATATCACAAGGATACCATCAGAGTTTAAGAACAATTGAGTTCTCTAGATGTTCAGAAGAAAATTGCTGAAATTCAGAAGGAATTTGAAGAAACATGCTGCTCTGAAGAGCTGAATGCCTTCTGGCATAGAAAGCAGCATAGCATCGAGTTGCTTTACAAGGAGGGTTATACTGGCAAGCCTTGTAAGTCAAGGAGCATCCCTATGTCTGTCCATGACAGGCAGCATTGTCAGAATGAGATTGAGCAGCTTCTACGGAAGAATTTGATCAGAGAATCCAGTAGCCCATGGAACTGCTATGGATTCTATGTAAATAAGAGAAGTGAACAAGTCAGAGGAGTTCCAAGATTAGTGATTAATTATAAGCCTCTGAATAATGTATTAGCAGATGACACCTATCCGATCCCTCATAAAGGTGATCTGATAAAAAGAATTTCAGGAGCTAAGGTGTTCTCCAAGTTTGATTTGAAGTCTGGCTTCTGGCAAGTAGCCATTGCAGAAGGTGACAGATGGAAGACTGCATTCAGTGTCCCTCACGGACATTATGACTGGAATGTGATGCCTTTTGGATTGAAGCATGCACCATCCAAATTTCAAAAGGTAATGGATTCTATTTTTAAGCCTTATGCAGATTGGTTGCTAGCTTATATAGATGATCTGTTAATATTTTCAAAGAATCTGAGTGACCACTTCAGACACCTAAAGATTTTTATGAAGCTGGTCAAGAAGAATGGTCTTGTCCTAAGCAAGAAGAAAATGGAATTGTGCCAAACAAGGATTAAGTTCTTAGGACATGAAATATAAAATGGTCAGATTTCTCTGCAAAAACATGCACTGGAGTTTGCAGATAAGTTTCCAGATGTCATCACTGACAAAACTCAGTTGCAGAGGTTTTTGGGTTGCCTCAATTATGTGAGCAATTTCTATCCTGACTGTGCCATTGACAGATCTGCTAAATCAGAGATTGAGAAAGAACCCAAAGCCTTGGACTGACAAGCACACCCAAGCAGTCAGAGAAATCAAGTTTAAGGTAAAGAATCTGCCCATATTATATGTTTCTGATGATAAATTTTATAAGATTTTTGAAACAGATGCCAGTAACATTGGTTGGGGAGGTGTGCTGAAACAAAAGCCTATAGAAGATGATCCAAAAGAAAAAGAACAGGTTGTTCTGTTTGTCTCTGGAGTTTGGAGCAAAGCTGAGAAAAATTATGCTCCTATAGAAAAAGAGGTAAAAGCAGCCTGGTATTGCATGTCAAAGTTTTCTGTACATTTGGCTAATAAGTATTTCCTGCTTAGAACAGATGCTAAGGCTCTGGAGAAGGTGCTGACCAAAGAAATCAAGAACCCAAAAGATGCTAAGTTTGCTAGATGGCAAGCTCTTTTTGCATACTTCAGTTTTAAAGTTGAACATATTAGAGGTTCTGACAATTGTATTCCAGATTTCTTAAGCAGGGAATACATCCAGCATCAAGAACATGAGAATGACCCTGAAGAACATATGCAGCTTCATTGCATGGTCATTCTGACAGAATGGAATCAAGCATACAAAAGGGAAGAGCTCAGATACATTGCAGATGATGAACCTTGGCCTGTGTATGCTGAGAAGTGGAGGCCAACTTGGATCCTCCGTAACACTCAAGTTCTTGATGGTAATTTGCAGAATCATACTGATTTGCAGCACCTGGTTCCAGGAAGGAAAGTGTACCCGAAGGGAAATCGGTGGATACATGAAATGATGTATTCACACAGCATGGCAGCTTCACATGAAGCTGAGAGGTCACTTTCAGAAGATTTTTGGGATCTGTATGTCATTAGTACTGGAGTTAGTGACAGATCCAAAGAGTATTACAAATATTTTGTAATCAACAGAGTCAGAAAGATTGGCCCATACATTCATGGCAAGTTCACTTCATGGCCGCATGATGATCCAAAGATTTTATTTCCTGACACTGTTTACAATTTTGCAGGTTATGAGAGATTGTGGTTGGATTTACTTAATAAAGACGGACCAGAAGAGACTCATTACACTAAGCTGAAATTTTCCCCTACATGGATCAATGAGAAAGAATCGCAAATTCCATGGTTAACCAACTGGTGGCATCATTATGGGGTTAGCCCTTATAGCATGGATCCTAACTTTTATGAATCATACCACAGACTATTTTGTGATGATTTTCTTGCAGGACCAGCTGGTGAATGTTTTCACTATCCTTGTAAGACAGTAGATGAAATTGCTAGTCTCGAACATAGATTGTTAGGAAATCCAATAATAAAGATGCATATGCAGATGCATTATCAGTGGTTAGTCATGACGAAGATCAAGCACCAGATAGTACTCAACAAGCCCATGATTGTCAGAAGAATATATACTAAAGCCTGGGATGACGAGTTCTATCATCTAAGATATCCGGGGATAAAAATCCTTGATGATCCTGCAGCAGAGTCCAGTACAAGTGGTCCTTGGGAGCCCCACTCATGAAAGGTTTTCCCAGTGTAAATAATGATCCCTAGTCATGGGTGCATAGTGACGAAGCTTTTCTCTTGGACTTTTCCTTCGTCTGAAAAGTATCCAATGTGTAATCAATAAAGTTTGATTCCTCGTGGGCCTTTGTAAGGTATCCATAGTGTAATCCACTAGCACTAAAGTCGGTCGGTATGACAGATCTCCATGCGGATTTCACCTCTTGGTGTTACCCGAAAACGATGATCTTCTGCCAAGTGTCAATAATCGGACGATGCATAGTAATGTTTATCCCCCTCTCATTCCTATATAAGGAGAGGTTAGGCTCATTTGTAGGCACCGGTTGTTTGAGTCTTGTGTGTTGCGTTTAGAGTCTGAGTATTCTCTCCCTGCTCTGCGTCTGCACCATCTTGGTGATCTGCTCGCATCACGGAGTTCTTACTCACTGTCCATAGGTTGAACTGAGAAGCCTGCGTGTCTGTTCATGTGACAGGAAAGAACCTAAAGTGGCCAGTTCATTAGTGAGTCTGTATATTTTATGTCTGTGTGTTATAGCATAAAGCTCTGAGACAGAGTCTGTTACTCGGCCAGGAAGCCTCTGGTAAAGATCGCTCATTCGTGAGTATCAAAGTCCAGTAAATGCCGAAACATTCCATCTCTGATACAGAGACTGAATCCATATTGTAATCTGATTGAGAAGCATTCTGATAATAAAGAGAGAAGAGTTTTCATCTGAAATTCCGTATTAAGTGTTATTACTTTGTGTGCTTTAATATTGTTGTTAAGATACTTGCATTGCTCAAAAGTTCGCCAGATTCGCTGGAGTTCGTGAAAGACTATGGATCGCTAAGGCCGTTTTAAGGCGAGGAAGCCGTGTGGCAGGCCGCAAGAGTGTGAGGGTTGAGTAGGTTCTGTCTAGGTTTACACTTGGGTTCACATAGAGCAGTGTTCAGAGACACTTAACAAGGCCAAGTCGGTTGGTTGACAACCGCAAGCAAGCTTGTGAGAAGCCTCTGCTAGAAATTGGTATCAAAGCAAGTGAAATTCCTCTTGACTTCATTGTCGCGTACAACGTAAGCAAAGTACCTGCGACACTATGGTGCGAAGCAGCGGCTAGGGTAATTAATCAAGGGCGGAGGTGGCATTTTAGGATTGATAAAGTATAATCTGAGGAGTTAGGCCATCATTCTCCATCGCAAAAGAAATTAAACTAAAAAGATCAGTATCATGAGCCGTCGGTTGTGAGAGCCAAAGGGTGAAGTCTTCGTGACCAATGGCTAGTACTACAGTAAATCTTCTAATATAAGGTGTTGGCCCATTTTAATGCACATGGTGAAATGGAATAACAGAGTGAGTATTGATTTAAGAGGCAAATGGGAATCTCTATTACTTTACTTGACTATTAGGGCATAATAAAATAATAGTTTTACAAATTTTAAATAAATTTAAATTATTAAAAATTCAATAATATATAAATTTTGAACTTTTTACATTAACAACATTTATTAATAAAATTATGTTTGGGACAATAATATCTTAATATACTTATTAATGTTAACCCTTTCTCTAAGTATATAAAGGTGAACATGAAAACCATAAATAATTTGAAAAAGATATTATTCATTGTGTGAGAAAATCAACAATCAAAACTATCTATATTACCATATCAACCATAAAACTTTATTTTTCCTTTAGAAGTTGGCCACTAAGTGTATTACTTAGTTTTGCATGTATTTGTGCTCTATCCAAATAGCTATAGTACTTCTTAAAATTTAATATTTTCTTAAATTATATAGAGGAGGGGAAAATCCATAAACAATTTCTTAAAAATAATAATAATAATAATAAGATGACTATTTCACAAAATTTAATAATAAATAAGAAAAAACTATGAATTGCACTTATCTAAATTGAGTTTAATGATTGTTTAGTTTCACCATTACTTAGTAATTTTTAGCTATGCATAGCACGATGTTGGTTGAGCTTAATAATCTTTTGGTGAAATAGTACCTTTACCCTTTTTTATCAATACTTATATAACTACTTGAGTTATTTTTAGTCAGCATCATTGCCCATATTCCATCATGTTTATGAACATGATTTTGATGGCTACATTTATGAACGTAAATATGACCATAAGCATCTAATTTCCATAATTTGTGACTTGGAATTTCTCATTTACACCTTAAGTGGATTAGCGCAATGGCCTGCCTCCTCTCATTTCCATAATTTGTGATTTGGCATTTCTCATTTACATCTTAAGTGGATTAGCCCAATGGCCTTCTCTTATTTCCATAATTTGTGATTTGGCATTTCTCATCCCAATGACATGGAACCTCTTAACGTAATAAAAATATGGGTTGTTGACTATTTTGTGTAATAAATGTCTATACAATTCCATTTTCTCTCCAAACAATGTATACATTGTTAGTGAAAAAATTAATTTCTATTGAATAGATGTGAAAATTTATTATATATATATATATATATATATATATAGTAATAGTTTTAAAAAGAAATTATCAACATTTTTTCTTAAAATTATCAGTTGTTTTGTAATTAATTTGTTTATATATATAAATTTAACTTTCCAATATATTCTTATGAATAACTGATCAAAAATTTATTATTATTATTAAGTAAAATTGGAATCTAAATTAATTGAATTCTAAATCTAAATCTAAATCTTAATACTAACTTGAATTTAATATTTTTACTTTAATTCAATTACATTTAAGCTAAGAGACAATCCATAACTACCATATAACCCTTATTAATATGATTTATTAATATTAAAATAAATATATTTTAATATAATTATTTTTATATTTAATTTAATAAAAATCGAAAAAAATGAATCTCTTGATACAAAGAGATAACACGACATTTAGAAAATAGAAAGCAAGTTGCGTGATGGTTACGACATTTATGAAGTCCTAATTACTATGCCTAATAGAATCTTAGTTAGCGTTTGACGAATGGTTTAAACGTTTGGTTTCTTTAACTATTTAAATTGTAGTTGGTCTTTCTAGATATATTCAAAATTTTAATTGTATGCGTTGGGTTAAATTAATGGAATCTGGTGAAAAAATTTGAGGTAAAATTTTGGTTTTTGTTATTCAAACTTGTTTTTTGATTCTATATGGATTCAACACCCTTAAAACTTCTAAAGCACTTTGATTGTGCAAAGTTAGCAAACAAACTTCTCTTTTCAATAAATTCTTAGAAGAATTTAGAGAAATTACACCATAAAAAATCACCATAAAAACCTTCAAAAAAAAATCGGAGTAAAGACTACTCACACCATACATATTCAAATGTTTTAATGAAATAGGTTCCGTCCTCTCTGTATCTATTGACCATTGGGAGTTGAGCCGATTTTGTTGTTTTGATTATAAATGTTAGATGACGGTCATCAATTCATATCTAAACATCGATTTCTAGGTTAAATGGAACAACACGCTTCTGGTGAGAAAATTATTTACTTACAAAAACACGGCATGGATAGGTACTGCACTTATAATATGCTAGAAAGGGGTTTCTATCTTTGTTCAAGAATCACTCTCAAAGATGGTCATTAATCAATATTTCAATGAGTGTTGTGGTGGGTGATATATAGATTTACAAATAAACACAATATTTGGAACTCGATACCATTTTCACCTAATATTCTTTGTGCTCAACTTATAGTTATTATATTTATTTTCTTATTGAAATTGTAATCATATTTAGATAAATTTTTGTTTATTTATTTTAGCATATTCAAATTGATTTAAATAATTATCGATATAAATAATAAGGTTGGATATTAAATTTTATAAATAATTATGTTTATTTTGGTAAGCCTAAAATATCTTTTAGAATTTTTTTGATTCGTTAAGAGTGGTGTTTATATATATATATATATATATATATATATATATATATATATATATATATATATATATATCTGTGTGTGTGTGCAAAAAATGATAAATGAAATTAGAAAGGAGGTGTGAAGCACATGGGGAACAATAGGAGCATCAAGAAAGTCATTTTGTCTAAGGCCTAAATGGAGTCATGTGGATATTAGAGGAAGATTTTATTTCGTTGTGTACAAATCATAAATTAGGAACCTAGTGTACTGCTTTTAGCATACCATGTGGCTCATTGTAATAATGTCATAGTAGGATGAGTCAGAGCCGGGGAAAATCACCCTAGAGGTTTGTTGGGTTACAACCTCCACAGAGCAGGTCATGCTACTTAGGAAGGACTCAAACAACCATACATGTTCATGAAAAACTAAATAGAGCAGATCGAGGAACTTACCCGTAGGTCCTACGGTTGAAGCAGATCCCGCGGGGTCCAAACCCCCAGCAACCATCCTTCCTTCTTAACCTGAAAGACAAGAAGAAACAAGCACAAAGAACTGGTTGTACAACATATATCTACTCTAAATGTTAGTGAAATCCATATAAAACATTAAATAAACCATAATGAATGCTTAAATAACAATTTTCTCATATATGTAAGCAGACACTAACACGTATATTTCGGGAACAAGATGGTACTTCTGTATTATAAATAGCATGTACAAAATAATGAGTGGAGAGATCACCTGAATCCTTCCACGATCTTCGAGCAGACCGTCGTCCGGATCCGTCCCGCCCTTGCCTCGCTAAGATTCCTTCCGAACTGGTGCATACGAGATGACATATAGAGAGATGAGCATCTCCAGGAAACAAGGGTTTCCTGTAATGAACTGGGAAGTGCAGGAGGCATGGGAATTCAGACTTGGATAGAGGATTCCAACAGAGTATAATATCAATAATTTCTCTCTCCCTTAGGCCATACACATGAGGGGCTTTTATACTCCCTCAAAGTAGTTTCATCAGTTGGAAACAATTGGCCACGTGCTAGGGTGGTTGAACTACCAGAGTAACCATCAACCCAGCCCGAAAATAGGGAATTTTAATATATTTTTTAATGATTTTAATGGCATACGTGGAAAAGTGCATGTGGACTCACGTATACATGCGGAAAAAGCTGGGCATAACCGCGTATGGGGATTTTTACACTATTTTTTAGTGAATTTTGTCCAAGTATGTAGGAATGGGTGCCCAAAGCCATAAAAGCAATCATGAATCATATGAAGGTGAGAAATGATGCTATAACAAGTTTTCGTGTTTTTTAATGGCTAGCCAAGTGGTCTTATAACAATGTAACATGTGAAGAGTTAAGAATCTCGTAGTTTTAGTATCTTGGACAGATGTTCAAATTTCTTTATGTATATAGAGATATTTTATAAATAATATTATTGTACATAAATTTGTGTGTGTAGGAAACAACAAACAACTCCCTAGTGTATTTTGGAGAAATGATTCAGACATGTGTTTGGTAAGACTCATTGCGTATACATATTTTTAGGGAATGAATATGTCTTTTAAATATGAAATTTTCCAAAAGGATTCAATTCAAGGCTATCGCCAACCCACAATAGTCGTAGTGAAAACCATGGTCATTTCATCAAGAAGAAGGAGTCGAAGCGACCAAACTTCCAACAAAATTTGTTAACTAAATTTTGGATTTGGATGAGGATGGGGCCGATGTTAGTCAGGTAACCAAGTTGAAGTGCATTCAGTTGGTCGAGTACTAGAGAGGTTAGTGTAGGTATAGAAAAAGAGAGCACTTCGAAATTTGGCCTCCAATCGAAATCTAGACCTCGACCTCCTTGGCATGGACTCCTCGGCAGTCAAATAATGTGTGGATTAAGCGTTTAATCAATGAACATTGAAATTGAGAGGGGGATTTTCCATGAGTCAGAAAGAGAATTATGAGGGTAATAGTATAAAAGGATATAACACTAGAATTAAAGGGTGGTTCGAAACAAAAAGAGAAGTTACATCGCTTAGAGTTAGTGAGGGAGGGTGGTGATATTTTTTTTGTTTTGGTCATGTGGTTTCTTGAAGATGAAAAGAGAAACGACTGGAAGAATTTTTGGCCATACAACAGGAAATGGAGGGGCTTGTTATCATGTGGTATCAAAGTGCTTTACAAAATACAAAGAATATTGTGGTCGACATTCTTGAAGATGGTGAAGATTTTGGAGCGAATATTGCACCCAGTGAAGACAAGAAGAAGAGGAGAAGACATTGGACCAGAGATCTAATGATTTATCTCTTTATTTGAATGATAGATCACAGTTTGGTCCTTTTTTAAAGACAACATTGAGAAAGAAAACCATAGAGGTAGAGACACAATATATCAGATCATAAAATGCTCTGAAAAGAGGTAAGAGAAACTCTTATAGAGGATTGCATAAAACTAGGGAGAATTTCAACCAATTTTAAAGCTATAAATATAGGGGAATACTCTCCAAATGAAAATCTGGGAGAATTAAGATATTGCTATCTCAAAGGAGGAGAAATTGACAGATATAATTGGTTGTATGTTTTATGTTTGGCCAAGGAATTTGTGAGTGCAGGTAGCAACATATAAAAACAGGGGTGTTGTCCAAAGCAAGGTGAGCATGAGAAGTTTTACTCTAAAAAAAGGAGATGATATAGGATGAGGAGAGAACAATTGGTGTTCTCAAATATCATTGAAAAATAAAACCCTTACAACAGAGAAGCTGCACATGTAGAGAAACATTCTAGCTGAGGTTGTAAAGAAGAGGGGGACAAAGAAAGTACTCAAGGGGAAGAGAACATGAGAAGTTCTCAAAAGGTTAGAAAAGGATAAACAACCAGAGAGGAGAACAGAGTGCTCAAGAGGTTCTCGAGGAGGGTACCAAGAGGGAAACCAATAGCCAAGAGGAGGTGAGGTGTTCGAGTAACAAGTGATGTGAGGTTTGATACAAGGATAGGTTGTAGGTCACAATGAGCGTGGAGGAGCTCATACAAATAAGGAAGAAGGTGACCATTACTAATCATGATGAAGGATCAAGTAAAATCCACAAAGAATGGGAGAAGGATGCCAAGAGAAATGGTAGGAAGAAGATAAACTAGGAGGAATTTGAAAAGGAGATGATTGGGTTGAAGGCACAAATTAATGTTTCAATGCAACTGCTACAAGCAAGGGAAGAAGGAAAAAGACAAAACTGAAGGAGGATGTTCAAATTATCTTTCAGAAATTAGAGTTTTAGGAGAAATCCCTAAAATATTGAGAGCTAGGGAAGAAGAGGATAATACCTTTGATAAAATTAAAATGGAAGAAGGAAATATTAGAGTAGCTGAGCCTGTGGAAGGAGCAGTTCATTATTGCAAACCAGAATGAAGACCACTTCTTGAAGACAAGGAGAGGAGACTAGTGGAAAGTCTCATGGGCTGTGAAAAGAATCCAAAACAACAAGAGGAGTTGTTGATAGAGAAACTAGATAAATACCCTTATGTTTTTAAAACTGACAAATTATATGTGGATGTAGGCTTTACAATCAAGAAATATGAGCAACCATTTAAGGTTATTACAAATCAGAGGCATGGACAAAGTTTCCGAAGGCTGAACAAGAGGATAATTTTTTGGATACTAAAAAGGAGGAAGAAAATGAAGTGAGCTCTATTGCAAATGAGGTTGAATCACAACATTAACTCCTCCTTAATGAGATAATAAATCATATGTTCTCCGGTATGGAGGAGTGGAAGTTCACTTTCGTGAACGAGAGTAAGGAAAAATCCTAGGAGACGATGATGTAGGTAATGAAATGATGATGTGATTAGTTCAACAAAAGGAAATAGTGTCCACAATATCACATAGAGGAGGAACAAATACATATGTTTCTAGATAATTGTTTGCATGAATTTGAAATTAGAGGTACTAAGCACCATGGAGCTAAACAGGGGCCAAGGATTATGGAGAATGAAAAACCTCAAGAGGTAATGTGCTATGCTAACGAGGAATAACAAGAGTAAGTTGTTTCAGAAGATGGAGAGCCTCAAGGATCTGTCATAGAGGAAGGAGATACACAGTTATCTCATGAAAACAATGTGGATGGAGACCATGGATAATCATAGGCTAGCACTCTCTAATTTAGTGAGAGGAAGAGTAACTGCAGAGGTATAATTGACCGGTTAAGTCTTCTCTTATTGTGTGTTTATTAGATCATTTTTGTCAATATTTTGTCATCGGTTGAAGGCCAATAAAAATTGGGAAAAGAGAAGAAACAATTTGCTTTGTATATTTGACGATTTTTTTAGTCTGAGGATGATGGAGGGATAGATGGAAAGAAGCCCTTAGTAGAATGCAATTTACCTAATACAAATGAGGTCAAAAGATCCCAAGAACAAGAAGACAACCAATAATTTGTTATTGAAAAAGAGGAGATACCACTGTCTCATGTAATCAGGGAGAGTAAAAAGGATTATGTGAAAAGTTATGAGGAAGGGTACATAGAAGTACCTCAAGGAGGAGCATGTCAAGGCATAGATGAGATTTTTCTTGCAGAAAAAGTCATGGTTTTGTGGAACAATGACAAGAGTGTCATATTGGAAGTTACAATATATAGCAAAAGGGTTCAAGGAGGAACTCATTATCTTGATGAGACAAAGACCCATACTACTGTAGCAGAAAGTTAAAAGAGGAATTTCTTTTCCATAACAAGTTTGTTGTATATGCATGTGTGATCAGAGTTCATAATTTTTGGAATACCAACAGGAAGCCTTTCATAAGGATAACATGGTATTTGACATGGTAACCATGTATTATGGAGTTAAATGAAGAAAATTGGGAGAATACTCTTGCGATTCCTATACATAACATTTTTGAGGAAGAGAAGGACTGGGTAGAATGTGAAGTTGTAACATGCAAAAAAAATGTTAGAAGTCAAAATTGAGTAGGACATTCAGGAAACAAATAAAAGACAAATTTTATACAAGAATAAGGGAACCCAAACAATTGGGGAATGCACTTAATCACTAGATAAAAAGAAGAAAACTTTGGGAAGGATGTGTTAAAGGGAGACAAGGTGATTAATGTCTCGAAATAATTTTATGGAAAGCAGATTATTGAAAGAATAATTCAGGACAAAAAGGAAGAACAAGAAATGTTGTCAGGAATATAAAATGAGAAGGAGAATGCGACAAGTTTATACCATTACAATTTATTTCATTTGCAAACAAGGCATATAGGGAATAATTTTATCTTATGAGGGATTCGACAATTTGCAAGAATGGATTTTGCTGAGGGTAGAAATGAGGAGGAATTTTTTTGTTATATGTAAATTCAATACGTAAGAGGTATATTATATACCAATGATCATAATGAGTAGAGAATGAAATCCTACAGTCTTGGGAATTTTCAGGAGGATAGCTGGTAGCAATAATTTAATCTAGCAAGGGAGAAGAAACATGTAAAAGCAAGAATTCAGATTGGGCATGGAGGTTGGATAGATAATTATGTTGATAAAGGGAGTGCCTGAGGTAAGGAACAATGGAAAGGAAAGAGTGATTAATTTTAGCACTTGGCTAACTCGCGAGAATTACATCAACATGGAAGAGGTGAAGAAACTATAAAGTAGAATCTGGGATTGAGGAAAGAAGGGGAAAATTTAGTATAAATATAACTGTGCAAGACTACCTCAAAAAAGCAAGTGGAACATTGCAAAATAACGTATTGGATCCTAGTATACTGAAGTCATGGTTGAAGAAACAACATGCCTAGATATGCGGGTAGTAACAAAAAAATGATTGAGATCCTAGAGGTTTTCTAAAACATTCGACCAAGAGGTCCAACCTTTTCCCACTTGGGGAGTCTGATTTAGGAGCATCACCCAAGGTAAATCATTTCATCTAAGGCCCAAATGGAGCCATGTACATTCTAAAAGAATTTTTTTATTTTTTTCATACAAATAAGAAATTAGGGAATTGTAGTAGGAATTTGGCTTGTTAGTATAGCCATGTGGCTAATTGTAATAATTTAAGTTTGTAGGATTAGTTTTTAGGTTGTTTTAGTGGTTTTCCAAGTGGTCCTTTACTAATATAACATGTGTAGAGCAACGAATTTGGTAGTTTTTGTATGTTGGAAAAATGTCTAAATTTGTCTTTGTTTGTCGAGGTATTTCTTAATAAGTATTACTGTACATCAAGTTATGTGTGTAGGAAAGGGGAGGCAGATCCCTAGTGTATTTTTTAGAAATGTTTTAGACATGAGTTTGGTATATATAGATATAAGGAATGAATATGGATTTTCCTACTTTGTGCATTATTTCTCTATGTACTTATGAATTCTTTCACTCGAGAATGGAATAGGAAACCCATCAATTGGACTCAGTATTTGTATAAGGATAAAGGAATGTCAAAAGAGATAAAATCTGTGTGTTTGTGGGTTGACGTTTCTCCTCAAATCATTTATTAAATAGAAAACAATTTGTTTTTGGTTACTCCTAGCATACTCAGTAAAAATTTGCGATTACCATTGTGAGTTAATGTTAACTCTAGAGGAAAATATAATAGATTTTAGGTTCTTAATTTTACACACCATTGCATGTACATATGTTATTTTTGAATTGAAAGTGTAATGAATTGAACACCATGCTCCAAAATGAGAGAGATTCTAGTGATGAATGAATCTTTAAGGTGTAGCATGGGAATAGAAGGCTTGAGTTGAAGGGTGTGAGTTTGTGTTTGACTAGTGTCAGGGTTGAGGGTCCTCAATATGAAAATCACTAAAAGGATTCAAGTCAAGGCTATTGTTAGCCCACAATAGTCACAATGGAAGTCGTGGTAATTTCATGAAGAAAATGGAGTCTAGGTGACCGAACTTCTACCGAACTCTATCAACCAACTTTTGGATCGGGTTGGGCCTGACTTTAGTTGAGTAACCAAGTTGAAGTGTAGCTAGTCAATTGGGTATTAGAGATTTCATTGTAGGAATAGAGAAATAGGGATCTCTCCTCTCTGACCTCCAGTCGAGATCTAAACCCCAACCTCCTTGGAGTGGATTACTTGAGAGTCAAACAAAGTGTGGATTAAGTGTTTAATCAAAGAACACTGAAATTTGAGAGGTGGATTTTCCGCGAGTGACATAGAGAATTATAGAGAATTATGAGGGTCATAATATAAAGGGAAATACAGCCAAAATTAAAGGGACTTTCAAAACAAAAAGAGAAGTTCCACAAGTTAGAGTTAGTGAGGGAAGGAGGGGATATTTTATTCCTTTTGATAATGTGGTTTCTTGAAGATGAAAATGGAAATGGCTGGAAGAATCCTGGGATATATAGTGGGAAGTATAGTGCCAATTATCAGAGAGAGGGGGTAATGAATAAGGATACCAATTAAAACAACTGAGAAAATTATTGAGTAAGGAGCAAGGGATGAAAAGTATAGATAAAGGAAATCAATTAGAAAAGGGGGAAATGAGGAGGGGGACAAATAAATTGGAAATGAAAGAATAAAAACTAAGAGAGGAGGGAAAGAAATAAAAGGGGGGAGGGGGGCAAGGATTTAAGAGGATCATAGAGTGAGTTGATGGATTACGATTTCTAGGAGGGGCTAATTTTATAGGCATCTTCCCTATTGAGGTTTTTGGGATGCTTCTTGATCTTGAGAGATTCCCTAATTATAAAATGGGATGAAAGCTGAAATTTTGGTTTGGTAAAAACAAATAAGGTTCTTGGTACTAAAGGAGTGCTTGGTAATGGTAGAATTCGACACTCAATGATGGTTGGTATCAACTATGTGCTCTTTGAGGTGAGTTATGAAGGATAAACCTGTCTCCCCGATGTAATAATTCTCGGATGAACAAAGAATTTGGTTGCCACTGAATCATTATATGGTGCTAGACTTATCTTTGGCTCACCTGAATAATTGTTTGAGGGTTATATGGGGTTTAAATACAATCTTTATGTTATTTGTGGACCAAATATTTGTAATACGATCCACAATTCCTCTTATGTAAGGAAGAGAGAACTTGCCATAAGGTAGGAGAGATTAGAGTGGTTGGATTTAGAGTTAGAGATAACTTCGGGAATTTCTTGATTTGAGATAGCGTGTGTAGGCATTGGCTTTGAAATTTTTTATTAGATGAGATTTTTAATGAGGAAAGGAACTAGGGAGAAGACATTTTAAGGGCTTGAGAGATAAGAGTTTTGAGTGCACCAAAATTTTTGCGTGGGTGGTGGTGAGAATGGGATTAGAGATAACTTTTCTATGTAAACTTGATGGGTAAGAGAGCCATCAGAAATATCAATGAAATGGACATCCAAGAAAGAAATAAATACTTTGGAACTTTAAATTTAAAACCTCCGTTTCTCCAGTTTGGAATATTTTCCGTGATACTATGATTATTTTTATCAGTTTGTCTGAATAGTTGTTCTAAACGTCTCCAGAGGGTCTCAACCATTGAGCAGGTATTGAGAATATGTTCTATTGTTTCAATTCCTGCATGAAATAGGTAGCATTTAGATGGACTAGACATTCCTCGCTTCTACAAATTTTCCCATTTCAAAATCTTACGGTGGCTTAACAACAATAGAAAATATTCTACTTTTGGCCAATGTTTCAATACCCAAATTTTCTTCCATAGAATTCTTTCATTTTGCTGAGCATTTTGGGATTGAATATGATAGCCTTCCTAGATAGTGAACATTTATTTTTTCTGATAGCCCCATCGGAGAATATCTGGACCATTTGCATCACAAATTTTCCTGGATTTGAGTTCTTTTGCCAAGTTAGCCCATTGTTGTGTTTCCGGAGCTTCCGGCCAATGGAGTTTATATTTCCATTTCCTCGACTGATTGTTCTATTTTTGGAACCAGTAGTTATGAATAATCTTGTTATTCGGTGTATTGGTGAAAAAAAAGTTTCTCCCAAAGTAAGTCGGCTGAGCAATTTCTCTCTTTACTGCCATGAATCTTCCCAAAAGAGTATCGTGTGGCCTTCCCTTACTTCCAAAAATTTATGTGATCGAATTAAGTTCCTATTCATTGCTGTCAGATTCCAAATTGATGAACCTCTTGGTACTATATCCACTTTCAATTTACCTGAAACTATGTGCGGCATATCATATTTAGTAGCCCATATACTCTTCTGTATGTCATGTCCACCCTGAATCCATCTCCACCAAAGTTTATCTCCCATTACATTATTAAGAATGAAAGGATATCTAAGTCCCAATCCTCCTGCAGATTTCGGTTTGACTAATTTATCCCAAGTTACAGGAGCCCACTTCCTATTGACCTGCGCACCTTCCCATAAAAATTTCTTGAACAGACTCACCAATTGATTACATATCCTTTAGGACAAGCTCTTCTTGACAGTTGGTAAAGAGGAAGGGATTGAAGAACATATTTTAACAGAATGAGTCTGCCAGGGGCGTTGAGAACTCTGAATGCCCAATTATGAATTCTTTTCTCCACTTGGAGAATGAGGTCGTTCCAGTCTACATTTCTTACTGGACCAGTATTTAGTAACATGCCCAAATATTTCATTGGAAAAGAGCCAATTTTAAACCCCAAATTTTTGACTAAAAAATTTTGAGTTGCAAGATTAGAATTAAAGAAATAGACATTAGATTTCTCATTATTTATTTGGGTACCTGAAGCTACCATAAAGATATCTAGAATCTGGAGAATAGCTTTTCATTCTTTCACCGAAGCTTGACAAAACAATAGGATATCATCCACAAACTGCTGATGTGTTAAAGGAAGGTCTGGTCCCCACAGTATTAAGCCCTGCAACTTCCTTTCTGCAAGATATGCCTTGATTAATCTACCTAGAAATTCTGCAACTATAATAAAGAGAAACGGAGATAAGGGATCTCCTTGACAGAGGCCTCAGGAGCTGTTAAATGGTTGAGCTAGGATGACATTCAGAAAAATTGAGAAATTTGGAAAAGAAATAAAATAACACAGCCATTTTAGCCATCTGTCATCAAATCCAAACACTCACATAACCTCGATCAAATAGTGCCAATTAATTCGGTCATAGGCTTTAGACAAGTCTAATTTGATCAGCATCCCTTTGGTTTCTCTTTTGAAACATATGGAAAGAAAGGAACCATAGGGTTTTTAGAGATGAAGAACAAACCATGAATCAGATCTGGTAGCGATTAATAGAAAATATTCGTGAAACTATCTTAGTGGAAAGCTAGTCTAAGGAAGATTGGAAAGCTGAAGGTTTGGAAGCTCAAATGTTGGCCTATTTAAATGTAAAACCCCAAATGCTATATAAAAATATCTGGAAGTACAAACCGCCACATCAAACTATAGAGGAAAAGTGACAGGCCCCTCAAAATGGATTTCTCAAACTTAGTTATGATGGAGCATCAAAAGGAAACCCAGGTCAAGCAGGCACTGGAGGGATTTTCCGAAACTCTCAAGGGGAATTCTATCGGGTTTACGCCTCAGATTTGGGCTTTGCCACAAATAATGAAGAAGAACTAATGGTGGTCAAACAAGGACTACTTATTTCCATTAGAGAAAATTATCAACGACTTATTGTGGAGGGAGATTCTGCAATGGTTACAGGTGTTCTCAGTAAATTACAGCAAGGGTCGATTTGGGAGAAAATAACCAAAATTTGGAGAACATCGACTCTCATTCTGGAAATAAGCATGCTGATTAAACACATCCAGTACCTTATTCCAAATCACATTCGTAGACAAGTAAATGAGATGGAAGATTATTTAGCTAATTGTGGCTGTAAAAACTCAGATAGATCTATGGAAGCTCGACCAACTGATGCAATTTGGAACATTGAGTTACACTCCCTTCAAATTATTTTACAAAAGGATCTCAGAGACAATGTAGAGCAAAGATCCCCCGATTGGGGTGCTCAGCGATCGAGGTTGCCAACAACAACCGCTCGACAGGTGGACGACTTTCCTTAACCTATATTCATTAACCATGATGAGGCAGTACTTACTGTGATCATGGCAGCATGCGGAAGATAGGCGATTAATGGCACATAGGGGAAGACAGCTTGTGCTGTGGCTCGCAAGGGAATGTTTTGGTGAAGCAAGGATATTTGAATTGGAAATTTAGTTATGATATGCATTGTTCAACTAGAGTGGTAACCTTGAGGAGGAGCAGGAGGATGACGAAAACCATACGCTGCATCAGACAAGCTTCTTTGCTCGGGTACATATTCATTAATCTTCTGTTCATGCTCGTTGATATATTCTGGACTATGTATTGCTTTGGGATAGTTTCATTCACTTGGTTTAAACCATGAGATTACGGGTTTTTCTTTCCCCTGTTAAGCCCTATAGACCCTTGTTTCCGCGAGCCTTGTCACCTTCACTATAATTATTTTGTTTTGGTTATGGTTATGTCAAGGGCTTTCCATGTTCAGAATTCTGGAGTTGGGTGGGTTTAAATTACAAGTTCTATTCTGTATGGGAGCTGTTGGGTTCGTTGGGTTATTCAATCCACAATTTATTCTGGATTTGGGTGGGTTGAAATTACAAGTTCTATTATGCATGGGTGTTGTTGGGTTTATTGGGTTTTTCATTCCACAGTTTATTTTTCTCCTGTGTTGCATCTCTAGTTTGTGGGTTTCCTTCATACTGTCATCGGTAGTTCGTGGATGGATATGTATGTCAAGTGCTATGTTGATATAATATGGGGCCATGGTTACAAGTTGTGGATTTTTCGGCCTGCATGTAAGTGGGTTTGTATTTTGTTTCGTTGTCCTCTCTTTGCAATATCAACTCATAATATCTGGTTATCCTTGTTTGTTTTCTGTCTTATTGTGTCCTTTGTTTCTTTCTGGGCTGTCTATCTCTGGGATTGGATTAACTATTTTTACTTGACTCCTTTTCGAGGAAGGAACATGTCTTCTACGCTCAATGGAAATCTGATAGACCCAAATGGTAATTTTGCAGTTAAAGCCCAAAATTTAATGGTCTGTTATTTCTTGTCTCTATTCATTCTTAGGCCAGTCTTCATTATGGTCAAGAGACAGACTCGTAACCCCATAGCTTTTAATCCTGAAAAAGGCAAACAGAAGCAGGCATAGCCTGAAGTTAGCCTCAGGAAAAGAGGAAGGAAGACTAGACAAGAGGTTTTACAAAACCTCTCTGAAAATTATGTTATTGGCAATTCTTCCAATGTCAGACAAGAAATTTGAGGTTGGGAGCGAGAAATTCAAACTGATGAATAAGATAATGCTACTAATTTCGAAATCATGGATTTCATCATAGATCCAGGCAATACCTGTGGCTTTTTATCACTGTTTCATCAAACAGTTCATACTTAATGGATTGTTAAATGCC
The DNA here is from genome assembly GCA_034641835.2 of Pinus albicaulis. Classification (NCBI taxonomy): domain Eukaryota; kingdom Viridiplantae; phylum Streptophyta; class Pinopsida; order Pinales; family Pinaceae; genus Pinus; species Pinus albicaulis. The sequence goes on along the minus strand of CM076576.1, from coordinate 372,726,660 downwards.
TTTTGGCTAAAGCTATGCAAAGTTTTCCCCCTCATCAAGAGAAGATTGAATCAAGAGTAGTGGATTTCTTACAGGATATTGATAATCAGCTTAACGACATTAAAATCACCCAGTATTAGGCTACTGATCATATCAGTAGAATTGATTATTGTGTAGGAAGAATTTAGAAACAACTCCAACAACTGCAACCAGTGGATATGCCTAGATCCACAACAAAAGATCCAGCACCGATTGAATCCTGTGATGGATAGTAGTTTTAGAAGGTTACTCATGTTTATAATATTCATTTTTGTTTTTTGCAAGGACATATATCACTAAATAGAGTTGTAGATAATCGAGTAAATAGTCAGTTAGCTAATGAAGTAAATGGTCGAATGAAACTGTTTCAATTCTGGATGGCTTTTAACGCTCTAAGGTGGCCAACAGACGTGGTTTCCTACGGGCAGGTTGAGGCCACAGACTAAATTTTATTTTTTGTAAGCTGCTTTTAAATTATAAATAGAAAATAGTGAGCCACTACCAAATTGACAAAAAAAAAGAAATAACTACTTTGGAGATAAATGTCAACATTTGATTGTGTATACTACTAAGAATATTCTATGCAAATGATCAACAACTAAATTAAAATTATGGAAAGCCTATTCCATAATAAACATATCTACATGCATAAATATACAACATATTATGTATTATAGTTATAAATAGGAAAACATCCAACAACTTGCCAAGGTGTATGGGTTCAAATTCTGTCCAAACATCAACAACCTACTAGAATGTGTGTTTTCAATTTTTTTACAAACATCTACTTAAAAAAAACTAAATTTTAATTTAAAAGGATCACTTCCTTCTCGAGCTTCACCCTAAGGGTGTCTAGAATATTGAACCCTAAACGTCTTAATAATAAAAGTGAGGCAGTGCTTTTAACGGCTGACTAACCATTTTAGATGTATAAATAGATTTAAATTTTTAAAAATTCTAAATAAATTTTAAGATATATAGATTATATAAATTATATTATTTAATAAATTATAAAATTTGATTTTACCATTTTAAAAAATATAGTCCTATTACAATTACAATACAGTGTACACATCAACACAACATCCACATGCATTGCACTGTGATATTCCTAGTACACTTACAATACAGTGTACCCTAACAATTTACAATAGCATCCGCTTGCACTGCACCTATAAATAGATGGGCAGTATCATCATTTTTTGAAGTGGAGTTTCCAACTTTCGTTGAAAAATCGTCAACCCACAGAGAAGTTGGCTGTATGATTGAGTATAATCATGAAATTCCAACATTTTGAGGAATGGGTGGGGTTTTGGAAGGCATCACGGCAACCGGAGAGAAGAGAGGATGATAAAGAAGACTGGGTCAACGATGGATCACTCGATATCAAAGGAAGGCCTGTTCTCAAATCAAAAGCTGGTGGATGGAAAGCTATGTTTTTTACTTTAGGTAACTCTATTTTATAAAGAGCATTGTCTCAACCTGGCAAGTTTTTGGAGTTATTATGGTTTACAATAGGTTTTTGATTGCACGGATTAATTTAGAAAGTTTACAACTCGAACTTAATCAAACTGCAATTTTTACAAACTGTTATCATCTCTATCCAGGTTTAACAAGGATCCGGTACGTAATTATACTGTGCATTTTAGTGATTGTGCAGTAGTTGATTTCAGCGAGAGGCTCGCCTGCATTTTAATTGCAGCAAACTTGATAACCTATCTAACGACTGTGTTGCATGAAGGGATTGCAACTTCGGCTAAAACTATTAGCTACTGGACTGGTGTCATAGCTGTTACGCCTGTTGTGGGGGCTTTATAGTAGATATTTACTTTGGACGCTACTAGATGGTCCCATTTCCTTGATAATATATGTCTCGGTGAGCTCCAATCTTTTAAAAATCTGTGTGCATAACGTTTGTTGCCAGCTACCTTTCATTTTGAGTAATATTGTAAATTCATGTTTTAGGGATTGCTCTTGTTGATGCTGTTGTGCTCTGTGTCAGAGATAACGTAAGCTGGGGGTGTGGATTCGGGATAGTAATAGTGACCATGGCTATAGCCACTGTTGTATTTATGTATGGAATACCATTCTACAGACACAAGCTTCCAGGAGGTCACAGTCCTATCACTCGTATGGCTCAAGTTGTAGTCGCTGCTATAAGGAAAAGAAATATGAGCATGCCTTTAGATGTCAACTTCCTTTATGAGAACCAGGATGTGGAATTCATAAATTCAGGTGAGAGACATCTATCGCGCATAGATATTTTTAGGTATTTTAAAGATTTAAATGATATATATATATATAAATATAAAAGAATTAATAGGTCTGGGGCAGCTCATTTGACAATAATTTTGAAAATGAAGTGTCATGATGAGGGTTTAATGTTCAAATACTCCCAATTCAGTGTCTTTGCTGGTTGCTTTCACTGGAAGGTCATTTTTAAATATCTAGAGATTATAGTGATAGCCTTTACAATAGACCTCATGTTAAAGAGAGGCAATAAGAGACTAGCTCAGTTTTCCATTCCTAATATAATAAATTAGATAGAGTTTTTTTTTAAAATTGAATTGTGGAGGTTGCAATTTTTTTTTAATACATAGCGCTTCATTATCAAGATGATCTTAACTAAATGATATATATATATATATATATATATATATATATATATATATATATATATATATATATATATATTTGTAGTGGTTAATCTAGTGATAGACTCACAAATGAAAACAAAAAAACTCATTTTTTCTCTCATTTATCCAGTACGTAAAAGGCTTAACACATATCAATATATTAATATCTGTTGTTTGGATATCAACGTACTAGGTTTCTGGACAAGGTAGCCATAATGGTGCAAAACACTTCAGAACTGAATACTGACACATAGGTAAGTGTAAAGTGTTGAAATATTAAAGTCACCTACGTACCCTGTGCAGGTAGAAACAGAGTATAACAGGGGTAGCAATAGTAGTAGAAGGTTGAGTGTACACTACTGTGCATTCAAGAGGAATGGAGAAAACCGTAAGGATGGAATTTAATGTTTATGGGCGTAGTCGCATTTGCAGAGAATAAATGAAGAATTTTGTGGGTAAAACCAAGCAACAATAGAGTTTTAATGAAAATAGTATTTTTGGGCTTTTAAGCCCTCAACAACCAAATATGAAGAAATTTTGTTCAAATGGCAAAGTCATTTTAGGTTTTGAATGAGGGATGTCATAGTGGTCACTACCACTTCATTGTTGATCACAATCACAAATCATAGCAGCAGAGTGTTAGGTGTCTTGTTGATATGGAAAAGTTTTGATGTGATGCGATGTGGTCCCACCATAATCGCGATCGCAAATCGCAAAAGGAACGATGTATGTATCTGCTATTCGAAATGTCATCGGCGATTGAAAGTTTGCGATGTGATGCAATCACAATCACAATTACATTCACTAGCCACACCAAGCCATATGTTATGTTCTGATGAAAGTTTGCGATGCGATTGTCGCAATTCGAAAATCGCAATTGCAACATCCAAATATGTTTTCCGCCGAAGTTACATTGAAATGCGATGCGCCAAGGTGATGTGGTCTCACCACAATCGCTCATCACGCAATTGCAACATCGCTAATCACAAATCGCAAATCGTAACCGCAAAGTTCATTCCGCCAAGTTTTTGTTTCGCCAATCGCCGATTACGATGTGGGCTCCACTCTTACATTGCGCCAAAGAAACTTTTAGGTTAAAGTTTATGTTCCAGCAGTATATTTTATTATTTCTTTTTTTTTATGTTTTTTTATTAAGCCGCGCCATATAAAGTGTAAAAATCCCGAGGGCTCATTGTATTATTGTATTGTTGTGTTGTATCGGTGTAAAATCCCAAAGGCAGAGAAAAAACAGTGAACCATAACAGAGCACTGTTTTGTGCATATTTTTTGAGAGACAGAGAAGACCAGAGAGCACTGCGTCTATAGCAGTCTTAATCATATTTTTTGAATCCCTCCAGTGAGGAATAAATCTATCATTTTGTAATAGTTTTAGTTCTGTTAATGAAATAGAAAGCATTTTTATGCCATCTCTGTCCAGTAGTAAGCAAATTTAATTTTATTCTCTGTGTCAAAAGGAGAGTATTATTCTCTCAGTTATTGTTCTATAATTATCAGAAATTCGAACATGGTATCAGAGCTAATCCAGGCTCTTTGAAAGTGTCAAAGAAGCTGAAGGAAGAAGAATATTTGTTGGAGCAGTTCTCCAGCAGCGTGAAGGCTCAACAGAAGATTAAGTCCAGGTATTTCTCAAAAGATTTTTTTTGTTTTGTTTAAAAGAGTAGTCCTCAGAGACAGAGTTTTGTCTTTTAAAGAAGAAAAGATAGTTTGTTTGAAAAAACACAGTCAAGTTTAGTTCAGAGTTCAGTTGGTAAGCAATGGCTGGACCAAGCACTGCTATGAGTATTGAAAATGCTCAGCTTCCACAATTTAATGGGAAGAATTATGATTATTGGGCCATTACCATGAGAGCCCCGTTTGATTCATAGGATTTATGGGAATTTGTAGAGGATGGTTTTGATGAACCAGTTGATGAGCAGGCCTTCAATGCCTTAACTCAGGAAGAGAAGGATTGATTGAAGAGTAATAGGAAGAAGGACTCTAAAGTCCTCTTCTATTTGTATCAAGAAGTACATGAGAGTGTGTTTCCAAGGATAGTAGTAGCTAAGACATGCAAGGATGCATGGGATACTCTTAAGATAGCCTATCAGGTATGGAGAAAGTGAAGACATCAAAACTACAGTTACTCAGGAGAGATTTTGAAACTCTCTGTATGAAAGAGTCTGATAATATAGACTCATTATTCACACACGTGATTGGGATGGTCACACAGATAAGGTCCCATGGAGAAACACTAGAGGAAAGAAGAATTGTGGAGAAACTATTGAGGAGTCTACCCTCAAGGTTTAATGTTATAGCTACCACCATAGAAGAGACTAAGGAGCTCTCAAAGTTCACAGTAGATGAACTTCATGCATCGCTGATGACTCATGAATAGAGATTGGAAAGATCTGTAAACCCATCTCTAGATCATGCCTTCAAGACCCGGATGCCTTTTGGAAGAGGAAGAGTTTAAGGCAGAGGACGAGGAAGAGGCAGAAGCCGAAACAGAGGTGGAAGGAACATCCCTTCACATTCACATGGAAGGAGCAGCAATCAGAATCAAATCCACGACCAATACAACAGCCAACAAGGTGGACACCAACATGCTCATTGACAAAGGTATGGAAAATCCAATGTTCAATGTCATTATTGCAAGAAATATGGGCACTATGCCAATGAATGTAGGAAAAATAAAAATGACATGAACAATAGACAGAATGATAATGTAGCAAGAGAAGAAAAGAACCCAAGGAATGTGTTGTTAACATGTAATGTAGCACAAGATAGGCAAGATGATGTATGGTTCTTAGATTCAGGCTGTAGTAATCACATGATTGGAAACATAACAATGTTTGCCAATCTTGATGAAGAAGTTAAATCAGAAGTAACCACAGGAACTGATACTAAGATTTCTGTCAAGGGAAAAGGCAGAGTTAGTATCTATGCAAGAAATGGTGAGCAGAAATTTTTGCCAGATGTGTACTATGTTCCTGGTTTGAAGTGTAATCTTTTGAGCGTTGGGCAGCTCATAAACAAAGGTTACAATGTATTATTTAAAAATGATGTGTGCACAATAATGGATATACCTCCAAGCAAGAAGATTATTGTTGAAATACAAATGAGCAGCAATAGAATTTTTCCACTCAAGCTCAATACCAACTTTAAGGGAAAAGGAAAGAATGTAGCAGTTGTAACTCAAGAGTTCTTTCAAAAGGAAGTGAAAGATGAGAATTGGTTATGGCACTTGAGATTTGGACATCTCAATTTCGGAGGTCTGAATTTTTTGCACAAAAAAGGAATGGTAAGAGGTCTACCATTGATTGAGAAACCGGACAGCCTATGTGAAGGCTGCATCTTGGGAAAACAACATAGAGAAAAATTTCCATCAGGAAAGAGCATAAGGGCGAAAGCACCCTTAGAAATTATTCATTCGGAGTTATGTGGGCTGATGCAAACAACATCAGTTTCAGGAAGCAATTACATGCTGACCTTCATTGATGATTTCACAAGGAAAGTATCGGTTTATTTTCTGAAATATAAAAGTGAAGTCTTTGAAAAAAATTTCCACTTTAAAGCTCTTGTAGAGAAACAAAGTGGGTAGCATATCAAAGTTCTTAGAACTGACAGAGGAGTTGAGTACATCTCAAAAGAATTTCTGCGTTTTTGTAGAGAGAATGACATACACAAACAGTTTACTACAAGGTACACGCTGCAGATAAATGGAGTTTCTGAAAGGAAGAATCGAACCATAATGGAAATGGCGAGAAGTATGCTGAAGGAAAAACACTTGCCAAATGAATATTGGACAGAAGCTCAAAATTGTGCAGCATACATCTTTAATAGATGCCCAACAAAAGCTGTAATGAACAGAGTTCCAAAACAAGCGTGGAGTGGAAAAAAACAAGGAGTTACTCACATGAGAGTTTTTGGATGTGTAGCTTATGCACACATTCTAGATCAGTTGAGGAAGAAGTTGGACAGTAAGGGGGAGAAGTGCATCTTCCTTGGATATTGTGAAGAATCCAAGGGATATAGATTGTATAACGCATCCGCAAAGAAATTTATTATAAGCAGAGATGTGCAATTCATTGAAGAGGAAGCATGGGATGGAAGCATTAAGAAAACAGTCAATGTTAAAATTTGTTTATCTCATGATGAAGATGAGGAAGATGTGGCTAAAAATAACACCTCATCAGAAGCACAACCTCCACCAACACAAGGACAGAAAGGAACACCTCAAGTAGGAGTAAGAACGCCCTTGAGAAGAAATGAGAGTGCTTCTCCAAGCACACCACGTGGAGCAGATTTGAGTGCTTCTTCAAGCACAACTACACCAAATGAAAGAGGAACAAGATTCAGAAATTTAAATGAGATTTATGAGCAGGAAGCGGAAAATGAAGGTATGAACTCCTTATTTGCTTTGTATTGTCATGTTGATGATCCTATTCATTTTGAAGATGCCATAAAAGATAGAAAATGGATAGAAGCTATGGATGATGAAATTATTGCCATAGAGAAGAATAAAACATGGGAGTTGGTTGATCTCCCAGAAGGTAAAGAAGTCATTGGAGTAAAATGTGTCTACAAGACCAAAAGCAATGCTGAAGGTAAGATAGAAAGACACAAGGCCAGACTTTTTTTCAAGGGATATAAGCAGAAACATGGAAGAGACTATGAAGAAAATTTTGCACCAGTTGCAAGAATGGAAATAGTGAGAGCAGTGTTGTCCATAGTGGAAAAAAACAAATGGAAAGTATACCAAATGGATGTAAAATCAACATTTTTAAATGGAGTGTTAATGGAAGAGGTTTATGTTGAACAACCTCTAAGCTATGAGAAAAAGGGCCAAGATCATAAAGTTTGCAAGTTGAAGAAAGCTCTTTATGGGCTGAAGCAAGCACTGAGAGCATGGTACAGCAAGATAGATTCCTATATACTAGAAAATGGGTTTGAAAAATGTGATGGTGAACCCACATTACACATCAAAGAAAAGGATGGTAAGATGTTCATTGTTGTGTTATATGTTGATGATGTGATATTCACAGGTAATGATGATTACCTCAGTGAAAATTTTAAAACAGTCATGAAAGAAGAATTTGAAATGACTGACATGGAATTGTTGAGATACTTCTCAGGAATATAAGTAGAACAAAATGAAAATGGGATTTTTATCTCACAAGAAAAATATGTTAATGAAGTTATAGAAAGATTTAATATGTAGGACTGCAAAGGAGCAATTACTCCCACAGTAATGGTATTGAAGTTGAGTAAAGATGATAGCAGCAAGGATTTTGATCCAAGTTTGTATAAAATCATAGTTGGTAGCCTCATGTATTTGACTGCAACTAGGCCAAATATTATGCATGCTATTATTTTGATTTCCAGATTTATGGAGAGGCCAAAAGAAGCGCATTGGAAAGCAGCGAAGAGAATTCTGAGGTGTGTGAAAGGAACTAAAAGGTATGGGATTTTATATACTACTTCAGAAAATTTTGAGTTAATTAGTTACACTGACAGTGATTGGACTGGAAGTATAGATGATCGGAAAAGCACATCTGGTTATGTTTTTCATATGGTTTCAGGAGCCATTTCATGGGCTTCTAAGAAAAAACCTATTGTAGCATTATCTACAGCAAAGGCAGAGTATGTTGCAGCTATAACAACAGCGTGTCAAGCAGTTTGGATGAGAAGAATGTTGAGGAATTTGTGTCAAGAACAGGTAAAGGGCACAATGATATATTGTGAAAATAGCTTAGATATTGCATTATCAAAGAATTCTGTGTTTCACAAAAGAATGAAACACATCGATGCTAAGTTTCACTATATCAGAGAATTGGTGAACAATGGAGAAATTGTTTTACAACATTGTAGAATAGTAGAGAAATTTGCAGATATTTTGACAAAGCCATTGGGGCAAAAGAATTTTGAATATTTAATAAAATGCATGGGTATGACTGATAACCTAGCAGCTGACTTTAAGGGGGACTGTTGAAATATTAAAGTCACCTGCGTACCCTGTGTAGGTAGAAACAGAGTATGACATGGGCAGCAACAGAAGTAGAAGGTTGAGTGTACACTACTGTGCATTCAAGAGGAATGGAGAAAACCCTAAGGATGGAATTTAATATTTGTGGGGGTAGTCACATTTGCAGGGAATAAATGAAGAATTTCGTGTGTAAATCCACGCAATAAAAGAGTTTTAATGAAAATAGTCTTTTCGGGCTTTTAAGCCCTCAACAACCAAATATGAAGAAATTTGTTCAAAAGGAAAAGTCCTTTTAAGTTTTGAATGACGCACGTCATAGTGTTCCCCACCACTTCATTGCCGATCGCAATCACAAATTACAACAGCAGAGTGTTAGGTGTCTTGTTGATATGGAAAAATTCTGATGCGATGCGATGTGATCCCACCAAAATCACAATCGCAAATCACAAAAGGAACGATGTATGTATCCGCTATCCGAAATATCATCCCCGATTGAAAATTTGTGATGCGATGCAATCACAATCACAATCGCATTCACCAGCCGCACAAAGCCATATGTTATGATAAGATGAAAGTTTGTGGTGTGATTGTTGCAATCGAACAATCGCAATCACAACATCCAAATATTTTTTCCGTCGAAGTTACATTGCGATGCGATGCACCGATGCGATGTGGTCTCACCATAATCGCTCATCGCACAATCGCAACATCACTAATCGCATATCGCAAATCGCAATCGCAAAGTTCATTTCGCCAAGTTTTTGTTTCACCGATCGCCGATTGCGATGTGGGATCCACTCATACATCGCGCCAAAGAAATTTTTAGGTTGAAGTTTATGTTCCCGCAGTATATTTTATTATTTCTTTGTTTTATGTTTTTTATTAAGCCATGCCATATAAAGAGTAAAAATCCCGAGGGCTCATTGTATTATTGTATTGTTGTGCTGTATCACTGTAAAAGTACGAAGGCAGAGAAAACACAATGAACCATAACAGAGCACTATTTTGTGTGTTTTTTTTGAGAGACAGAGAAGACCAGAGAGCACTGCGTCTATAGCAGTCTTAATCATATTTTTTGAATCCCTCCAATGAGGAAGAAATCTATCATTTTGTAATACTTTTAGTTCTGTTAATGAAATAGAAAGCATTTTTATGCCATCTCTATCCAGCAGTAAGAAAATTTAATTTTATTCTCTGTGTTAAAAGGAGAGTATTATTCTCTCAGTTATTGTTCTGGAATTATCAAAAATTCCAACATAAAGCCAAATCCATGAAAGGTCTACATAGTAAGCCAAGTAGGGAAATAAAGCTTATATTGAGGAAGCACCATGGGTTCCCACTTCCATATACCGCTGGTTTCTCTTGCCATATTTTCCACCATCTCTGGACTTGCTTTCATTACTATATACGACCGGTATATTTTACCACTCGCCAGAAGAATAAAAGGCAATGAACGAGGACTAACTGTGCTACAAAGAATCGGAATTGGTCTTTTCTTTTCTGTCTTGTGCATGGTAACATCAGCTATAGTAGAAAAAAGGAGAATCCATGCAGCAAAAAACTCATCATTTACTTGACAACCCTGAGACTACAATCCCTCTCAACGTTTTCTGGTTAGCTCCACAATTTTCTTTGTCGAGAATAGAAGATGTGTTTACTCTAGTAGGATTACAAAAATATTTCTATCATTTAACCCCTAATAGAATGAGAAGTTTGGGTATCGCCTTCTATGCAATTATTCTCGGCGTCTCCAATTTTCTCAACGATTTCCTCATAATCTTGGTTGAGGGAATAACCAAAAGAGGAGGGCATCAAGGTTGGTTGGTCAATAATTTAAATAGATGTAAGTTAGACTATTTTTACTGGATTTTGGCGATACTGAGTGCTGTCAATTTATGTTGTTATGTTTATATTTCCCACACATATACATACAAGAAAGTGAAGAAAATTGTAACTGATACAAGGGATGTTGCATAAGCTAGTTACCAACGGATCATGGGTGACAGAGTGTTCTGCAAATTAATATGTTTCCTTTGAACTTGAATAAGACTGTGTATATAAAACATACCATGGAAAAACAGTTATGACATGATAATATTTCATAAAAGCAGTTATTGAATAGATATTTTTTTTTGCATAAACATTTTAACTAGAGTTATGATGTCCTTGTTCTGCTTTCCATATCACTGTTAAATCAAAATCAACATAAGAACCTGAATTATAGTCTACCATTGTTGACTTTACATGCTAATCTAATATTACATGTTATATCACTCCTGAAATGTATTTGATGGTTGGAGTGGGATGGAGGTTGAAATTTTTGGAAGGGTTGAGCATCGAAGAAACTTTTAATTTAATAATTAAACTATCTAAAAATACATTCAATCTCAATAAAAATTTACATTATTATAATAATAACATCTCATATATTCATAAACTAGTATAATCATATTTACTAATGTGATTGATATATGGATATAGGCTTATATGAAATAGATTTGCAACCATATTCACTAATGTGTTTGATATAGGTGGATAGACCTATATCTGCTAGACCTACATCTATTACAAACACATTCACTAATATATTTGGTATAAGCGAATAGACCTATATCCCCCACCCACCATATGTATTTTACCAAAATAATCATTATATATTTATGAATATAATTACAGATATATTTTATATATCTAATTGTAATATATTGATAATATAAACTATATTCATACTATATTAATATATATTATATATATATATATATATATATATATATGTATATATATATATATATATATATATATATATATATATATATATATATATATATCTGTGTGTGTTTAATATATAGTATGAATATATTTTATATTATCAATATATTACAAGTTAAAATATATAATAATAAAATATTATTAAATTTTTTCAATACAATAATAGTTATAACTCAAACTATACTAAAATTAAAATATAACATAATACTAGTATTTTATTACTATTTATAATAAGTATATATCTCTTAGCAATATACTAAGGGAATATTAGTATTATATGTTAAAGAACTAATAAGACCAAGGGTCTAATATTATAAACCCAAGAAATTGGTTAACCCAAGGGAAAATATGAAAAAGCTAAGAGATCAAGAAGCCCAAAGGGTCCATATGAAAATGAGAAGAGATTAATAAAGCCTAGGAATTAACATTTTAAATACAAAGGAATGATAAACTAGCATGCTTATTAATATTATATATCAAAGAGAACACTCAACTTTAGGGATTGTTAATATTATAAACCTATGAATTAAAAAACTAAAGGATTAATAAACCCAACAAATTGATATTAAAAATCCAAGGAAATAACAAACCCAAGGGATCAATAAGGCCAAGGGATTACTATTAAACAGACAGGAAATCAATAAACCCTAAGAATTAATATTTTAAACTCAAAATCCTAGGATATTAATAAACCATAATAATCAATGTTTTAAACTCAAAATATTAATAAACCCAAGGGATTATTAATATTATAAACCAAAAGAACCAATAAACGCAAGGGTTTAATATTATAAACCAAAGGAATCAGTGAACCCAATGGATAAATATTAAAAACATAAAATATTAATGAACCGTAAGAACAAAGTTTTTAAACTAAAAAACCTAAGAAATTAGCAAACCTAATACTTAATATTTTAAATTAAATAGATTAATAAACCTAGGACATTGTTACGATTATAAATCAAAGTAATTGGTGAAACCAAGGGATAAATTTTAATATTATAAACCAAGAAATTAATAAACCCTAATAATTAATATTTTAAACTCAAGAGATTAATAAACCCAAGGGTTATTAATATTTTAAAGAAAAATAACTAATAAACCCAAGGGTTTTATTATAGAAACCAAAGGAATTGGTGAGCCCAAGGGATAAAAATTAAAGACCTAAGGGATCAATAAGGCCAAGGGATCAATATTAAAAACAAAAGAGATTAAAAAATCCAAAGAATTAATATTTTCAACTAAAAAACCGAAGAAATTAATAAACCCTAAGAATTAATAGTTTTAACTCAAGAGATTCTAAGACCCAAGGGTGGTTTAATACTCTAAACAAAAATAACTAATAAACCCAAGGGTTTTATATTATAAACCCAAGGAATTGGTTAACCCAAGGGATAAATATTAAAAACCTAAGGGATCAATAAGGCGAAGGGATCAACAAAAGGGAAACTCACATGATTGTTAATATTATAAACTCAAGGGAATAATATTAAACCTAAGAGATTAATATTGTAAACCTCAAGTATATAAAAACCTTTAGAGAAATACTATAAACGGTAAAATAAACATGGTTGAGCATGCTTGACTTAAAGACTCAGACAATTTTTGTCATAATGTGATGTTGCATGAAGAATGACCATGGTTTTCCATGGTTGATTTTCATATCGAGACAATATTTGTCACAGTGTGACATTCGACCATGGAAGACCTTGATTGATTATAACTAACTATGATTAACAATGGTAGCCCATGGTTGATTTTGATATTGAGACAATGTTTTTCATAATGTGACATTGGACCATGCATTAATATTAAAGTGTATGACTAATATTTAACGCCTAATATTACCAACACACAGAATTAGAAAAATCAAGGGATTAATAAACCCTAATAAATAATATCTTAAACTCAAAACCTATGAAATGAATAAACCTTAAGAATTAATAATTTAAACTCAAGAGATTAATAAACAGAAGGGATTATTAATATTATAAACCAAAGGAATTGGTGAACCCAAGGGTTTAATATTAATATTATAAACCAAGAAATTAATAAAGCATAAGAATATTTATTTTAAACTCAAGAGATTAATAAACCTAAGAACTAATATTTTAAACTCAAGACACTAATAAACCCAAGGGGTTATTAATATTATAAACCAAAAGAACTAATAAACCTAAGGGATTAATGTTACAAACCAAAATAATTGGTGAACCCAAGAGATAAATATTAAATACCTAAGCGATGAATAAGTCGAAGAGATCAATATTAAAAACGCCGGAGATAATAAAACCTAAGAATCAATACTATGAACCGAAATATTATAATCCCCAATGTTATAAACTCTAAATATAAAACACAATATTATAAGCCTAATGTTAAACCCAAATATTATAAACCAATATTAAAACCTAATTATAAACCCTATGTATTAGAATCTATACTAGCAATTGCACCACATGTTGCAAGGGAATGTCGTAAGAGGAATCATGGCATAGGGAAGAGTGGAATAGAAGAAGGAAGTAATTTTTTTATGGAATTTTATATATTTATAAGTGCTTTTGTGAAAGAAACCTTGAAATTTGAATTTTTCAGAATTGATTACTATCATAAATTCAAATTTACTTTTTTTTATCAGATATTTTTACTTTTCTTTCCTATTTTCTTACACTTCATTTTCTAACTGAAAATAATCATATATTTTTTCCAAATAGTTGAAACACAAACAAATTGCAAGAGTTGAATATCCACTATTTCATTTCAGGCTTTTCCTTGTCCATAATGTGAATGAAGCACTTAGTACAGACTGATATAAGCATTGGGCTATTCAAAGGATATTCAAATGAATCAATTGGAAATATGAATACCCTAAACCATTTAAATTTTTAAAATAATTGAACATGAAAAAAATTGATCCATATTTTGGAATTGGGGACTTTAGTAATTAGTTATTAAAATTTGACAATACAATTTTAAATTTGAAAGAAAAACAAAACCTACATAAACTTGAATTTCAAAATTCCTTTATCAAAAATTGGGGAAAAACAAACACTTATGTTCTATCATGGTGGAATATTAGCAAAGCCCAAAGGTATAAAGTTTCTCCAATTTTGTTGGTGAGGTTATTTCTCTCAATGTAAATTCGAAAAAACCTAAAGTATAAAATTTATCCAATTTTGGTGGTGATTTCATTTCTCTCAATGTAAAGTAAAACCATGTTGTTCTTCCTTAAAAAATATTATTTTTTTATAACTAATTAATTCAGTGTAAACCTTTATTTATTATTAATTGATAAAAATTTATCATTTATTTGTTATTAACTAGATACAAATTATTTTTTCTATTTAGAGAATAGAATGTGCAGTGCATGAAACTCCACAAAATTTCAATAACATATTTACTACTAGTAACCCTAAAACCTACATTTTCACTTTCTTATAAAATCCATAAAAAATTGATATTGCTAGCAATTAAGCTCATTAGAAAAATAAGAAAACTACAATAAATAGTGTGATACATTATATGAGTACCTGAGATATTTTTGAACTTGGTTCAAGAGCTTTGAATCTTTATGACTGGCTATCAAGGAAAAATGAGTGAAATGGATATGTGTTCAGGAATTTCTTATACATACTAGTTCTCCCTTGATTAACAAAATTGTGGTTAACCATTAACCCTAATGCTAAATGAAAAATGGGCATATAGGCTTTGAGTATGTGTCATTCAATTGGCACTTAAAAATAGAACATTGCAAACAGAGAAGAATAAAAACCTTGCAGTCAATTCTCAGAACAGAGACCTCTCATTTCAAGAAAAAGAAACACAATTTAAAAAGTGATACGTATTAAACTAAGGTATCAAAAAGGAAAATTAACGTATAAAATTGAGGGTAACTATAGTTGACAAACAAAGGTAAATTTAAAAATATATGGCTAAATGAGGCAAAGTTTGAGAAAGCTCAAACAATTGAGCGGTTAGTGCAACTGCCCAAAATTTTGGAGAATTGATGGCTATGTAAGGGCATACATAATGATCGATAGGCCCTGGCCCAGGTCAAAAGTGCTCTTCATATGCCGAACTATCCCAAACTAATAATGTTTTTTTGAAAAAATAAAACGTAAAAAAAAGGTTTTGTAAGTTTCAGGGAAAATCGGGAAAAACAATAACGTTTAATTTTCAAACGTATTTGGCAGGAAAAATGGCCTCCAATGCTCATAATGAAGAACATTGGGAGTGTTCCTGGATAGAGATTAAATGGGAGAGATTAAGTGGGAGGAGACAGTAGCGGCTAAAAAAATAAATTAGAGCAAAGGAAACAAAACTTCCACCCTCCACATAAAGAACCCGCAGGTTCGAGGAAAAAAAAACTTCCACCTTCCACATAAAGAACCAGTAGTTTCAAGAATATGCCGGCCGGTTGTATGCCACACTGTCAACAAATTTTCAATCAGGTTTGAAGGTCTTGGAGACTGAAGCAAAAAAATAACCAATCAAATCCCTTGTAAAACATTAAAACATAAATTGTTTCGAAAGAGCTCTTGAATATGAAAAAAATACCACAAAACATACCATCTATGGCTGCCCACCATTCAAATTTGATCCCTTGATTTGAAAATATTAGACTCTGGTTTTATATAGCCTTCTTCCTTCATATCAAAAATCAAGAAAATAAAATTATAACACGGAGAAAAATAATCTAACACACTTGGGAAGTCTCTGTATTTTATCTGGGCAAGCTCTCGAAATATAAAATATTAACTCCGATATTTGACTTCAAATTCCATGCTCATTAATAGAAAAACACTTGTTCACTCCAAACCAGAGACCAAGTAGAAGAAGACAATAGACTCCTTCAATAACTCGGTCGTCAATAGAACCCTTTGGAATTCTAGTAGTTACAGAAAACAAAAATGAATTGGGGAACCCTGTGCATCTGGATTTGGACATGAGAAAATAAATGATGATGGCTCTAAAAATTGAATTGGCTTATATGCTATTATCTCTTCTCCTGCGAGCATAAATAAGGGGAAGTGTACTAAGAAAGATCCAAATCAAGAGTCCCTAGATCGAAATGCAGTCCCAACCAATGAATTCAATGTCATTGTTCTTCAAGTTACTTCGAAGGTGGTGCCAGTTTTGCTGTAACTGTGTTGAGTTTTATTTGTTGAAATTTGGTTACCGGAGGACAAGTGGTTCCCTAAGGCTTTGATCTTTGGCTTAGGGAAAAGTGTCCAAAAGAATTTAATTTTTCTGCTAAAGTGACTTTATAATTTTTATAAAGTCAAATCTAATTTAAAAGTGACTTTAAGTGATAAAGTTAGTAAAGTCTAATTTAAAAGTGACTTTAAGTGATAAGGTTATTAAAGTCTAATTTAAAAGTGACATTAAGTGATAAAGTTACTAAAGTATAGTTTTAAAGTGACTTTAATAAAGTCAATGTAAAACTAGAAAGGAAAAGTGACTTTGGAAATAAATGACTAAGTGGGTCTTTATTAAAGTGGGGTGAATTAAAAAATAGAAAGTGAGATTTAAATGAGCATTTAATCTCAACCCTAGATCTCAATCTATTTCAACCATTGGATTTAGGGATTCCCCAAAAGTCACTTAGAGTTAGGTTAAAGGAGGAAAAGGAGGGAAACGGTCATTCATTCTTTCATGAGCAGATTGGGAGAAGGAGAGAAGGAGAGCTGGAGATTTTTCTGAGAAGTGAGAAGAAGGAGGGCAGCAGTGAAGATATTTCAGCTAAGTTACAACAGCATTTATTGGCACACATACCGAGGCAAAAAAATCCATACATCAAAGGAGAGGTAGTGTTTCCAAGTGACACACAAAAATCAAGGAAAAGGGTACAGCAGCAAGCACACACTCCAAGGTACAAAAATTAGGCACGTTTTTCAAGGAAGAGGGTGGCTGTCATTTCCTACACAAAAATAGAGGAAGAGGACAGCAACTACAACTCTGTTTTTTGGCACGAGTTTTGATTGAGGTTGATGTACAAAATCTGTACAGTCCGTACAGCAAAGTATGATTGTTCTGGCATGTTTCCCGAGGTGGTCGTACAACATTTAATGCTGTCCTAAGGTGCTGTAAATTTTCTATTTTCTGTTGTTGCTGATTTGGCACAATTTCCGAGGCAGTGTGCAAGCATGGAAATCGAGATAAGTCTGTAAATTGGTTGCTAAAATTTTTTTTGAGTTTTTCCTATTTCATTGTAAAAAGCGATATTCAGAAAAATAAAAGAGAAGCTTTCGAACTGGTTTTCCCCAAGAGTTGTAGGGGGTTTTTCCAAGGTGATGTTGACCAAAAATATCAGTGTTAAATGTGTTGAATGGCTGTTTTATGCTTGCTGATTTTTATTTATGCATTTTCCAGCATTCTGTAAATTTTCCAGAATTTGTGTTTTCGGCAAAAAATTATTTTCCAGTTTGTTGAATGTAAGGATATGGGAAAGGGCATTTAACTATTTGGAGAAGTAAGGTGAAACTGAAAACCAGGGTGGGAAATAGAAAATTTCTATATGGTATCAAAGCTTGAGTGCTGAAAGTGCAGTTTGGGACAGCAAGGAGAAAAATACAGCCTGCTGATTTTTCACTCAGAAAATTCCACCAAGCTGATTTTTTCACAAATAGAATTTTTATCTTTACTAAAACATTGCTATTTTTCAGTTTTAGGACAACAGGATGTCATTGGGATTGAGGGTGGAGGATAGGTTGGATGGGCATACCAATTACAGTGTTTGGAAAGAGAGAATGCAGAGTATCTTTGAGGAGGCAGAAGTCTGGGATATCATGGTTCATACCACACAGCAACCTGTTAATGTGCCTACTAATGCTACTCAGTTGGCAGCATATAATAGGAAGAACAACAAGGGTAAGAGATTGATTCTAGATGGAATCAAAGACCATTGCATTCCTCATGTGAGAGGAAAGAGAAATGCTCTTGAGATGTGGACAGCATTGTCCAATCTCTACCACAGTACCAATGAGAACTAGAAAATGGTCCTGAAAGAAAAGCTAAAGACCATTAAGATGGGTAAGAATGATAGTGCAGCTGGATATCTCACAAATATTACTAATGTGAGAGATGAGTTGGCAGCAATTGGAGAGGTCATTCCACCCACTGAGTTGGTGCGGATTGCAGTGAATGGCCTCCCCAGTTCATGGATGAACTTTGCTGATGGGGTTTGTGCACGTGAGACCCTTCCCACATGGGAGAGATTTTGGGATGATTGCATTCAGATAGAGATCAGGAAAGGTCAGCTTAGGGCAGCCAAGCTAGTTGACCAGGATGAGGATGTAGCAGTGTTGGCAGGAGGCAAGAAAGGCAAAGGGAAGAAGCAGGCTTCCACAAGCAATGGTGGGGGCAAAGGCAAAGGTAAAGGTAAACAGGGTAACATACATAAGGACTATTCCAAGGTGAAGTGTTGGAATTGTCAGAAGATGGGACACTATGCAGTTGTGTGTCCAGAGAAGAAGAAGAAGAAGGGGAAGAACCAGAGCATGGAAACATCAATAGAGGTTGAGGACTTTACAGATCGCTTTGACCAGGAGTTTGGGTTCATTGCGTGTGAGTCCTCTAGTGTAGGATTACCTACCATAGAGGTTCGGAGGGAGCATGCATTTCCCTCGATTAGAGAAGCATCTTCGGGTATCTGGTATGTGGACAGTGGGGCTTCACGTCATATGACAGGAGTCCGTGAGTACTTCTCAGAGCTTTCAGAGAATGGCACTGATATAGAGGTAGTACTCGGTGATGACAGAGTTGTTAGAGTAGTCGATGTGGGAACACTGACATTTCAGAGGGAGTCTAAACCTCCCTTGAAGGTGTCAAATGTTCTTTATGTACCAGGGATGAGGAAGAACCTCATATCCATCTCAGCTTTGGAGGATAGAGGATATGAGATACTGTTCAAGGGAGGACAGGTGCTGATATATCCCAGGGGTGCTCCAGCTGATTCAGCTAGAGTGATAGGTGTACGCCATGCAAAGGTGTACAAGTTTGCATTTCAGCCCCTTTTGGAATTGAGAAGTAGTACCGGCATTAGAGCTAGTAGTTTTGAGCTATGTGAGATTTGGCACCGCAGGATGGGGCATATGTATCATGGAGCCTTGAGGACTTTGCAGGAGATCACTACAGATGTGCCAGATTTCAGTACTGATCACTTTGATACTTGCAGAGGATGTGCGATGGGAAAGTTTGCCAAATCCCCTTTTCCCAGTAGTGACAGCAGAGCGACTGGGATACTTGATTTTATTCATTCCGATGTGAGCGGTCGGATGTCTCATGTTTCCTTGAGTGGATATGAGTACTATGTTTTGTTCATTGATGATCACTCCAGGAGGACCTGGATTTATTTCTTGAAGACCAAGAGGGAGGTCTTCAAGCAGTTTCAGGAGTTTAGAGCTCTTGTGGAGACACAGAAAGGTACAATGGAGGAGAGTACACCCTCGAAGAGTTTGTTGTCTATTGTGAGGAGGCAGGCATTAGGAGGGAGTTTACTAGTCCTTACAACCCCCAGTAGAACGGGGTTGCGGAGAGGAAGAACAGATCCATCGAAGGGGCTTCCAAAGCCATGTTACATGATCGGGGGATGCCATTGTTTTTGTGGGCAGAGGCCTGCAACACAGCTGTTTATTTGCAGAACAGGAGTCTGCATCGTGCCTTGGGGCACATGACTCCGAAGGAGGCATTTTCTGGGAAGAAGCCTGGTATTGGTCATCTTCGTATCTTTGGGTGTATCACATACTCCTACATACCAAAGGAGAAGAGGACCAAACTAGAGCCCACCGCAGAGAAGGGTATCTTTGTGGGCTATAGTGAGACCT
This sequence comes from Pinus albicaulis, assembly GCA_034641835.2. Taxonomy (NCBI): domain Eukaryota; kingdom Viridiplantae; phylum Streptophyta; class Pinopsida; order Pinales; family Pinaceae; genus Pinus; species Pinus albicaulis. The sequence continues at coordinate 372,706,426 of CM076576.1, read as the reverse complement.
CAAAGCCCTTTCGGATTTACATTCCTGCACAGAGGAAAGTTTTTGTCAGGTGGGATGTGAAGTTCGAGGAGGATAGGGCCTTTAGGAGGTCACGGGAGTTAGACTATCTGGATCAGCCGGACCCTCAGTAGCAGCTGAGTCATTCACAGGGATCCAGTGGGCAGGGATCATGAGGATCCGGAGGTACATCTATGACGATGTCAGGTCCGTTAGTGAGAAGTGGCTCGCAGATTCAGAGGGGTGGTGCTTCGGGCAGCATGCAGAGCAGTCCACAAAGCAGTTCACTAGGGAGTCCACTGATGGACAGTTCACACGGTACTTCAACATCTACAGGTTCAAGTGCAGGCAGGAGGACAACAGAGAGACAGTCAGGAGTTCAGGCTCCTGATGATGATGAGGAGGAGTTTCATTCTCCAGTGGGAGAAGTGTGCTCAGGGAAGAGGAAGCCCAAGTGGCTTCAGGACACCTTGAGAGAGGCCACATTTGTTGCTGAGCCTAAGAGGCCAGTCAGAGAGAGCAGAACACCTAAGAGGTTTTGTAGCTATATGGCAGTGGCTACCAGCATCCTTGACTCTGAGCCTTCTAGCTATGAGGAGGCAGCTAGCCAGTAGGTCTGGAGAGAGGCCATGCAAGAGGAGTATTCTTCTATCATGAAGAATGATGTTTGGGAGGTGGTGCCGAGGCCTGAGGGAAAATCCATGGTTACTTCCAGATGGCTTTACAAGGTAAAGCATGTTGCAGATGGAAACATTGAGAAATTCAAAGCGAGCTTTATGGCTAGAGGGTTCTCCCAAGTAGAGGGAGTTGATTATGAGGAGACCTTCGCTCCCGTGGCTCGATATACTTCGATTCGCTCCATTATATCGATAGCAGCAGAGATGGGTTGGAAGATCCACTAGATGGATGTGAAGACCACATTTCTCAATGGATTCATACAGGAGGAGGTGTACATTGAGCAGCCACAGGGCTTTGAGGTGCATGGGAAGGAGTGCCATGTGTGCAGACTGAAGAAGGCCCTTTATGGATTGAAGCAAGCTCCCATAGCTTGGTACTCCAGGATAGATACATACTTGCAGGGGATGGGTTTCACAAAGAGTGAGGCAGATCCGAACCTTTACTTTATTGTGATAGGTGAGGAGACACTCATTCTGGTGTTGTTTGTGGATGAATTGGTCATTACAGGTGCAGAGAGACTCATAGAGCACTGCAAGAGAGATCTTGTGGTGGAGTTTGAGATGAAGGACATCGGCTTGATGCATTACTTTTTGGGTTTGGAGGTGTGGCAGGAGGAGGGGCATTTCTTCCTGGGGCAGGGGAAATATATTGTGGACATCCTTGGCAGATTCCACATGGAGGACTGTAAACCCATGTCGACACCGATGATCACCAACTGGAAGAAGCTCCATGCTTCGGATTCCGAGTTGGTGGATCCCACATTGTACAGACAGCTGATTGGTTCCTTGATGTATTTGGTCAACACTAGGCCAGATATTTGTTTTGCAGTCAACACGATGAGTCAGTTTATGTGAGCCTAGGAAGGTTCACTAGGTGGCTGCAAAACACATTTTGCGGTACTTGCAGGGGACAGTGGATTATGGTCTGGACTACAGGCAGGGGGATGGAGTGAGATTGGCAGGTTACACTGATTCTGATTGGGCAGGTTGTGCTTTTGATAGGAAGAGCACTTCAGGGTGCTGTTTTGGGTTGGGTTCGGCAGTGGTGTCATGGTTCAGCCGAAAGCAGCAGTCAGTAGCATTGAGTTCAGCGGAAGCAGAGTATATGGCAGCCAGTCTAGCTAGTTGTGAGGCCATCTAGCTTCGCAAGATGTTGTTTGGCTTATTTGGTCAGTCGTTGAGACCTTCAGTGATTTACTGTGATAATCAGAGTTGCATTAAACTCACGGAGAATCTAGTATTTCATGACAGGTCAAAGCATATCGGGATCAAATATCATTTCATCAGAGACTATGTTCAGAAAGGAGCTGTGAAGCTTGAGTATATTCCCACTAATGAGCAGGTTGCAGATATTCTTACCAAAGCCTTACCACGAGGCAAGCATGTCTACTTCAGAGACAAGATGGGTGTGGTGAGGAACACCTTTCTCGGTAAGAGGGAGTGTTGAAATTTGGTTACCGGAGGACAGGTGGTTCCCTAAGGCTTTGATCTTTGGCCTAGGGAAAAGTGTCCAAAAGAATTTAATTTTTCTCCTAAAGTGACTTTATAATTTTTATAAAGTCAAATCTAATTTAAAAGTGAATTTAAGTGATAAAGTTACTAAAGTCTAATTTAAAAGTGACTTTAAGTGATAAAGTTACTAAAGTCTATTTTAAAAGTGACTTTAAGTGATAAACTTACTAAAGTCTAATTTTAAAGTGACTTTAATAAAGTCAATGTAAAATTAGAAAGGAAAACTGACTTTGGAAATAAATGACTAAGTGGGTCTTTATTAAAGTGGGGTGAATTAAAAAATAGAAAGTGAGATTTAAATGAGCATTTAATCTCAACCCTAGATCTCAATCTATTTCAACCATTGGATTTAGGGATTCCCCAAAAGTCACTTAGAGTTAGGTTAAAGGAGGAAAAGGAGGGAAAAGGTCATTCATTCTTTCATGAGCAGATTGGGAGAAGGAGAGAAGGAGAGTTGGAGATTTTTCTGAGCAGTGAGAAGAAGGAGGGCAGCAGTGAAGAGATTTCATCAAAGGTACAACATCATTTATTGGCACACATACCGAGGTATAAAATCCGTACAGCAAAGGAGAGGCAGTGTTTCCAAGTGAGGCACAGAAATCGAGGAAGATGGTACAACAGCAAGCACACACTCCAAGGCATAAAAATCATGCACATTTTTCAAGGAAGAGGGTGGCTATCATTTTCGGCACAAAAACCGAGGAAGAGGATAGCAGCTACAACTCTGTTTTTTGGCCCGGATTTCGAGAGAGGTTGCTGTACAAAATCTGTACAGTCTGTACAGAAAAGTACGATTGTTCTGGTACACTTCCCAAGGTGGCTATACAACATTTAATTCTATCCTAAGGTGCTATAAATTTTATGTTTTCTATTGTTGTTGATTTGGCACAATTTTCGAGGTGGTGTGCAAGCACGAAAATCGAGATAAGTCTGTAAACTGGTTGCTAGAATTTTTTCTGAGTTTTTCCTGTTTCACTGTAAAAAGCAATATTCAGAAAAATAAAAGAGAAGCTTTCGAACTGGTTTTCCCCAAGTGTTGTAGGGGGTTTTTCCAGGGTCATGTTGACCAAAAATATCAGTGTTAAATGTGTTGAATGGCTGTTTTATGCTTGCTGATTTTTATTTCTGCATTTTCCGGCATTCTGTAAATTTTCCAGAATTTTTGTTTTCAGAAAAAAATTATTTTCCAGTTTGTTGAATGTAAGGATATGGGAAAGGGCATTTAACTATTTGGAGAAATAAGGTGAAACTGAAAACCGGGGTGGGAAACAGAAAATTTCTACATTATTTTCTTTTAACCAACTATTTTTATCTTAATTATTTGCTAACTATTGATCGGACAATACACCCTTCTTCAATCGTCTAACGTTTAATCCAACATTGCAAAACCGTATAGAGTGGCAGCCAGCGAAGTTGTTTTCAAATCAGTTACGGTGTAATTATAACTGAACATATTACGCCATAATGTAAATCATAATATTATAACTCAAGAGATTAATAAGCACAAGGGATTATTAATATTATAAACCAAAAGAGCTAGTAAACGTAAGGGTTTTAATATTATAAACCAAAGGAATCGGTGAACACATGGGATAAATATTAAAAACCTATGGGGTCAATAATGCCAAGGGATCAATATTAAAAACAAAAAATATTTTTAAACCGTAAGAATAAAATTTTTGAACTCAAAAACCTAAGAAATTAATAAACCCTATTAATTAATATTTTAAATTAAATAGACTAATAAACCCAAGAAATTATTAAAATTGTATACCAAAAGAAGTAATAAACCCAAGATTTTAATATCATAAACGAAAGTAATTCGTGAACCCAACGGATAAATATTAATATTATAAATGAAGAAAATAATAAACCCTAATAATAATATTTTAAACTCAAGAGATTAATAAACCCTAAGAATTACTATTTTAAACTAAAGAACTTAATAAACCCAAGGGGTTATTAATATTATAAACAAAAAGAACTAATAACCCTGAGGGGTTGATATTACAAACCAAAAGAATTCGTGAACCCAAGGGATAAATATTAAAGACCTAAGGGATCAATATTAAAAACAGAAGAGATTAATAAAGCCTAAGAATTAATATTTTTAACTCAAAAAACTTCGAAATTAATAAACCCTAATAATTAATATTTTTAACTCAAGATATTTTAATACCTAAGGGTGGTTTAATATTATAAACTCTAAATATTAAACACAATATTATAAACCTTAATATTAAACCCAAATATTATAAACGCAATAATGAACCCTAATTATAAACCCTATATATTAAAATCTATATTATAACCTAATATATTACGCCATAATGTAAATCATAATATTAAAACTCAAAATATTAAAACACGATATTATTAATATTATAAACCAAAAGAACTAATAAACACAAGGGTTTAATATTATAAACCAAAGGAATCAGCAAACCCATGGGATAAATATTAAAAACCTATGGGAACAATAAGGCTAAGGGATCAATATTAAAAACAAAAAATATTAATAAACCCTACGAATAAAAATTTTAATCTTAAAAACCTAAGAAGTTAATAAAAACTAATAATTAGTATTTTAAATTAAATAGATTAATAAACCAAAGACATTATTAATATTATAAACCAAAAGAAGTAATATAACCAAGGGTTTAATATTATAAACCAAAGTAATTGGTGAACTAAAGGGATAAATATTAATATTAAAAACCGGGAAATTAATAAACCCTAATTATTAATATTTTAAACTCAAGAGATTAATAAACCCTAAGAATTAATATTTTAAACTCAAGAAATTAATAAACCCAAGGTTTATTAATATTATAAACAAAAATAACTAATAACCGTGAGGGTTTGATATTACAAGCTAAAGGAATTGGTGAACCCAAGCGATAGATATTAAATAACTAAGGGATCAATAAGGCCAAGTGATAAGTATTAAAAACAAAGGAGATTAATATCCTAAGAATTAATATTTTTAACTCAAAATCCTAAGAAACTAATAAACCCTAAGAATTAATATTTTTAATTCAAGAGATTTTAAGACCCAAGGGTGGTTCAATATTATAAATGAAAAGAACTAATAAACTCAAGGGTTTTATATTGTAAACCGAAGGATTTGGTAAATCCAAGGGATAAATATTAAAAACCTAAGGGATCAATATGAAAAACAAAAGAGATTAATAAAGCCTACAAATTAATATGTTAAACAAAAAGGATTGATAAAATCACATGATTATTAATATTATAAACTCAAGGGAATAATATTAAACCTAAGAGATTAATATTATAAACCTCAAGTTTATAAAAACTTTTAGATAAATATTATATACCATATTTTTTGAGAAGGCATGAAGTATTTTTTCAAAATGTCTTTATGAAGTTAATTACTTATTTAATTTTCTCTCTTATTGAAAGCATGAAGTACTTATTATGAAGTCTTTATGTTTTCTTGGGTATTTGGTCGAAATAGAATTGGATTTTAGGTTTCCAATTTTGTGAACATGGGAAAGAAAAGGAATTTTCTATCAAAGCACGATCGAAAAATAACTGATTCAGTGGAAAAGAATGAGATATTACAAAAAAAAAGGTGAGAGGAAAGGGAAATATTAAGCCATGAAATAAATGTGGAAGTAGATCATCATGAAAGAGATGTAGAGGTGCATGACAATGACGAGGAAATGAGAAACATTGAGGAAGTTGTAAACGAGAATATTGAAAACAAAAATGTCGAAGAGAATGTTGAGGAGCTCGACAACGAGAATATTAACCACAAATGTCCTATAGAATATTGATATCGATCTCACTGGTGAGTCAATAGTTTCTTCAATTTAAATTTTGTATTTTTTTTTAAAAACATTATTGTTCAAGATAGTTTTAAAATTAAAAATATGTATACATGAATTTCAAATTAGAAGTTAATATTATTTTTTATTCAAGGACAACATCAAAAACACAAGAAGATACTACCACACCTCGAATTTCACTGCAATTAATTTGAAGATCCAAGAACGTTGAATACAACTACAAATTTCTAGATAATATGGATCCAACTAAAATTGAAGAATTGGGACCACCAATGCCTGAAAGGCCAGTTCGAGATAAAATAAATTGGGGGTTGAAACATATTTTTGAAGGTAAATCTATCATAGGACAAGCTCAGATGCTACGTAGATTTTTAAAGCACAAATCTCTCAAAAATGTTGTGGAATTATTGGGCATTAAAAGTGAGAAAGAGGTTTTAGCAAATGAAATAGTATCAAAAAATGTGACGTCGACGCTTACCACACTAGCCAAAAAACGATCTCAGGTTGGAAAGAGTGCTCGTAGAGCACTTTTAACAAGTTTACTCGTGAAACAAACTACATCAAGTCAATTGATGTCAGCAACTTCAAATTTTTTTAAATCATCAAGAAAATTTTTATGGAGGCATACAAAATTTAGAATTCAATTAGATGAGAATGATGCACTTGCATGTTGGGCTAATATCTACAGGCATCCATATCATGATAGACTTCTTGATGGTGTGAGGGATAGGGTAAAAGAGTTTTGGGATTTTAATTCTCGTGTGTCTCCAAATGAAAAGGATGATGTGCGATGCCGTATATCTAAGGGAGCTTATGAATCTCATGCAAAACATATAACACAGGTTAGTCAAGTAGAATTATTCCAGAACTTTATGAAGAGTAATACTAATGTGAAGGTTTCCCTTAGCACATTTGTGAAGATTAAACCATGGTATGTCAAGCCTATCACGGTTCGAGACCCATGCTGTTGTCGATACCATGTAGATTTAAAATTATTTTATGAGACATTTGAAAATTTTTGCATAAAATATTGGTCAAATGACCCCCCTCCTTCAAGTGTTCATGAATTTTATCAAAGATATTATGTGCACAAGAGAATAATAAAATAGTTTATAAAAAAGAATGTGTTGGTGGAAGAAAATTCCTAGAATGTTCTCATTTGGCACTCTATGATGTAAAGTATCGCATTGATCTTAATGATCCCAGAGTATCAAATCTCAGTCTGAATTGGAAGCGATATGAAAATGTTACTTGCACTTCTGTTGAAGATTCAAGCACAACATCAAAAAAGATCACTTTACTTGATGATGACATTTCAGTGACATCTTTTATGGAGAAGTTCAGGGTGCAAATATACAAATATATTAAGCACTGTCATATAGCACAATGGCAGGATTTACAGTTCAAGAAATCACGTGATGTGTTCCCAAAAGGAAGAACATTATCAGTAGTTGATTTCACTGAGAATTACACGTTTAGTCCACAAAAGGAGATACAAAGTGAGTATTATCATTCAGACAAAGTATCTATATTTGTGCATATTTTTTATAGACATGCAGAGCTTGATATCGATGGTTTTGATAGCGATGAAAGTAATCGTGAGGTGATTAAGGAGTACCATTTCTACATCCATGATGATCGAAGACATGATACATGTTTTTTTCAACATTGTTTTAATGTTATTTATAATGAATTATTGGAACGAAGGGTCACTTTTAAAGAACAGTTGGTATGGTCAGATGGTTGTGCGGGTCTATTTAAATCAGCAAGACCATTCTTTTGATTATCTCTTCTTTATAAGAGAACCAACATTCGAAGAACATTGAATTGCCTTGAGATAGGGCATGGAAAAGGAGAGCACGATGGTGATGGGGCATGTGTAAAATGTCCACTTAGGAGGCATCAATTGAACCACTCAGCTTTTCGACTTGCAAATTCTTTAGATTTTGTTAATTGCTGCAAAGACAATTTAAGTCATGAATCGAAGCCAAGGATGGATGATGTGCACATGTAAGCGTACACATTTAACTAACAATATATTATACATGTCTAGAGATATATGTGTATACATGTGTGTGTATTTTGTTATCAAAAAAATATTAAATATTCTTCAAAATTTGACTCATACATTTGTGTTTTTTTCTCAAGCAGGTACTTTTCAAATATTCCAATGGGTGATGTTGATAGATCGTTGCCATTTAATTTACTTGGAATCCCTCAAACAATATTTTACACTCAATTAGGAGTATGAACATGACCAATATACATTGCATTGAGAAAATAAAGTGCTTTTGCTTTTGTTATTCATGTATTGATTAGACAAAGTCAATCGATGACTATGAAAACCAAATTAAGAAATTTCTTAAAGCATGGAAACATGAAGAATTGACACCATTGCCCCCATTTGGAAACGTGTCTAACAAGGAAATGGACAATGAAGTGGTTGTGATTGACAATGATTATGATCGTGTTTCTGATATGGTTAGAGAAGCTGATGTATTCACTGTCATTGTACCAGAAAATAATCAAGAAAAAGTGCATTATTATTTATTATGTTGCACTATGTCTAAATCCATGTTGCTTCAAGAGTATAATGATCCATCAAATTATATATACCCACTCGGTTCAATGGTATTAATGGGACATTTATTTGAATTATCAAACAAATGTAAAAATCATATTATTTTTCAAGATTACCAGCCAGAGGTTATTTATGCCCAATATAGTCACTTGGTCATAGCAACTACGTTGCAGTTGAAGCAAGTGAAGAGTAGATAAAAAAAATGAAAATGGAGGTTATCGATAGATGATCATGATGCCAATAGCACATTTCATATGAGTGGAACACATTTTTCAAGATGAACAATGAACTTTGATTTTAGGGTTCGAACATATAATTGCTACAACACATTGGAATTTATATAGTTTAAGACTATATTCCAGAATTATTTCAAATAAATGGACATGTGGATGGTTATATGTGTGTTGGTACGAACAATATATTATGATCTACTTGATCAGGGTGCTTTGCTAGATAATTAAGTTATGGTGATTTAATGTGTCCATTATTTTTACTCCTAGATGATCTTAACTCACTCCTTTTTTGCATGGATATGATGGTGATGAATGAATATTTAATTACATATATATATATTATTGTATTGTTAGTTTAGTTTTGATATAAAATGTCTTCATATTTTCATCTCTTCATTAGTTTAGATTAGTTTATATTGGATGTGGCTAATCTCTTCATTATTGTCTCTTCTCATGATGGAGGTCTCCTACTTTTATTTTCTATTGACATGTTTGTATTTTTCATGTGCTTGGAAAATGTTGTTCACAAAATGGAATATATCCTACAAAGGAACATTCAAGAATACAAAACTATTCATAAAGGTGTGTTTAGCTATGAATTAATTCTTATGTTAGAAAGTTTCGCTAGTAATGGATGTCACACTTTTATATTAAGAGATAGATATCCCACCCCTTGTAGCAATAAATCCAAAAGTGTTTAGATGAAATTATTATTTTCAAAGGAAAACAACTCAACTCTCTTCAATGTTTCAATATATATGAAGAGAAATGGTTTGGTAAATTTCAAATTTAAGGAGAAATTTTTTTCAAACTAGTTTATAGAGCATATTGATAGCTTCAACAAAGTATCCTACAAATGTCAAATGTCGAATGTTTCTATGTTCATTTGACATGTTTCTATTTTCCGTGTGCTTGGAAAATATTGTTCACAACATGGAATAGATCCTACAAAGGAACATTCAAGAATACAAAACTATTCATAAAGGTGTGTTTAGCTATGAATTAGTTCTTATGTTAGAAAGTTTCGCTAGTAATGGATTTCACACTTTTATATTAAGAAATAGATATACCACCCCTTGTAGCAATAAATCCAAAACTGTTTATATGAAATTATTATTTCCAAAGGAAAACAACTTAACACTCATCAATGTTTCAATATATATGAAGAGAAATGGTTTGGTAAATTTCAAATTTAAGGAGAAAATTTATTCAAACTAGTTTATAGAGCATATTGATAGCTTCAACAAAGTATCCTAGAATTGCCAAATGTCAAATGTTTCTATGTTCATTTGACATGTTTCTATTTTCCATGTGCTTGGAAAATATTTTTCACAAAATGGAATAGATCCTACAAAGGAACATTCAAGAATACAAAACTATTCATAAAGGTGTGTTTAGCTATGAATTAATTCTTATGTTATAAAGTTTCGCTAGTAATGGATTTCACACTTTTATATTAAGAGATAGATATCCCACCCATTGTAGAAAAAAATCCAAAAATGTTTACATGAAATTATTATTTCCAAAGGAAAACAACTCAACTCTCATCAATGTTTCAATATAGATGAAGAGAAATGGTTTGGTAAATTTCAAATTTAAGGAGAAAATTTATTCAAACTAGTTTATAGAGCATATTGATAGCTTCAAAAAAGTATCCTACAAATGTAAAATGTCAAATGTTTCTATGTTCATCAATAGTTTCTGAAATTTTTTTCTGGCTGAAATTATTCTATTATGCTAAGGTGAATTTTTTTGTTATTGTTACTGATAGTTACTTTTTCTTCAGTGATATTTTTTTAATGATGTGTCACCATGAGGTTGCATGTAGAGGTATGATGTACCCCTCATAATGGGACATATCAAGAAGTTATTACATTGTAATAACAAACAAATAACCTAAGCATAAGCGACCTGTTATATATTTCATGTATCCTTGTTAATGGGATTTATTAAGTAAGTTTATTGTAATAACCACAACAACACCTAGGCATAACCTACATGTGGAGATGTATCAAGAAATCATTAGATATTGGGCTTCTATTTTTTATTTCCTATGATATTTTTCGTCACCCATTTTCTAGGAAGAACATAGTTGTTATTGAGACGTGCCATTGTATTAGCCACTGATGTAAAATGAAACTTGAGTTTCTTTACCCTCGACTACTTGAGATAATATGAACATTAGCTCTTTTCTTGTTGAATAGCCTTTGCAATATCTTTCTCTTTTATGGCGATTTTCACTTTCTACACCAGCTTCTAGGAAAATGCTTTACTTCTGTGAAATGGTTATACAATTACATAATTAGGTCTCTTTCAATTTTGAATCCATATCATGTGGTATACTATCCATATTATCCTAGAGAAGGGACACCATGTTATGCACTTATCCTATGTCCATGTCTTGTCTTTCCACCAGTCAGGTGCATTTGCATGGATTACCAAGCAATGAGAGTTTTTTATGTGGATCATTACGGGCTGCTTGGGAAGGTAAACAATATTTGTGGCTTTCAATTTATAGGTAAATTGCAGTGTATTGATGATCTGGATCTCAATTTAAAATTTAAACAATGCATTTGGGCTCTTTCACATTAATGGATGTGCATATTGGACAGGTAATTGGGTGGCATATAAAAGAAAAAAGCAAGACTCCACAGATTCCATGTAGATACATTAATATTTACCTTCAATATCATCTTCTTTAGGATCACCAAACTGGCATCATCTAACACTTCAAGCATACCAAAACAGTATAATGTTCCTTTTCCACATCAATAGTTTCAACTTGCTCACCAAATTGAGACCACATACCCTACTCAAATCATTGCTGCTTCTGTCCCATTCTTTCATCTGCATTCCACAACACAAGACAACTTACTCATTGTTGCTTCTGTCCCATTCTTTCATCGGCATTCCACTACACAAGACAACTTACTCATTGTTGCTTCTGTCCCATTATTTCATCTGTATTCCATTACACAAGACAACTCATGTCGTGGTAGACCTTACTACTACAACGATGTAAATTTATGTCATCACATACATTTCCATCCTCATAGCAGACTGTAACTCATCGTTGCTACTTTGGTACTTGTGGCTCAGTTAGGCTCCCTTCAGCACATGCATCATCTGTTGAAACATTTTCTTCCATTATGTTTATGAACTCAAATAGTTCTTCCAAAGAGAAATTATTTAGGTCTTCCTCTATTTTTACGATGGTCTACCTTTGTATACTGAGATCTACTTATCTACTCACACTAGTCTTCCCACAAGAATCATTCCAAATATAGTCAATACATTGCAATTATACACATTTGTCACTGAGTGAAACTTTACACCAAAAAGTCCTCACTAAAGCCACTACAATATTTCACAAATATGGAACTTATTCTAAATCCTATAAAAAATTTAAAATTGTATACAAGAACAAGAAAAGGGGTCAATTCACCAAGTTTTTCATGAGCATATTTTCCTCAAACATAAGAATACCATGTGTTATGGTGATACAAAGTTATTCAATCACATCAAAATTTTATTAAACATGCAAAAACATGAAAAGGAGAAATCGTCTCAGTAATGAACAAAAGATAAATATAAAAATGTTTGGTCCATGGTTCTATATGGTTAAGGTTCATTCAATCACTCAAACTTAAGCATTCGTTTTATGATTATACATACAAATATTCAACAGCAAATCCATCTAGAAACGCTCTTTATACATATATGACATGTGAAGTCTGATATGGACATTAATCCTGATGTTTGAATACTCTAGAAGTATCAATAAATGAAGATGAAAAATCTGGAGTTGAAGAAGTTAATGAACATTGATAGCATCAAGACGTTGACAAACGAACAATGATGCAAACAAAAAATTATAATAGTGATCAAGGTATTTGCAAACATCATTCTAGAATACCTTTATCTTCAACATTTGCATTACCAGAAATACCAACCACATGACAGGCTAAAAGAAACTTCCAACGACATAGATATACATAAATAATGTCAAATCAAATATTACGATTATTTCATCATAAAAAAATTTTGACTGCAAATATCCATCAATTTTGTCTATAACATATAGTGGTGTCGAATAATCACACTGTTCAAACTCCAATTTTAAACCCAGGACCTCCAATAATAGATTTCTGATTGAATAGTTGAAAAATCAGCCTAAATAAGCCCCAAAAAATATACATTTCATAATAACATTTTTTCTGTTTCCAAAATTTAAAAATATCTAATAAACAATTAACATGATTCTAATTAGAAAACACCTCATGACCTCGAAAAATATACAGCTCATAATAACATGTTCATTGAAAGAGTCTAAACTTCTCAAAAGTATCCTCCACTCACATCCACCTCTCTTCCTTCTTTCCATTTTGATTGATATTGACTCCCAGTAAAATATATAATTGAACACACATGGAACAGTAGCACAAGTCTATCTAGTTATAGCACATCTCTGTTGGAAAACTGAACAATTAAAAGGTTACCTAGAGGCTCTTTTAAGAAATAAGCTTCTCACACTCGATCAGGTCATCACCATGAGCACCCAATGCTCCTATTGATGGCCTTGATTTATAAATATGAAGAGCTGAATCAAATATTTCCCATTGCCTTTTATTTGCTGTCTACCTTTACCATGATATCCTTTAGGACTTGGAAGTTTGTTGCTCCTTCTAAACAGAGCATTGCAACAAGCTCACCAAGAAATTTTGGTGCCAATGGAACATCAATTGCTGTATCATCAAATTGATTTACAATAAACATTAGTCTAGCTTCTATGTCTTTATCAAACAATGTATTTTCAGAATACAAAAAATCTATAAGCTTCCCTACAAGTTCAATGTGACGTTCACTATTTTCCATAGCTAATAAGATTTCTTGTTGGACAAATGTAGGATAGTATTCTGGCCACTTCAACTCCTGAACACACAAGTTTTCTTCTACACAGTCTCGAATGCTAAAATACTCCTCCAAAAAATATTTTGACTTTTTATCTAAGTTAGCGAGTGGTTTTCCTAAGGATAAAGGTTTTTCCATAACAAGCATGGGTGCTGAGAACCTATATTTCTAAAATTCTTGGACTTTAGAAATACCTACAATAGATTTATATCCTCCAGATAGACCTTGAATAAGAGGCTCAACCGCCCCTACATTCAGCACTGAGGCTGTCAACAACCTAGCTATAGAATTCTGCAGTAATGCACTTGGCTTACCAGTAAAAAAGCCCCCAGTGCCCTGTGGAAAAAGCCTTGCATTACCAATTGAAGGCTTTAAAACAGGTGCTTGGGAATGACCTTGACTTAGAGGTAGAGCAGGAGATGGCACCAGATTTTCATTTTTTTTTACTAGTCGACCAGATAGGCCTTCAAACCATCACTGTCCATTGCAAGCATCCCAAGAATCCCAGGAATTCCAGGCATCAAACCTCAAGGGCGTCCAATGCATAAACTATTTCCAATGACCATACACATAACATTCGATGCACCATGACCATTGCACATGTTTGTTGATCCAAGCCTTAAACCAAGGTTCTATTCACCTTCTGAATGGATCTCATTTATAGTTTTAGCTTTTATCTAAAATTCAATAAAATAGTAGCAAGTCAAAAATCAATAGGAGAGAGATATCCTGTGAGAAAAATAAGAGAAAGAAACAAAAAAAATCATGCTAACAGGCTTTTCAATTCCAGGAGATAAAACTTCATTTCCAATAATCATATAAGAAAATAGATAGAAACCAACCTCTTCTTGTCGAGGGATCCATTTATTAGCACAAAATTCAATAACATCACGAACCATGAATCTCATTCGAGATTCCAGGCATTGATGATTAGCTAGCTGCTTCATTGAGGAGAAATAGGAATGTATGATAGAACGTGACTTAGGTTTTTCTTCAAGCTGTTTTCCAACGAATTTGAAAATATGGCAAAGAGCCTCCACATTTTCTTCAGCTAGAGGAGACTTTGAATCCTAGCCTAAAAAATGTTGTTTGATGGATAATGCAAGTATTAGACATTATTTAGCATTATTTAGCGACATTTAGTGTTTTATACATGTGAAAATTTTAAGTTGTGCAAAGTTTATATATATGTGATAGTAATTAAAGATTACTAGTACTTCTGAATCTTATTTGAAGCATCAAAATGCGTTCTTCAGAGAAATACAATTCAACCCTACTCAAATGAGCACACTTTTAGCATCAAATAATTAAACCTTTTGATAAAATTATATAATGATGCAACAAACCTGAATACAATTATGAATAATTTTTTCAGATACAATTTTCTGCTTGAAGAGCTCACCAATTAGTATTATCTTTCCTAGAGTGCAAAGCTTTACCATATTCTCCTTGTGACAACATTCAGATTCTTGATCTGGGGATGTCATTTTCCTACTTTATGCTCGCAAATTTTCTGCACCTTCAAATTCTTCTTGTTAAGTGTTAAGAATAATTCTTCGGAATGCTATTGGTTTTCGGTCTCGTTCTTCAGGTGGAAATTGAGGGAGTGCGGTATTTAGATCATGGCACAGCTCTGAATACATGGGGAAAAATGTTGGGTCCAACACTTCCTTGTCAAAAATAAGATGCATTACTCCCTGACAGCAAAGAAAATGCACAATTAGGTAAGATCTCCCTTGTGATGTCTACATGATGAGATAAACAAAAAATGTTCAAAAAATTAGTTTTTGGAGTTTAGACACCTCATCCACCAATCAATTTTATCAAATAATTTTACTACAACAAAATAGAACGCCATTACCTAGCTGATGAATATAAAACAGGGTATTTAGGATTCCAAGATTGGCACAATAGAATAGATGGTAGGAACTCCAATCTAGGATTAAGGATAATGTCACTAAGGCCACTTAGATAGAACTTTAAATAAGGGTTGAAGAAGATCTTATGCTTTAAGTGATGAGAGCTAAGCCACAAACCTTAGATCAAGCCATGTTATTGCCTATAAAATAGCCAAAATCCATGTCTTGGCTTTGAATTTTTACATTTTCATACTACATCGAAACCCTAGCTAGATAGAACCATACTCCTAATAATTAGAAAAATGTAAACCCATAGCAAACACCCAAAGAGAACCTCAAAAAAGAAATGCCCAAGCTCCTGGACCTAATCATCCAAACGTGCAGAATCCTCCAAATAATTATTAGGATAGCAAATGGTTACAAACCAATGTGAATGTGAATTGAATTCAAGCCTTTTATGAATGTTGACTATATTTTGTTCTTCATGTGGAAAAATGTATAGTTGTCACAAAGTTCAGATAAGAAAATTTTCCACTATTCCCAATGCTTTCCATCCTCCCTCCTTTTAAATCCCTCTCTAGTTGTTTTTATCCAAGAAGATACATTCAAAACCAAGTATTTCCATTCATACAAGTTTTTCCTCATTCCATCAGTCTTGAATTGCAATTCAAAACCTTTATTCTAAGTAACTTATTTTGGCTAATAAGTGAGGTATACAAAGGTAAAGAGGGAAATCACCTTACCTTTTTAAGCTTTGTAGGAATGGAAACGATCACTTCTTAGAAAATGGTCTCTACAAGAGTGGTTGTAGGTGCACCCATGGGAGAAGTAGTGTTTTATTCTTCATAGTCAACGATAAAAGTGTGAATCAATGTGCCTACAGGAGTGGCAACAATTGTGTCCTTGAGAGTAGCATCAATTGTGTTTGTGGGAATCGAAACCATAATGTCCTTGAGATCAGAAGAAACTATATCCATTGCCTCATAATGTAATTATCATCCATCAAAGTGGAAAAATATTCCCTAAGAGCACTCCTTGCTGGTTATTATGGAGTAGCAAGGCCACCAGACCAAATTATTCCAACCCTATGTCACTGACTCTACTAGTTCTTATGTTTCAGTAGAGGTAGTGTCTTCTTGGTGTTCTAGGATTTCTTCTGCCCTTACTTGTTTTTTTGGAGTAGAAAGGGTTTGTGTGGTGGTAGTAATGTCTTATGTCCTCGTCTTTCCTGGAACACATGGGGGCCTATTTTGATGCCCTCTCATTCTCTCGATGGTTGGTTTGCTACTAATTATCTCAACGTCAATATCACTTTCCTTCTATGGTGTAATATAATTTGTCTCTTCTTCCTTAATATGAATTTGTAGGTACTTTGTAGCCAAGGGATTCATGACAATATATTCTTCCTCCTTCATACTTGCAATGGGTGGAGTCACACAACATTGGGCTCATTTAGTGAAGTTGCAACCATTAGAGTTGCAATGACTTATTTCCAGGATTTTCTTGCTTTGTTTAGAGCTTGTACCATGAGTAACGTGATAAGGCCATGGTGAGAGATGAAATATCTTGGTATGTTTTCTTTTTGTGCATGGGATTCCTTATTTTGTAGGGACTTGAGTAGGAAGTATGACATATTGACATTGTAATAGTGTTTGAGATGGTTAAGAAAACAAATGTGCTAAAAGTACACAATCCCATAACATCTCCAGCATGTTAGGTCCCTATATTACTAGTATAGTCCCTTATTGTTGTTAGTGTAACCCCCTTATTGTTATTATTGTACCCTTGTAACCCCAATTTTGTTATTATTGTGCCCTTAAATTATTATTGTTAGGTCAGCTAGGATTACATTGTGGCCCACTAGGATTACATTATGGCCCCATGGACTCCTATATATAGAAATAAGGTTTTGTAAATTGTATCATCCAAGAATTGTTCATTCATGTAATGTATTGGAGGTTTCCCCCTTGAAGTGGCTTATTTATAAGGCGTCGATATCTCTTTTCTTCTATTTTTGGAGCTGGTTACACAACATTTGGTATCAGAGCTCTAGATTCTAGGGTTTCACTGCTCCAAATAGGTCATTGCGGTATTTTCGCTATAAATTTTTTTCTACGAAGCTTCAGAAGCCAAAATCCTGAGGAACGTCGTCAAAAAATTTCAGAGTTTGGTTCACAATATTTTCGGAGATATGATCTGTGGAAGTTAGGTCTTTTTTCAGGCTCCTAGACAGGTCATCGTGGCATTTGCACTATAAAGTTCCTTCTACAAAGGTTCAGAATCTGAAATTTTTAGGGTGCAAAGCCGAAATCCTGAGGAAACTCGTCAAGAAAAGTTAGATCTTGGTTCACAATATTTTCGGAGATATGATCTGTGGAATGTAGTGCTTTTTCAGGCTCCAGAATTTCATCTCAAAGAGGTGATCGTGGGAAAATCTTCGTAACTCTCTCTCTGAGCATCGTATTGGAGTGACGTAAAAATTGGTATCAAGTAAACGGATTTTATTTTCTTGGCTATCAATTTCAAAGCCGAAGGTTGAAAAAGTGACATGTGGCAAGTCGTACAAGTTCACTCTACCGAACCAGTCCATAATTAGGTCATTGTGGGAGATTGAACACAAATTTTCCTTGGAGAATCCAAATCAGGTCAGATTTGTGGCATTCGAAAGATAATTCATAGGGCTACGTCGGTACCGAAATTCAAATATTGAAGTTATGCAATCACATAGATAATCCAATTTCAATATCGAGCTCCTCAAAAGCAAGAAAAAGGTGTGTATTTTTTTTCCAAATTGCATAAGTCTTGTTTGAAGAATCAATTTGAATTGATTCTAAGGGCATATTGTAGAATAGATATTAGTATTGGGTTCTAAAATATGCCCTATAAAAATAATTCAACACCCATTAAGCCTTCAGAAGGCTCTACTATGACTCATGAAGATGAAGAATTGCAACATGATCTATCAAAATTACAAGAGAAAGTGCAACAAATTTCACTCTCAGAAAGAGCAAAAGAAATGAAATGGAAGTTTTGAAGAAAGGCATGGAAGCTAAGATGGATGGCATGGAAGCTAGCATGCAAGCTAAGATGGATGACATGAAAGACAACATGGAAAACAACATGGAAAACATGAAGAATGATCTAAAAGCAGACATCGAAGGTTTGAAAAATTTGATAGAAGAAATGTTTCCTAATGGTGAAAAGATAGTAGAAGAACCTCATGGTGAGAACAAAATAAATGTTAATCATGATTTCATAAACTCTAATGTTGGCCGGAAGAACCACCATATTCCAAAAATGGATATGAGGAAGTTTGATGGAAAGGATCCTGTAACATGGATACTACAGATGGAGCAATATTTTGATCTCCATAACGTGCAAAACACACAAAAGGTACGCATTGCAACTTTACATTTAGAAAAAAAATACATTTGTATGGTATCGATGGCTTTGCTCCCGTAAAAAAATTGTCACTTGGTCAATTTTTACGGAGGAAATGATAGCACATTATGAGGATACAAAGAGCAACACCTTATTTAACCAATTGATAAATCTCAAACAAAAGGGTTTAGTGGGGCAGCACATTGAGGACTTCCAAAAATTGAATATAAGGGTAACTGATATTCCAGAGGAACACAGGATTGATCTCTTCATAGGCACTTTAAAGGATAACATACAACATGAAGTTCACGTTCTGGAACCTGATTCATTGGAGAAGGCATTCAGGTTGGCAAGAAAAGTTGAATGTAAAATTATGGCGACAAGGAAGCCTACCACTCAATTCTATAAAGAAGGAAGTGTTGCTACGCCTAGATTTCCACAACCTACAAGGTTGACACCACAAAAATTGGAAGGAAAAAGAGAAAAAGGGCTTTTCTATAGTTGTGATAGCAAATACACTAAAGGTCATAAGTGTGATGAGAAGAAATTATTTTACATAAATTATGAAGAGGAAGAAGAAAATGAACAAGAAGATGATATACACCTGGAACCAGCCCTAGAAGAGGAAGAAATGAATCCGACCATATCGTGTAATGCGCTGGCAGGAATTACCACTCCTCAAACTCTCAAGATACAAGGAGAAATCAAGAAGAAAAAGGTAATAGTGTTGATTGATTCAGGTAGAACCCATAATTTTATTCATTGTAAGGTAGCCAAGGAATTAAATTGTTTCCTATACACAGCACCAGAATTTCAAGTGATGGTTGCAAATGGAGGAACTATAAATTTCTCTGGAAAATGCCATAATATGAAGCTAACCATGGGGGAATATGTATTGACTAGTCCAATGCTTGCCATTCCTATGGGAGGTGCTGATGTTGTACTAGGAGTACAATGGTTACAATCTTTGGGGACGGTAGCTTTTAATTTTCAAGAACTTTTCTTGAAATTTTTTTAGAAGGAAAGGAAGTCGAATTACGGGGTATTGAAGGGAAGCCAGGAAGGATAATAAGCTCTAATGGCATGACAAAGCTTCTAAAGAAAGAACAACGAGGCGTAATTGCACAATTATGCTCACTAGAAGTTCCTACATCAAAATCATCTATTTCTGCAGATCTCCAACAAGTCTTGGACAATCATTCCAAGGTGTTTGAAACTCCCAAAGGACTCCCACCTATTCATGATCATGATCATGCTATTCATTTGGTTCCAGGAAGTGTTCCTCCAAACATCAGGCCTTATAGATATCTTTACTTCCAAAAGAGTGAAAGTGAACATATGATTGCAAAAATGTTAGAGGCAGGTATAATTCAACCTAGTCAAAGTTCTTTCTCTGCTCCTGTAGTATTGGTATGCAAGAAGGATGGATCATGGCGAATGTGTCCAGATTATAGGGAGCTCAATAAGCTAACTATTAAATAAAAATTTCCCATTCCTATGATTGATGAGTTATTGGATGAATTACATGCAGCAATTTATTTTACCAAGTTGGATCTCCATTCAGGATATCATCAAATTAGAATGAAGACTAAAGATATTCCAAAAACAACATTTCGAACTCATTAGGGTCATTATGAATTTTTGGTCATGCCTTTTGGCCTTACCAATGCACCTTCTACATTTCAAGGGTTGATGAATTCCATTTTCAAACCCTTCCTAAGAAAATTTGTGCTAGTATTTTTTGATGATATACTAATCTACAACAGGTCTTGGAAGGATCATGTTCAACATGTTGACAGGGTGCTCAAACTATTGGAGGAGAAACAATTATATGAAAAACATCCAAATGTTTCTTTGGAGTACAAGAGGTGGAATATCTGGGTCATATTGTATCTCACGAGGGTGTTAAAGTAGACCCTAAAAAAATTAAAGCCATTAAGGAATGGAAAGTCCCCACAACCATAAAGTAGTTGCAAGGATTTCTCGGGTTAAAAAGGTATTATCGCAATTTTATTAAGAATTATGGGAGAATAGCAGCACCTCTAACAACATTATTGAAGAAGATGCATTTTCATGGACTCCTAAAGCAACTAAGGCCTTTGAACATCTTAAAGAGGCAATGTGCCTAGCACCGGTCTTAGCTACGCCAGACGTCACAAAAACATTTATTTTGGAATGTGATGCCTCAAGAAATGGAATTGGTGCGGCTTTAATGCAGGAAGGAAGACCCATTGCTTTTGAAAGTCGTCCAATCAAAGGAAAATATTTACATAAACATTTATGAGAAGGAAATGTTAGCAATACTACACGCACTAAAGAAATGGTGAACTTACCTAATGGGAAGACACTTCAAGGTAAAAACTGATCATGATAGTCTTAAACACTTTTTGGAGCAAAGACTATCCTTAGAAGAGTAGCAAAAATGGGTCACAAAGATGTTGGGTTATGACTTTGAAATAATCTACAAAAAAGGAAAGCTTAATGTTGTTGCAGATGCACTCTCAAGAAAGAATGAAGAGGTGGAAGCATTGGTTTGTGCCATTTCTATTATCCAACCAGATTGGATAACCGAAGCAAGAGATGAATGGAAGAAGGACAAAGATGTATGGACACTCATTCAAAAGTCGCAGCAAGATCCTAGTACATCTGATACATTTAGTTGGAAAAATGATTCCTTATGGTACAAAGATCGCTTATATCTTTGTAAGAATTCCCAACTAAAACAAAAGATTCTTCTCGAATTGCACACTTCTCCTTTAGGAGGACACTCAGGATTTTTAAAAACTTACCACAGGGTGAAGAAAGAATTTTTTTGGGATGGCCTTAAATCCGATATTCAAAAGTTTGTGGCAGAATGTTTGGTTTGCCAGCAGAATAAAGTGGAAACAATTAAGACCCCGGGACTTCTACAACCTTTATCCATTCCAAGTCAACGTTGGGAGGAGATTTCAATGGATTTTATCATAGGTTTACCTAAGTCCAAAGGAAATAGTGTCATCATGGTGGTAGTTGATAGACTTACCAAGTATGCACACTTTTGTGCATTATCTCATCCATTTAAAGCAAGTACAGTTGCTACTACATTTATGGACACAATTCAAAAGCTACATGGAAACCCAAGGGTTATTGTGAGCGACAAAGATCCCATTTTTACCGGAAATTTTTGGACGGAGTTATTTTCTTGTTTGGGTACTCAATTAGCTCATAGCTCATCTTATCATCCTCAATCTGATGGTCAAACTGAGATAGTAAATAAATGTTTGGAAGGATATCTTCGTTGTTTTGTATCTGATAAACAAACACAATGAGTCAAGTGGTTACCTCTTGCTGAATGGTGGCATAACACTTCCTTCCATACTGTAGCAAAAATGACCCCATTTATGGCACTTTATGGATATCATCCACCATCCATCACATCATCTTTAAGGGAAAATTCGAAGGTTCAAGCAGTGGAAGATCACATCGAGCATCAACAAGAAGTTCTCCAACTCTTAAAGGATAACCCGAATTTGGCACAAAATCGAATGAAACAACAGGCAGATCAACATCGCAGCGAGAGAAGTTTTGATGTAGGAGATTGGGTATTTTTACGGCTACAACCATACAAACAAATGTCCCTCAAGCAAGCTAAGAAGGTTAATAAATTATCACCAAAGTACTATGGTCCTTACAAGGTGTTGCAAAAGATTGGTACTATGGCATACAAATTGGAGCTTCCTGCTTCTTCGCGAGTACATCCAGTTTTCCATGTGTCATGCTTAAAGAAGGTTATAGGTGAAAATCTTCCAGTTCAAACAATATTGCCAGAACTTGATGAGGAAGGAAAAATCATATTGGAACCAGAAGCGGTCATGGAAGCAAGAACTCGACAACTACGGAATCGATCAATTTCAGAGTATCTCATCAAGTGGAAGAACTTACCCACTGAAGATTCTACATGGGAGGATGAGAATTTTATACAGAAGCACCCAGAGCTACTCAAGCGTTGAGGACAACACTTTTTTGAAGGAGAGGGGCATGTTAGGTCCCTATGTTACTAGTATAGTCCCTTATTATTGTTAGTGTAACCCCCTTATTGTTATTATTGTACCCTTGTAACCCCCATTTTGTTATTATTGTGCCCTTAAATTATTATTGTTAGGTCGGCTAGGATTACATTGTGGCCCACTAGGATTACATTATGGCCACATGGACTCCTATATATAGAAAGGAGGTTTTGTAAATTGTGTCATCCAATAATTGTTCATTTATGTAATGTATTGGAGGTTTCCCCCTCGAAGTGGCTTATTTCTAAGGCGTTGATATCTCTTTTCTTCTATTTTTGGAGTTGTTTACACAACACAGCAAGTGATGTTACCAAACTCTTTCCTAGCTCTAGGATTTGTTGCAAAATTTCAAGCTTGGATTTTTGTTTTTAGTACCACTACTCCACTTTGTGAGGAAGCTTAGTTACTTTAGTTGGAGTCTCCTCTCACTTATACAACAACTCCAACAACTAAAAAAAAAATGTCCCTAAATGAAGGAAAACTCCAATGTTATATCACAATCATAACAATTTAACCTATGCATTGATTCCATCCATCCTTCCTATTGAAAAATAACTTGAATGTGGTCGAAATATCCTAGGATCACTACTACAATGGTTTCATTATATATAAGCAAACCTCTCATGGTACCTGTAGCTATTTTTCTCTTGACTATCACTGTTACAAGAGAAAAATGGAAGTTTGACAATTTTTGGGAGGTAGTTTCCAATTTTAGTGCAGTCTGATGAGTTTAATGGTTTCTGATAGATGAGTTATAATTTGGGAATATTATATAAAGGAATTATGGTAGGAGGTAATGATATATAATTACTCTTTCAACTTTAATACTCATTTATTATGAAATAACATGGAAAAATTACTTATCATATCTTAACTTAGCATCTCCTCCTTCGTACAATCAATTGAGTTGATAGTTGGTACACCCATAGTAAAATGATTGTTATAAAAACTAACCAAGTGCATAGCAACCTTGGTGATAGGTGGTTGAGAGAATCCATTGGGCTCGCAACTGCATCAATAAATTCCTCTATAGGAGGACTACTCTCTGTCAAAAAAAAAAAACCAATAGTCAGCTACGTGATGGACAAAATAGGCACAAATAAAATGGCAGTTCATTGACAATTAATACATAATATTTGATGTATATACCAATTGAAAGAAACTTTCGGAATTGGGCAGTTTATCCAAGTTGTAGGTTAGGTTCATCAGATTGTACTACTGTAACCATAGCAGGAAAACTCCCCAATTGCAAAAAAAAAAAAAAGCAAAAAAAACAAATTTCAAATAAGGTCATACTAGATGCCATGACATAGTTTTACATATTCCTCTAAGCCAAATGATGCACCTATACTGTTAGAAACCTAGTGAATTGACTATGGCTCAAAGTTTTTACGGAAAATTAAATATTAGCTTTAGCATTCAGTAGATACATAAAGGAACCTCTCAACTACCTATAAATTAACTAGATAGACTATTTATAATGTGGAAATGATACCAATGAGGAAATGGTAAGAGGTTACCATGGTTTAATGTAGACTCTCTGACCCAAAGCCTACACGATCTCCTTGAGGCTCAGTTTGCATCATCTCAATATTCTCTGTATCTTGAAAAGTAGAAACCAAAGTTAATAGAAAAGTTTGTGAAAAAAAACAATAAACATAATAAATATGCTTAATGAAGATTATCAATACCTATGTCACTATTGGGACTTGAGAAGAAATAATCTCTTCAGGCAGCCCTTGATGTGTAGCACATACCTGAAAATTCAATAATGTTAAGAGCTACACCATATAAAATTATGTTCATCTTAAAGTCACTTGCAATTTAATGTAAAAATCTAGATAGATAATGCATGTGAGAACACTGGAACATATGAAGTTATCGTGTCTTCGGGAAGCCCTTCATGTGTAGCGCTAATCTGAAAATTTCATAATGTTAAGACTCATACCATATAAAATTTTGTGAGATAAATTCATTTTCAATTTGACGTGCAAAAATATAGATAGATAGTAATGAATGTGGCACCTGTACATGATCATTTCCATGATCTACAGAATGAGGATCAGGGGAAAAGCAATGTTTTTCTAAGACTTTTGTAAACTGCATAAGTTAAATAAATATATTGGCGTATGTTTTTGGAGACTAAATGTATATACATCAAAAAATCATGTTACATGCACTCTAGCTCATCTTATAAATGTGTATTTTAAAATAGATAAAAACATTCTTGTACATACCTCGCCTATGGTATGCATTTTTTTTCTAATGGCTCGCTCATAGTGGTCTCTACATAAGGATGCATACTCTAGAAGCTCATCTCACTCCATCTCCCTCAACACGTCATCTGGAATACTCACAAATGAATAAACTCCTACACTAGATGAAGGTTGACTTGTCCCTAAGATGACTTCCACCCCTCCTAAAGCAGCTAAAATATGTTCTTGTATCTTCTCCCTCATCTGTGATGCAGCACTGGAGATGAGGACTAAATCCTCTGGAAGCGTAACTACCCTAGGTGGTCTAGGTGCTAAACGAGGTGCTGGAGGCCTAAACCCAACATCTCGCATAGAATCAGGTTGCTCATATTTGGGAACTTACCATATGCATACAGGAACTTCTCATAAATATAAGGTGCAATATTGGGATCATTAAAAGGCTTACAATCCTTAGATGTTTTTTTTCTTCAGGCTGTAAGTCAAATAGTGACAAGGCCATTTCTTTAGTGACCCTACTTTTAACTTCATTTTAGGAGTGGGTACCAATCACTGATGCTCTCCTCCTACGCATAATATCAAAAAAAACTTGGGTTGATGGTCCAACCCCATAATAATTCTCTATCAAACTCTCCAAATTATGCAAAAACATTTCGAGACAATCTCGACTAGGGGAAGAGATATTGAAACTTTGCAATTCATTGCCCAATATTGTGGAATTCTCCCTCATACTATCAAAAATAAGTAAGGAGATGGTATCTTCCCAAGGCATATGCTTAGGAATATCACCGAGATGGGTGTAAAGGGGATCGTAGCTAAGATTTCGAGCAAAATAATGAACCCTATGACCTATTCCACTAGGAGGGCGAAAACCACCACCTGTAACATGTTAAATTATTGGACATATTAAAAATTAAATAATTTGTAAATAAAATTTGTATTTAAAAAAATTGTTTTGTCATTTGAAAATACCTCATGGAAAAAATATCTCATCCTCTTCGCTCATACCAGGATTTTTCCCTTCCTAGGAATGAAGGTCTTTACTAGCCACTGTACAAAAAATTAAATTGTTTTCTAACACAAGTACATGAGACACAAAATATGTTTCACATTAAACATACATCAAACAATAAATTTTCCTTTAGATTTTACCTGAACAAGAACTATCCAAGTGTGGGATGGATGCCACAGGTTGAGACATTGTTGTCCCTTGTCCCTCACCAGCAATAGGGCCAACCCCAACTCCTACTTTTGCACCTAAGGAGCATAATTTTTTCACATTAAATGCACGTCATTTGAAAAAAAAATTCACCTGTTCAACATTGAATATAACGTAAACTTGAACATTTTAACTAGCACTTAATCTAATGTGTACCTATACTTTGTATAATATACCCCTTAGAATGGGCTCTATGAAATTGGGGACGAATGGGAACAAGTCTATGTGGCTCCTCTTGTTTGATTTGGTGTCTAGGTGCATGAGTCATATTAGTGCGTCCAACTATGTAGGACAAAAGAATTTCATATTAATCAATTTTTGACAACGATCAATAAATATAACCTACTTGAAAACATGACATAACTAAATAACCAATGTACCTAATAATCCTCCTCTCATGGAGGCGTCTCTGGAGGGCTTGCCTGATGCCATTTTTCTATAGTATCAAATCAAATTTCTTCCCCTCATAAACAAATTAGAGAACAAATTATCAATCGACAATCATGTCATCAACCAATGGATAACAGGTACTATAGCTCCTTGACATACAAGGGCTCAACAATCCTACATGGCATAATATATCATGACACTAACTAAGGTGGGTCAATCGTTCTTGCAGTTGTACAACTTGACTTTGATTTCTAATGACTCTCACATGTGCAATCAATCTTAACATTTATATTGAGATTATTATAAAAAGTGTTTACATTATTAGAGAAGAGAAATTATGAGGAAAGTAGAGATGATTATTTTGAATCCTAAATGATTTGTTTCCAATTTTGTTGCAAATTATGGAGGATTGCATGAGATGATGAATAGAGTTTTGATGTTCATTTGCTGTATTAAATGTACATTTTACGGCTACTACATTTTTCATCAAGTAGACAAGTTTTAATACCAATATTGACATTCACCATCTTGGTAGACATAATTTCTTGGGAATCTATATGGATTCATTACATGACAATTGTTCTCAACCCTTGCAGAATGTGTGGCAATTGTCTTTGTGCCTTATTTTCATTAAAGTGATCATACAACCAACTTGTGATGTTGTGCCTTTGGTATTGCTAAATTGTCCTAGAGTCATGTATTAAGATAATTTCATGGCTTGTGAAAACCCTAGTTGGACAACATCGTGATAAACCCTTACCTAACATTGATGCCCCACAAGATTATTATCTTGGAAGAGATGCATTGCAAGGAATTTTTTTGGTCAGTTGGAAATCAGAGCTTGATGCTTTCAACTTGATCCCATTCTCCTCCACATAGGTTAATATTCTCACTCCATCTCTTCTTATTGCAAAAAAATTACATTGATCATACATATTTGTAGCCAAAGGATAATATTAGAAACAAAAAAAATGGACTGAAAAAGAGATACTACTGTGGACCCCTATATAATCGCTTTATGCACCACAATATTGTCATTTTATGTTGTATGTACAGGATCATTATGAGTATAAATGGATATCATTATATTCCACGCTAAAGCACTGAAAGCTACATTTCTTGCCTACGACCAATGGTTTAGGCATTAATTTGAGGCCAAATTGATGAATACACTTGAACACATTTTACATGCATGCCATAAAATAAGGTTTTCAATCTACCAATGGGCATGATACAAATAAACTACGTGCATTTTTCTCTTCTATTATGTTGAGCCACTATTAGTTCTTGAACTTCTATTTCAAACGTGTGATTTCCCATATACATGCAAATTTGTCCTATATTTCTTCTGATGTTCACCTTCTTGTGACATTGTTTTTATATAAGAAAATTTTGGTACGGGTTATGTCATATCCTTTGTGATACATACCAACATATGTCATGAAAATTTTGGGTTTATTTTTTCCCTCAAGGTTTTCCTTTAGGTAGTAATAGGTGTAATCTATAGTTTTTCTCATGAGTATGAGTACCAGACTCTACCATACCACCTGTTCTAGGGTTTATTACTACCTTAATTAACCTTGATTCCCCTTGGATTTCCTCCAATACATTTCCATGATGCATTCAAAATTTTCACTGTGATCACGCAAGCCTTGTTTGATATTTAAATAAAGATAATTTCTCCTTGGGGGAATGAATTTTAATGGGCTCACGGTCCTTGATTGATACAATTTCATATTGTTCCATTTTTCAATTCAGAAGGTAATAATTTCAAATTTTAACTTTACATGCCTCATCCTTCATAGAAATGGGTTTTGGTTCTTAGACCACTTTCAATTATAAACACTCAATAACAGCATCCTCCATTTTAGATCAGAGAAGCTCATCCTTTAGACATTTCAACCGTCGAAATAGGAATTTGAATTATACTATTATTTTTTGGTCATCTTGTCTAAATGAATCCAAAATTAGTTATTTTTTGTTGTACCTATAAGCCTCACTATATTTAACTGAGTCAAAGAGAAACTCTTTAAATTACCAATTATTGACCTCTGTAATTTTGAAAATGGCTTATTGACATGAGTGTTGAGAGGACAAACATTTCAACTCAATGAAATAATTATTTTCCTATTTATTTCTTCCCTTGTACTTCAGTGTTTTTCATGATATTAGATATTATACCATGTTAATATATGTTACAGAATTAAATAGTATAGTTTAGGGCATTACAAAAGAGCATGAAGATGAGGGGGGCATCTATTCAAGGGTGAAAACTTCAAAGATCTTTCAATAATGCTTTGGTGATGTTTCAAGACAAGCCAAAACTTTCTTCAATAGGTTGTTCCATAAGGTATTCAACTATGTATTCTAGATCTTTAATCACGATTCCGCACACAAGGAATGCTACTTTTCTTCTCCATTGATGATTTTACTAGGGCTCAAAAATATTCCATTCAATAGTAATTCAACTACTCCAAATGATATTTTTATTAATGTCTATCAACTTCACATGTCAAGGTTTTTTTCAACATTTCCTTTCAAAAATATTTAGAGGATTGTTCTAAGCCTACTTTCAAAAATGACTCTTCAATACACTTCAGGGATTGATCAAAGTTTACTTGTAAACTCCAATAATTGCATCCAAATAATATTTTTGAGAGCCTTAATGTATGCTCAAGGTATTCCTAGAAAGTGGGTTTAAGAGAAAGATTAAGGAGAGTTGAGTGTACTAAAAAATCTACCTCATGGTCTGAAATATGATCTTGGTTACAGAAACAAGATTCCACAGAACAAGCCACAAAACTGAGGTCTGGTGCATATCTAAGTGCTGTTACTGGTTGCAAGCCCAAAATTTCATAGAACTAGCTACAGGTCCAAGGTATAGTACTAGTTCTAGACCAAAAATTCCACAAAACTATTCATCCTCAATAGTTCCGAAAAATAATTAATAAGATAAATCCAAAGATCCAATCATAGATAAAATCTGAGACAACTATCTTTAATTTTTCATCCTACTTTAGCAACTCAGATCCAAACTTGGTTTTCTCTTCTTAACAAAAGTGTTTTGATTTTTTTGACTAAAAATATCAATGAAAAAATCGAAGAGTTAAGTTGGTTATATATAATGGTTTGTCCATGTATGAATGGAAATGTCTCTTTGGGTGGAGAAGCTACTGGTTGTGTTTGTTTTTTGTATTTTGTGATTGCCATTGGATATGGAATTGTGCGAGGGGAAGCTGAGACATGCGGGTATGTCAGGCGAGATGCCGCCACCCTTGCTTCTTTTGATTCTAGATCAAGAATTAGAAGAGATGTTCTGAGCTCTCCAAATAGAATTAGCATGGATCCTTTTCATACCTTTGTGAGGGGTTTTTCGGTTGCCTCTTTCTATGCTGTTGGTAGTTATGCTATTAATGTGGGTTTATAGATATTAGTTTTTTCACTGTAAGAGGTTCTGCTGGCCTCAAAACCTGGTATAGATGCTTCCTTCTCTCATGTTCCCTATACATGCCTCCGAGAGGTGATTCTGTATCATATGCTCTTGAATCTATAACTAAGCGAAAGGAAGCTACCAGGATCCTATTATGGCTCTTGAACCGCTTCTCTATAGGCTTCGAAACTAACTCTAGAAATGGAAGGGATGCATTTGGCTATGAGAGCGTAGCCCATAGAATAAAATTTACCTTAAAAAAAGATTGTTTTCGAGACTTACCTGGCTAGAATCTATCCAATTTGTTGCTTGTGCTCACGGTGGCTCGAAAACGATAGTGCTCTAGCGAAAGCGATAGTGCTCTAGTGTACAAGTTTGTAGAAAGTTAGGGGAGACATGATTTTGGGGTCTTTTTATAAGAATAGAACTCTCGGAGGAGAGTTAAAAAAACAATAGGTTGAGAGTTTTACAACTCTCGTCTGAGATTTTACTCGAGATTTCATGTCAATAAAACTCTCAGACGAGAAAATACTTAACTCTCGTCTGAGAGTATTTTAACTCCAGTCAAGCCCAATCAAACTCTCAGGCGAAACATTAAAAATCTCTCGGACGAGATTTCTAAAAACTCTTGGTCGAGAAATTGAGTTAACTATTTTCCCGAACGAGAAATTAAAAATTTCACCCAAATTCTAGCCATCCGCCAAAAAGTGTTTCCCAACTTCAGGATTTCACCCTAAAATAAACATGGTTGAGCATGCTTGATTTAAACATTGAGAGAATTGTTGTTACAATGTGACGTTGGACAAATAATTACCATGGTTTTCCATGGTTGATTTTCATAATGAGACAATATTTCTCAAATGTCACATTAAAGCATGGAATACCTTTATTGACTACAACTAACTATGATTAAGAATGGTAGACCATGGCTAATTTTGATATTGAGACAATGCTTTTCATAATGCGACATTTGACCATGCATTAATATTAATGTGTAGGACTAATATTTAATTCCTAATATTACCAACCCAAATAATTAAAAAACTCAAGGGATTAATAAACCCTAAGAATTAATAATTTAAACTCAAGAGATTCATAAACCAAAGGGATTATTAATATTATAATCCAAAGGAATTGGTGAACCCAAGGGATAAATACTAATATTATAAACCAAGAAATTAGAAAAACATAAAAATTAATATTTTAAACTCAAGAGATTATTAAACCCAAGGGGTTATTAATATTATAACCCAAAATAAATAATAAACCCAAGACTTTAATATTACAAACTAAAGGAACTCGTGAACCCAAGGGATAAATATTAAAGACCTAAGGGATCAATAAGGCCAAGGGATCAATATTAAAAACACAACAGAACAATAAACCCTAAGAATTAATATTATTATCCGAAATATTATAATCCCCAATGTTATAAACTCTAAATATTAAACACAATATTATGAACCCTAATATTAAACCAAAATATTATAAACCCAATATTAAACCCTAATTATAAACCCTATATATTAGAATCTATATTATAACCCAACATATTACGCCATAATATAAATCATAATATTAAAACCAAATATTATAAGCTCTATATATATTAAACACTCAATATTATAAACTCCAATATTAAAACCAATATTATAAGCTTATTATTAATACCAATAATATAAACCTTAATATTATACCCAGATATTACAAACCCTCATCTTATAAACCACAAATAGTATATATCCAAATGCTATAAATGTTACAACACCCACAGTAGTAAATGTGTTTCATACATGTTGATTAGTGTATATTAAGCACACTCATAACCACAATAGTCAATGTTTTTGCATAATTTATACTAAATTCTATATTATAGAATATACTATATTATAAATCTAACAACCCAAAGGATTAGTAAACCTAAGTGATTATATATTAAACATGAATAATATTGAAATATTAATATTATAAATCCAAGGCATTAATAAACCAAAGGCATTAAATTTACAAACCAAAGGTATTATTATTATAAAATGAAGGGATTAACAAACCCAAGGGATTATATAAACTATAAACCCAAGTGATTAATGAACCCAACGAAATAATATTATAAACCATTGGGATTAAAAAACCCAAGGGATTAAGAAATCGAGGGGGTGTTATAAATGCAAGGGAGATTAATAAACTCAAGAGATATTATAATATTAGAAATGCATTACAACATTAAAAATAAATTCATGTTGATTATGGTTGATCATGGTTGACCATTTTCAACCATGATCTTGTTGATTATGGTTGACTGTGGTTAGTCATGGTTAACCATATTCAACCCTAGAGGCCTTGATCATGGTTGATCATGGTTGATGGTATTCAACCATGGATGATCATGTTTGACTATGGTTCAACATTTTTATCATGGTTGACCATCGTTTACCATGGTTAACCATATTTAACCACGATTAATCATGGTTGACAATAAAAACATTAATTTACCATAATGACCATGGTTGATGATGCTTTACCATGGTTTATCATGCTTGAATATGGTTCACATTAAATGATCATGGCTAGCCATGGTTGATCATGGTCTAAAATCATTGTTTACCACCCTCAAGCATGGTTAACCAAGTTCAATGAGAGAGACCTTAATCATGGTCGATAATGGTTCAAAAAATTTAACCACAGGTAATCATTGTTGACCATCGTTGACAATGGTTGAATATGGTTGATCATCGTTGAATTTTATTAATTGTGACT
This sequence comes from Pinus albicaulis, assembly GCA_034641835.2. Classification (NCBI taxonomy): domain Eukaryota; kingdom Viridiplantae; phylum Streptophyta; class Pinopsida; order Pinales; family Pinaceae; genus Pinus; species Pinus albicaulis. Next base: position 372,673,405 of record CM076576.1, on the reverse strand, counting down.
GATCATGGTTGACAATAGAGATATTGTCCATGGCTGACTAAATTTATCCATGATTAACCATGATTTACCATGGCTGACTGTAGAGATATGGATTAACCATGAATATGGAATTGTACCATATTCAACCACAAATATCTGCATTGTTCACAATGGATGAGAATAATCAGGCATAGAGATCTTGGCTAACTATGTTTGACCACTATAACAATCGTTGACTATGGTTGTCGATGAGGAGACTATGGAAGATGAAATGTTCTTGGTTAATCATTGTTGAACAAAGATGCCCATGTTGATCATGGTTGACATTGGTTGACCAGATTCAACCATATGCACCTCTATATTGATTTACCATAGTTGATAATGGTTACCGATATTCAACCATGCATAATCATCATTGACCGTAATCAACCATATGGACCTCGATCTTGGTTGACCATAGTTGACCATGGTTATCAATATTCAACCATGCATGATCATGGTTGACCATAATCAACCATGATCAACCATGCTTGGCCATGGTTGATCATGGTTGACTATTTTTATCATGGTCGATCATGATTGGCCATGGTTAACCATAAAGACAATGACCATGGTTAACCATATTTAAACGTGATTATTCATGGTTGACCATATAAATATTGGTTGACCATTATATTCATGGATGATGATGCTTGACCATGGTTGATGGTGGTTCAACATTGTTGTTCATAGTTGATAATGGTTCACATTAAATGACCATCGTTGATCATGGTTGATGATGGTTAACTATGGTTGACCAATTTCAACCAGAAATACTATAATCATGGTTGATGAAATTCAATCATTATTAATCATGGTTGACCATGCTTGACCTTGGTTGATCGTGGTTGATCATAGTTCACAATAGAGTCATTTTCCATGGTTGATCATGGTTGGTCGTAGAGGTAGTGATTAACCATTAACAGGGAATTGTGTTTGACTGAACTTGAGGAGTTATGACTACCAAACATACTCCAAAATATTCAATTGTATTAGTAAATGTGTTTGACTAATGTAGTAATGTTGCATTGTGACGTTGGATAAATTGCAATGAGTAACATTGCGACAATGTTTGTCACATTGCAACGTTTAATAGATTTCTTTACCATTTGAGCATCACAACATATTTAATTATCAATATTAATAAATAATATTAATAGGAAATTATTTCTCACTAAATTTAATGATTGTTGATTGTTAAACACAATCAAACATAGTCATGGAGTCACCCACATTTTGAAACGTCGTTGACCAAATGTTCTAATGTCAAACTGAGATGTTAGAAACATTTGTTTGCAATTCCAATTCCAATAAATTTATATTAGTATTCTTTTTCTATCAAGTTGTTTGTGATCCTCGAGGCTTGACCTGTGGCCTAAGAAGTCACGACCAAAGGGCATCTAAGCCGTCAAAGTCACCCAGGGATCGCACATGGTCTAGGCTGCACCAACCCTTATAATCACTGGAGTTTATGCATGTATCCTCCCCCAAGCACATGGCATAACCACCCCTTGTGAGGTTTGATTCTGGGTCGCCTTGTTGACGAGGCCCATCCTCAAATGATTGTGCTAGTGATACCTGACAAATTTGGATTAATATTAGTTAATATTAATATATTTATTTAAACATTTTTAAATTATTCGTTAATGTTATTATTATTCTCTGTGTGTGTGTGATCCTCTAGACTTGAGGAGCCACAATTGAGAGACATCTAAGTCGTCAAAGTCACCTGGGGATCGCAACTGGCATGGGCCACAAGAGCCCTTAGATGACTTGATTTATTAGCATGTATATATGTGTGTGTTTGTGTCTATGTATGTGTGATCCTCTAGAATTGAGGAGCCATGATCGAGGGACATCTAAGTACTCGAAGTCACCCGCGAATCACATCGGGCATGGGCCACGAGAGCCCTTAGCTGACTTCATTTTTTAGCATGTCCACTCCACCTAGCACATGACATAACCACCCCCGTGAGGTTTCATCTTCGGTCACCTTGCTAACGAATCCGATCCTCAATTGATTGTGCTAGTGAGAGATGACTTTTATATAAAAATTTTAATTAATATATTGTCAAGTATTTTAATTAATTTTATTAAATATTTTAATTAACTGAATATTACTATTAATTAATATGAAAATATTAATTTAAAAATCTAAAAATTAATGTTTATTGTAATTGAACAATTTTATATAAATTCTTTAATTAATATATTACCAAATGTTTTGATTTATGTTATTAAACATTTTCATGGTTTTATTATTGTTATCGATGTTTCTTGTAATGTTAAAAATTAAATAATTAAATTTAAAATTAATTAATGTTAATGTTTTTAGCAATTAATATTGATGTTAATTATTATTTTAATTATTTAATTAATTAATTAATGTTGTATTAATTGAAGATTGCTTTCATGGAATAAGGTCGATTAGTGTGAAATAGACTAAACATATTGTTGATCTAGATGTGGTCATATTTGACTATGTTTGACTAATATTTATAATTATGTATTAATTATTATTTTTTAATTACGTATTAATAATTTAATTACTATATCAATATATTAATGATAATAAATTGGTAAATTAATATTATTATTAATTAATATTAATTCGTTTATTTAAACATGTTTAAATTAATGTCATTAAATAATCTTAAATAAATGTTTTAATTAATATATTTTCAAAAGTTTTAATTAATGTTTTAAAGTACAATTCAAACATCTTATTATTAATATTATTAACCAAATTAAATATATTCATGTTTAGATATATTTGAATAATGTAGTTAAGTATAATAATTATGTATTAATGATTTAATTAATATGTCAATGTAATAATGATAATATAATAATTATTTAACTTTATTATTAATTAATATTAATATATTTTTTTACATATTTTTGAATTAATGTTTAATGTTATTAAACATTTTTATATAAAAATTTTAATTACATATTGTAAAATGTTTTAGTTAATAATGTTTAATGCTCCAATTTATTAATATTTGAATGTTTTAATTAATTAATGTATAGTCAAATAAAATAAACGTAGGGTTGAGCAAGTCTTAATGTGATTATATTTAGCTTAACTAACGTGGTTAACTATTATATATTAAGTAATAATAATATATTAATGTTAATAAATAAATCAATTAATATTAACATATTCTTTGAGGTGATTTTTACTGAAAGATTTTATGCAATTTTTAATCATATTTAAATTAATTTAATTAATGAATTAAATTTATGAAAGTAATTAATTTATTTAATTAAATAATCAATAAATTAACTTCATAAATAATATAATATAAAAAATAATTTAATATATTTAAAAAAAATACTAATGCTTTACCCTAACTTTTTTCCATTATTAAGATTTCCACAAATTTTCTATTTTTATTTTTTTAATGTATGTATCTTTGGATATAAAACTATAATTTATGATATAGAACTATTACCCATATAAAAACTTAAATGTGTGTTATGCTAACTTTTTCACATCAAAAGAGCAAGTATAAAAAATCTTGTATTTTCTTAGAGACAATCGTTCTAGTCCATCGATAGTGTCTAAGGACAAAGACATTAGTTAATATCAAGTAAACATGCAGAAACATATTCTAAAATAGAGATTGTTTTTAAATGTGTTGTAAATATGCTAAAACATTTAAGGATTTAATATCAAGTAAACATGCATAAACATATTCTAAAATAGAGATTGTTTTTAAATGATTTGTAAATATGCTAAAACATTTTTTAAAATGCACAACATTTTTTTAATATGGAATTATTATGTTTTTTTGGATGAAAGTTATATATCCACGAAAGTTCGGTATTCTAGTTCAAAGAATAACACATTTCTAGCTGTAATTGAACCCTGAGCTCTCTTGATTTGTTTCTAATTTGTTCACTAAATTCAAAACTTCACCTTCGGTGCTAGTAGCATTGAGTTGTCAATCAACGTGGTATTGTTCTCCAATTGTGCGAAAGTAGTTACTTCATTTCACTAGAAGAGTGAGATACCTAGTTTTATTAATATGACCAACTCTATGTCACATAGAGCTTTCATGGATTTTTTTATAATTACTTGCAAACACTTGTATTTAAATTTCTTACATTTAAAATACAATTTACTCATCTCAAGTGATTAAATAGATTTATTTAATGCTTAAAAGGTTAAAATATTATTAAAATAAATTCTAAATTTATAATAATTTATTATTATTATTATTATTTTATATAAAAATAATAATTTAATAATAAAATATTATAATATAATGGTATTAAAATAATTATTATAATTTAATCTTACTATTTACTATTGCATTAAAATAATTTTATTATAATTTAATTTTAGAGTTTATCCTTTATATGGAAATTATGTGATAATGAAACCTTATTGTTAATCATTGTAGATTTGTTTGTGCACCTCGATACATTAGAAATGAATTGTACATTAAGGAAGTGGAAATGGGTAGCATAGAGAGTTGAATACCCCAGCAAAAACCCTTTTTTTGAAGTAATAAAAAATAAATCCACCACAATAAGAATAATTTAGTAAAATAATATTTTCTTCTTTATAGTTAACTTTGAGTAGGCATAAATTTAAATGACATGCATAGGCAACCACTAGTCTATTACCCTTATAATAACTTAATAATCTAATTGTATTAAAATAAGTATTACAATTTAATCTTATAATTTATTATTTATTATTTTATTAAAATAATTTTATTATAATTTAATGTTATGGTTTATCCCACAACTCTCTAATAATGAAACATTATTATTAACCAAATATTTCAATACACCAAACTTTAACACAAATATTGAATACAACAAGAAATATAATTTCATTAGTTAAGTGATACATGATCACATGATAGTAACAAGTTTGTTTTTATACTAAATTATGAAACCTAAAACTATATTATGATTTAAACCTATCATTTATTATTTATTCATTATATTGTTTAAATAATATGAAATTGTAAGTATTTTTTATTATCATACATTATGTGAATCTGACTAATCATTGTAGATTTGTTTGTGCACGTGTCCTAAGGAAGTTTAAATGGGTAGCATGGAGCTTTGAATACCTCATCAACAACCTTTTTTTAAACTAATAAGAAATAAGTAATAAAAAATTAATCCACCACAACAAGAATAATTTAGTAAAATAATATTTTGTTCTTTATAGTAACGTCATAGGTATATTTTGAGAATGCTAACAGTTATAAGTTTTAAAATTAATCCATGTTGCAATGTAATGTTTTGTAATTTTTTCTCTTTTTTTTAATTTCATTATCAACAAATGGTACAATAAATTTTTAATTATGTTTTGTAATAAATTAATTCAAGTATGGTTTAAACATCTGATTTACATATGTAAAGAAGTTATGACTTTTAATTCTATTAGTTGATAGACTACGAAAACTATAATATACTCTCATCATATAATTTACACCATCCAAGAAAACTATAATATATTCTCATCATGTAATTTACACCATCCAATAAAGAAATTAATTAGAGAAATGTTTAATATAACTTGTTCCAACGAGAGATTGTTTTTATAAAATTATATAGTATTTCAATTTTTTCCATGTAAGATGCAGTGGCATGACAATGTATCTTGACACCGTTCACTTTGGCATATTCAAAAGATGCAATGGCATGACAATGTATCTAGACACCGTTCACTTTGGCATATTGATATTTGATTAAGGCTTCTTTGACCGGACGCGTATGATCTACTCTTTTATTTCTTAAATGTGTGGTCAGCATGAACCTCGCAACCAGATAGTTAATGATCATCGTATCAACAAGAGTTGTGAGCACCGGTAGTGCCTGCAATTTTGACAGGAGACTAAGGAAGTTTCAACAAAATTTGTTAATTTATAATTTGAATGAATTTTGTTAATTAATATTAATTAATTAATGTATAGTGTCCATAATCTTCATTTCTGTTGGTTGGTTTGATGAGATCGGTGGACCCTAAATTTTAAAGCTTAATAACAGAAGATTTTAATATTAAAATCAATGACTTTAAAACGTACACCTCATTTTTGTGATCTCCATTATTAATTCTTTTGCTCTTCTTACATGTTATAGATTTCAATATTTTATATTCAAGCTATCAAATCCATTACTGACCATTACTCTTGACGTCCATTAACAGATCTCCGTTATTAATTCCTTTGCTCTTCTTACACGTTATAGATTTCAGAATTTTATATACAAGCTATCAAATCCATCGTTAACGAGTGCTCTTAATGTCCATTAACTCTCAACTTGACATTATGTGCTCATCGTAAATAACGAGAATCTTGAGAATCATGTCTTAGGCCTGACTCACGATAATATTAGATTTTTGTTGTTGTCTACTACAATGTACACATATAGACTTACCAAAGCTTTACACAGTGCATAAGCTGCAATCAAGAAGCATGGAAACTTTAAGAGAAGTTTCAGAAATGAGAGAAATGCAGATGGATTATTTGTTTTTTTTAAAATGAGAGTGCATGTTTTTGAAAAATAATGAAATTGTTTTCATAAGAAAATATATTAAATATTTGGGCATTTTGTTAACACAATGACTAGGTTTATTGACTTATATTATGATGATGAAACTTAGATTCTATTATTATAATTGACTTTAATTAATATAATTTTAATTTTGAATAAAGTTTATTTAAATATTTTTTTTTAAAAATAGGTGCATTAAATATATATTAGTATGATGTAATTGATATTATCTAATATTATGGATGGCACATTAAAGTGAATATATTTGGATAAAATTAGTTTAAAAAAAAAAAAATTAATAAAAAATAAGATTGGTGATTATTTTTCAATATTTTATTATTAATAAATAAAAATTCAATAATTTTTTAAATTTAATTATTTTAATTGATTTTAATTATTGTAATGGCAACTTTAAATGAATTTCATTTAAGTATTTTTATAAAAAATATATATGTCAAACATTTTATATATGAATAAGAATATATAATATAATTATTATGCTTTCTCTAGCACCCATGTGGTTTTGGGTTGACTTTCTATTGTTTTATTTTTAACATTTTATAGTGTTGGCAAGATAATATATATATATATATATATTCATGGTGAATGGGTAATTGATATCTTAGATCTTATGATTCATGTTGAATGGCTTAGATCTTATGGTGAATGGGTAATATATATATATATATATATATATATATATATATATATATATATATATAATTCATGGTGAATGGGTAATTGATATGGTGAGCAGGGTCATCATTCTTCCGCATCGTAATGACAACTGAGATGACATAACTAAAAAGAATTTGAAGATGAACACAATCTCTACACCAAGAAAAAACTATATTTACTGTAGACCACGTAATAATTTAAAAGCTATTGAATTGATTTTAGCTTGCAATTTGCAATTGACATATGAAACGAAACTTCCGAGATCCTTTGTTAACTTGGTCTGCCCTAACCATTTAACCATTCCTAATAGGTAATGGATGAATAATTTTTTCTCTTCTAGACAATTACTGTCTTTATTTCATGAGTGAATAGCCACACTAGGGGGCCATGGGTAGCCCTTGGAGTTGCTTTCTGTAAAGCTCTGGTTCCATCATTGATTCCTGTGCAATCCCTTCCTAATGCTGAAAAGGAACTAATATTTGAGCATCTGCCATTGCTGACAAAACAATTTCTTCCATCGCAAAAGAAATTAAACTAAAAAGATCAGTATCATGAGCCGTCGGTTGTGAGAGCCAAAGGGTGAAGTCTTCGTGACCAATGGCTAGTACTACAGTAAATCTTCTAATATAAGGTGTTGGCCCATTTTAATGCACATGGTGAAATGGAATAACAGAGTGAGTATTGATTTAAGAGGCAAATGGGAATCTCTATTACTTTACTTGACTATTAGGGCATAATAAAATAATAGTTTTACAAATTTTAAATAAATTTAAATTATTAAAAATTCAATAATATATAAATTTTGAACTTTTTACATTAACAACATTTATTAATAAAATTATGTTTGGGACAATAATATCTTAATATACTTATTAATGTTAACCCTTTCTCTAAGTATATAAAGGTGAACATGAAAACCATAAATAATTTGAAAAAGATATTATTCATTGTGTGAGAAAATCAACAATCAAAACTATCTATATTACCATATCAACCATAAAACTTTATTTTTCCTTTAGAAGTTGGCCACTAAGTGTATTACTTAGTTTTGCATGTATTTGTGCTCTATCCAAATAGCTATAGTACTTCTTAAAATTTAATATTTTCTTAAATTATATAGAGGAGGGGAAAATCCATAAACAATTTCTTAAAAATAATAATAATAATAATAAGATGACTATTTCACAAAATTTAATAATAAATAAGAAAAAACTATGAATTGCACTTATCTAAATTGAGTTTAATGATTGTTTAGTTTCACCATTACTTAGTAATTTTTAGCTATGCATAGCACGATGTTGGTTGAGCTTAATAATCTTTTGGTGAAATAGTACCTTTACCCTTTTTTATCAATACTTATATAACTACTTGAGTTATTTTTAGTCAGCATCATTGCCCATATTCCATCATGTTTATGAACATGATTTTGATGGCTACATTTATGAACGTAAATATGACCATAAGCATCTAATTTCCATAATTTGTGACTTGGAATTTCTCATTTACACCTTAAGTGGATTAGCGCAATGGCCTGCCTCCTCTCATTTCCATAATTTGTGATTTGGCATTTCTCATTTACATCTTAAGTGGATTAGCCCAATGGCCTTCTCTTATTTCCATAATTTGTGATTTGGCATTTCTCATCCCAATGACATGGAACCTCTTAACGTAATAAAAATATGGGTTGTTGACTATTTTGTGTAATAAATGTCTATACAATTCCATTTTCTCTCCAAACAATGTATACATTGTTAGTGAAAAAATTAATTTCTATTGAATAGATGTGAAAATTTATTATATATATATATATATATATATATATAGTAATAGTTTTAAAAAGAAATTATCAACATTTTTTCTTAAAATTATCAGTTGTTTTGTAATTAATTTGTTTATATATATAAATTTAACTTTCCAATATATTCTTATGAATAACTGATCAAAAATTTATTATTATTATTAAGTAAAATTGGAATCTAAATTAATTGAATTCTAAATCTAAATCTAAATCTTAATACTAACTTGAATTTAATATTTTTACTTTAATTCAATTACATTTAAGCTAAGAGACAATCCATAACTACCATATAACCCTTATTAATATGATTTATTAATATTAAAATAAATATATTTTAATATAATTATTTTTATATTTAATTTAATAAAAATCGAAAAAAATGAATCTCTTGATACAAAGAGATAACACGACATTTAGAAAATAGAAAGCAAGTTGCGTGATGGTTACGACATTTATGAAGTCCTAATTACTATGCCTAATAGAATCTTAGTTAGCGTTTGACGAATGGTTTAAACGTTTGGTTTCTTTAACTATTTAAATTGTAGTTGGTCTTTCTAGATATATTCAAAATTTTAATTGTATGCGTTGGGTTAAATTAATGGAATCTGGTGAAAAAATTTGAGGTAAAATTTTGGTTTTTGTTATTCAAACTTGTTTTTTGATTCTATATGGATTCAACACCCTTAAAACTTCTAAAGCACTTTGATTGTGCAAAGTTAGCAAACAAACTTCTCTTTTCAATAAATTCTTAGAAGAATTTAGAGAAATTACACCATAAAAAATCACCATAAAAACCTTCAAAAAAAAATCGGAGTAAAGACTACTCACACCATACATATTCAAATGTTTTAATGAAATAGGTTCCGTCCTCTCTGTATCTATTGACCATTGGGAGTTGAGCCGATTTTGTTGTTTTGATTATAAATGTTAGATGACGGTCATCAATTCATATCTAAACATCGATTTCTAGGTTAAATGGAACAACACGCTTCTGGTGAGAAAATTATTTACTTACAAAAACACGGCATGGATAGGTACTGCACTTATAATATGCTAGAAAGGGGTTTCTATCTTTGTTCAAGAATCACTCTCAAAGATGGTCATTAATCAATATTTCAATGAGTGTTGTGGTGGGTGATATATAGATTTACAAATAAACACAATATTTGGAACTCGATACCATTTTCACCTAATATTCTTTGTGCTCAACTTATAGTTATTATATTTATTTTCTTATTGAAATTGTAATCATATTTAGATAAATTTTTGTTTATTTATTTTAGCATATTCAAATTGATTTAAATAATTATCGATATAAATAATAAGGTTGGATATTAAATTTTATAAATAATTATGTTAATAAGTATGTTTATTTTGTAAACCTAAAATATCTTTTAGAATTTTTTTTGATTCCGTTAAGAGTGGTGGTTATATATATATATATATATATATATATATATATATATATATATATATATATATATATATATGCGTGTGTGTGTGTGCCAAAAACGATAAATGAAATTAGAAAGGAGGTGTGAAGCACATGGGGAACATTAGGAGCATCACTCTAAGAAAGTCATTTTGTCTAAGGCCTAAATAGAGTCATGTGGCTATTAGAAGAAGATTTTATTTCGTTGTGTACAAATCATAAATTAGGGAATTGTAGTAGAAATTTTGGTTTTTAGTATAGCCATGTGGCTCATTGTAATAATGCTTGTTAGTACGACGAGTTGTGTTTCTGGGAAAATCACCCTAGAGGTTTGTTGGGTTTAAACCTCCACAGATCAGGGCATGCTACTCAAGAAGGACTCACACAACCATACATGTTCATGAAAAACTAAATAGAGTAGATCGAGGAAGTTACCCGTAGGTCCTACGGTTGAAGCATATCCCGTGGGGTCCAAACCCCCAGCAACCCTTCTTCCTTCTTAACCTAAAAGACAAGAAGAAACAAGCACGAAGAACTGGTTGTACATCATATATCTACTCTAAATGTTAGTGAAATCCACATGAAACATTAGATAAACCATAATAAATGCTTAAATAACAATATTCTCATATATGCAAGCGGACACTAACACTTATATTTCGGGAACAAGATGGTTCTTCTGTATTATAAATAGCATGTACAGAAATAACAAGTGGAGAGATCACCTGAATCCTTCCACGATCTTCAAACAGACCGTCGTCCGGATCCGTCCCACCCTTGCCTCGCTAAGATTCTTTCCGAACTGGTGCATACGAGATGACATATAAAGAGATGAGCATCTCCAGGAAACAAGGGTTTCATGTAATGAACTGGGAAGTGCAGGAGGCACGGGAATTCAGACTTGGATAGGGAATACCAACAGAGTATAATATCAATAATTTCTCTCTCTCCCTTAGGCCATGCACATGAGGGGCTTTTATACTCCCTCAAAGTAGTTTCAACAATTGGAAACAGTTGGCCACGTGCTGGGGTGGTTGAACTACCAGAGTAACCATCAACCCAACCCGAAAATAGGGATTTTTTATATATTTTTTAATGATTTTAATGGCATACGTGGGAAAGTACATGTGGACTCGCGTATACACGCGGAAAAGTCTGGGCATAACCACGTATGGGGAATTTAACACTGTTTTTTAGTGAATTTTGTCCAAGTCTGTAGGAATGGGTGCCCAAAGCCATAAAAGTAATCATGAATCATATGAAGGTGAGAAATGATAAATATAAGCTAAAGTTTTTTTAATGGCTAGCGAAGTGGTCTTATAAACAATGCACACAAGAGTTAAAGAGAAACTTTCAGTCAGTATGTTGGGATAAACATACAAGTTCAAATTTCTTTATGTATATAGAGATATTTTATAAATAATATTATTGTACATAAATTTGTGTGTGTAGGAAACAACAAACAACTCCCTAGTGTATTTTGGAGAAATGATTCAGACATGTGTTTGGTAAGACTCATTGCGTATACATATTTTTAGGGAATGAATATGTCTTTTAAATATGAAATTTTCCAAAAGGATTCAATTCAAGGCTATCGCCAACCCACAATAGTCGTAGTGAAAACCATGGTCATTTCATCAAGAAGAAGGAGTCGAAGCGACCAAACTTCCAACAAAATTTGTTAACTAAATTTTGGATTTGGATGAGGATGGGGCCGATGTTAGTCAGGTAACCAAGTTGAAGTGCATTCAGTTGGTCGAGTACTAGAGAGGTTAGTGTAGGTATAGAAAAAGAGAGCACTTCGAAATTTGGCCTCCAATCGAAATCTAGACCTCGACCTCCTTGGCATGGACTCCTCGGCAGTCAAATAATGTGTGGATTAAGCGTTTAATCAATGAACATTGAAATTGAGAGGGGGATTTTCCATGAGTCAGAAAGAGAATTATGAGGGTAATAGTATAAAAGGATATAACACTAGAATTAAAGGGTGGTTCGAAACAAAAAGAGAAGTTACATCGCTTAGAGTTAGTGAGGGAGGGTGGTGATATTTTTTTTGTTTTGGTCATGTGGTTTCTTGAAGATGAAAAGAGAAACGACTGGAAGAATTTTTGGCCATACAACAGGAAATGGAGGGGCTTGTTATCATGTGGTATCAAAGTGCTTTACAAAATACAAAGAATATTGTGGTCGACATTCTTGAAGATGGTGAAGATTTTGGAGCGAATATTGCACCCAGTGAAGACAAGAAGAAGAGGAGAAGACATTGGACCAGAGATCTAATGATTTATCTCTTTATTTGAATGATAGATCACAGTTTGGTCCTTTTTTAAAGACAACATTGAGAAAGAAAACCATAGAGGTAGAGACACAATATATCAGATCATAAAATGCTCTGAAAAGAGGTAAGAGAAACTCTTATAGAGGATTGCATAAAACTAGGGAGAATTTCAACCAATTTTAAAGCTATAAATATAGGGGAATACTCTCCAAATGAAAATCTGGGAGAATTAAGATATTGCTATCTCAAAGGAGGAGAAATTGACAGATATAATTGGTTGTATGTTTTATGTTTGGCCAAGGAATTTGTGAGTGCAGGTAGCAACATATAAAAACAGGGGTGTTGTCCAAAGCAAGGTGAGCATGAGAAGTTTTACTCTAAAAAAAGGAGATGATATAGGATGAGGAGAGAACAATTGGTGTTCTCAAATATCATTGAAAAATAAAACCCTTACAACAGAGAAGCTGCACATGTAGAGAAACATTCTAGCTGAGGTTGTAAAGAAGAGGGGGACAAAGAAAGTACTCAAGGGGAAGAGAACATGAGAAGTTCTCAAAAGGTTAGAAAAGGATAAACAACCAGAGAGGAGAACAGAGTGCTCAAGAGGTTCTCGAGGAGGGTACCAAGAGGGAAACCAATAGCCAAGAGGAGGTGAGGTGTTCGAGTAACAAGTGATGTGAGGTTTGATACAAGGATAGGTTGTAGGTCACAATGAGCGTGGAGGAGCTCATACAAATAAGGAAGAAGGTGACCATTACTAATCATGATGAAGGATCAAGTAAAATCCACAAAGAATGGGAGAAGGATGCCAAGAGAAATGGTAGGAAGAAGATAAACTAGGAGGAATTTGAAAAGGAGATGATTGGGTTGAAGGCACAAATTAATGTTTCAATGCAACTGCTACAAGCAAGGGAAGAAGGAAAAAGACAAAACTGAAGGAGGATGTTCAAATTATCTTTCAGAAATTAGAGTTTTAGGAGAAATCCCTAAAATATTGAGAGCTAGGGAAGAAGAGGATAATACCTTTGATAAAATTAAAATGGAAGAAGGAAATATTAGAGTAGCTGAGCCTGTGGAAGGAGCAGTTCATTATTGCAAACCAGAATGAAGACCACTTCTTGAAGACAAGGAGAGGAGACTAGTGGAAAGTCTCATGGGCTGTGAAAAGAATCCAAAACAACAAGAGGAGTTGTTGATAGAGAAACTAGATAAATACCCTTATGTTTTTAAAACTGACAAATTATATGTGGATGTAGGCTTTACAATCAAGAAATATGAGCAACCATTTAAGGTTATTACAAATCAGAGGCATGGACAAAGTTTCCGAAGGCTGAACAAGAGGATAATTTTTTGGATACTAAAAAGGAGGAAGAAAATGAAGTGAGCTCTATTGCAAATGAGGTTGAATCACAACATTAACTCCTCCTTAATGAGATAATAAATCATATGTTCTCCGGTATGGAGGAGTGGAAGTTCACTTTCGTGAACGAGAGTAAGGAAAAATCCTAGGAGACGATGATGTAGGTAATGAAATGATGATGTGATTAGTTCAACAAAAGGAAATAGTGTCCACAATATCACATAGAGGAGGAACAAATACATATGTTTCTAGATAATTGTTTGCATGAATTTGAAATTAGAGGTACTAAGCACCATGGAGCTAAACAGGGGCCAAGGATTATGGAGAATGAAAAACCTCAAGAGGTAATGTGCTATGCTAACGAGGAATAACAAGAGTAAGTTGTTTCAGAAGATGGAGAGCCTCAAGGATCTGTCATAGAGGAAGGAGATACACAGTTATCTCATGAAAACAATGTGGATGGAGACCATGGATAATCATAGGCTAGCACTCTCTAATTTAGTGAGAGGAAGAGTAACTGCAGAGGTATAATTGACCGGTTAAGTCTTCTCTTATTGTGTGTTTATTAGATCATTTTTGTCAATATTTTGTCATCGGTTGAAGGCCAATAAAAATTGGGAAAAGAGAAGAAACAATTTGCTTTGTATATTTGACGATTTTTTTAGTCTGAGGATGATGGAGGGATAGATGGAAAGAAGCCCTTAGTAGAATGCAATTTACCTAATACAAATGAGGTCAAAAGATCCCAAGAACAAGAAGACAACCAATAATTTGTTATTGAAAAAGAGGAGATACCACTGTCTCATGTAATCAGGGAGAGTAAAAAGGATTATGTGAAAAGTTATGAGGAAGGGTACATAGAAGTACCTCAAGGAGGAGCATGTCAAGGCATAGATGAGATTTTTCTTGCAGAAAAAGTCATGGTTTTGTGGAACAATGACAAGAGTGTCATATTGGAAGTTACAATATATAGCAAAAGGGTTCAAGGAGGAACTCATTATCTTGATGAGACAAAGACCCATACTACTGTAGCAGAAAGTTAAAAGAGGAATTTCTTTTCCATAACAAGTTTGTTGTATATGCATGTGTGATCAGAGTTCATAATTTTTGGAATACCAACAGGAAGCCTTTCATAAGGATAACATGGTATTTGACATGGTAACCATGTATTATGGAGTTAAATGAAGAAAATTGGGAGAATACTCTTGCGATTCCTATACATAACATTTTTGAGGAAGAGAAGGACTGGGTAGAATGTGAAGTTGTAACATGCAAAAAAAATGTTAGAAGTCAAAATTGAGTAGGACATTCAGGAAACAAATAAAAGACAAATTTTATACAAGAATAAGGGAACCCAAACAATTGGGGAATGCACTTAATCACTAGATAAAAAGAAGAAAACTTTGGGAAGGATGTGTTAAAGGGAGACAAGGTGATTAATGTCTCGAAATAATTTTATGGAAAGCAGATTATTGAAAGAATAATTCAGGACAAAAAGGAAGAACAAGAAATGTTGTCAGGAATATAAAATGAGAAGGAGAATGCGACAAGTTTATACCATTACAATTTATTTCATTTGCAAACAAGGCATATAGGGAATAATTTTATCTTATGAGGGATTCGACAATTTGCAAGAATGGATTTTGCTGAGGGTAGAAATGAGGAGGAATTTTTTTGTTATATGTAAATTCAATACGTAAGAGGTATATTATATACCAATGATCATAATGAGTAGAGAATGAAATCCTACAGTCTTGGGAATTTTCAGGAGGATAGCTGGTAGCAATAATTTAATCTAGCAAGGGAGAAGAAACATGTAAAAGCAAGAATTCAGATTGGGCATGGAGGTTGGATAGATAATTATGTTGATAAAGGGAGTGCCTGAGGTAAGGAACAATGGAAAGGAAAGAGTGATTAATTTTAGCACTTGGCTAACTCGCGAGAATTACATCAACATGGAAGAGGTGAAGAAACTATAAAGTAGAATCTGGGATTGAGGAAAGAAGGGGAAAATTTAGTATAAATATAACTGTGCAAGACTACCTCAAAAAAGCAAGTGGAACATTGCAAAATAACGTATTGGATCCTAGTATACTGAAGTCATGGTTGAAGAAACAACATGCCTAGATATGCGGGTAGTAACAAAAAAATGATTGAGATCCTAGAGGTTTTCTAAAACATTCGACCAAGAGGTCCAACCTTTTCCCACTTGGGGAGTCTGATTTAGGAGCATCACCCAAGGTAAATCATTTCATCTAAGGCCCAAATGGAGCCATGTACATTCTAAAAGAATTTTTTTATTTTTTTCATACAAATAAGAAATTAGGGAATTGTAGTAGGAATTTGGCTTGTTAGTATAGCCATGTGGCTAATTGTAATAATTTAAGTTTGTAGGATTAGTTTTTAGGTTGTTTTAGTGGTTTTCCAAGTGGTCCTTTACTAATATAACATGTGTAGAGCAACGAATTTGGTAGTTTTTGTATGTTGGAAAAATGTCTAAATTTGTCTTTGTTTGTCGAGGTATTTCTTAATAAGTATTACTGTACATCAAGTTATGTGTGTAGGAAAGGGGAGGCAGATCCCTAGTGTATTTTTTAGAAATGTTTTAGACATGAGTTTGGTATATATATATATATATAAGGAATGAATATGGATTTTCCTACTTTGTGCATTATTTCTCTATGTAGTTATGAATTCTTTCACTCGAGAATGGAATAGGAAACCCATCAATTGGACTCAGTATTTGTATAAGGATAAGGGAATTTCAAAAGAGATAAAATCTGTGTGTTTGTGGGTTGATGTTTCTCCTCAATTCATTTATTAAATAGAAAACAATTTGCTTTTGGTTACTGCTAGCATACTCAGTAAAAAATTGCAATTACCATTGTGAGTTAATGTTAACTCGAGAGGAAAACATAAAAAATTTTAGGTTCTTAATTTTACACACCGTAGTGTGTACATCTGTGATTTTTGAATTGAAAGTGTAAGTATTTGAACACCATGCTCCAGAATGAGAGAGATTCTAATGATGAATGAATCATTAAGGTGTAGCCTGGGAATAGAAGGCTTGAGTTGAAGGGTGTGAGTTTGTGTTTGAGTAGTGTCAGCGCTGAGGGTTGTCAATATGAAATTCACTGAAAAGATTCAAGTCAAGGCTATTGTTAGCCCACAATAGTCACAATGGAAGTCGTGGTCATTTCGTGAAGAAAATGGAGTCTAGGTGACCCAACTTCTAGCGAACTCTGTCAACCAAATTTTGGATTAGGTTGGGCCTAACTTTAGTCAAGTAACCAAGTTGAAGTGTAGGCAGTCAATTAGGTATTAGAGATGTCATTGTAGGAATAGATAAAGAGGGTGCTCTCCTCTCTGACCTCCAGTCGAGATCCAAACCCCAACCTCCTTGGAGTGGATTACTTGAGAGTCAAACAAAGTGTGCATTAAGTGTTTAATCAAAGAACACTGAAATTTGAGAGGTGGATTTTCCGTGAGTGACAAAGAGAATTATAGAGAATAATGAGGGACATAATATAAAGGGAAATAGAGCCAAAATTAAAGGGACTTTAAAAAAAAAAAGAGAAGTTCCACAACTTAGAGTTAGTGGGGGAAGGAGGGGATATTTTATTCCTATTGATAATGTGGTTTCTTCAAGACGAAAATGGAAATGGCTGGAAGAATCCTGGGCTATATAGTAGAAAGTATAGTGCCAATTATCAGAGAGAGGGGGCAATGAATAAGGATACCAAATAAAACAACTGAGAAAATTATTGAGTAAGGAGCAAGGGAGGAAAAGTATAGATAAAGGAAATAAATTAGAAAAGGGGGCAATGAGGAAGGGGACAAATAAATTGGAAATGAAGAAGAAAAAATAAGAGAGGAGGGAAAGAAATAAAAGGGGGGAGGGGGGAGAGGATTAAAGAGGATCATAGAGTGAGTTCATGGTTTAAGATTTCTAGGAGGGGCTAATTTTATAGGCATCTTCCCTATTGAAGTTGTTGGGATGCTTCTCGATCTCGAGAGATTCCCTAATTATAAAATGGGATGAAAGCTGAGATTTTGGTTTGGTAAAAACAAATAAGGCGCTTGGTACTAAAGGAGTGCTTGGTAATGGTAGAATTCGACACTCAATGATGGTTGGTATCAACTATGTGCTCTTTGAGGTGAGTTATGAAGGATAAACCTGTCTCCCCGATGTAATAATTCTCGGATGAACAAAGAATTTGGTTGCCACTGAATCATTATATGGTGCTAGACTTATCTTTGGCTCACCTGAATAATTGTTTGAGGGTTATATGGGGTTTAAATACAATCTTTATGTTATTTGTGGACCAAATATTTGTAATACGATCCACAATTCCTCTTATGTAAGGAAGAGAGAACTTGCCATAAGGTAGGAGAGATTAGAGTGGTTGGATTTAGAGTTAGAGATAACTTCGGGAATTTCTTGATTTGAGATAGCGTGTGTAGGCATTGGCTTTGAAATTTTTTATTAGATGAGATTTTTAATGAGGAAAGGAACTAGGGAGAAGACATTTTAAGGGCTTGAGAGATAAGAGTTTTGAGTGCACCAAAATTTTTGCGTGGGTGGTGGTGAGAATGGGATTAGAGATAACTTTTCTATGTAAACTTGATGGGTAAGAGAGCCATCAGAAATATCAATGAAATGGACATCCAAGAAAGAAATAAATACTTTGGAACTTTAAATTTAAAACCTCCGTTTCTCCAGTTTGGAATATTTTCCGTGATACTATGATTATTTTTATCAGTTTGTCTGAATAGTTGTTCTAAACGTCTCCAGAGGGTCTCAACCATTGAGCAGGTATTGAGAATATGTTCTATTGTTTCAATTCCTGCATGAAATAGGTAGCATTTAGATGGACTAGACATTCCTCGCTTCTACAAATTTTCCCATTTCAAAATCTTACGGTGGCTTAACAACAATAGAAAATATTCTACTTTTGGCCAATGTTTCAATACCCAAATTTTCTTCCATAGAATTCTTTCATTTTGCTGAGCATTTTGGGATTGAATATGATAGCCTTCCTAGATAGTGAACATTTATTTTTTCTGATAGCCCCATCGGAGAATATCTGGACCATTTGCATCACAAATTTTCCTGGATTTGAGTTCTTTTGCCAAGTTAGCCCATTGTTGTGTTTCCGGAGCTTCCGGCCAATGGAGTTTATATTTCCATTTCCTCGACTGATTGTTCTATTTTTGGAACCAGTAGTTATGAATAATCTTGTTATTCGGTGTATTGGTGAAAAAAAAGTTTCTCCCAAAGTAAGTCGGCTGAGCAATTTCTCTCTTTACTGCCATGAATCTTCCCAAAAGAGTATCGTGTGGCCTTCCCTTACTTCCAAAAATTTATGTGATCGAATTAAGTTCCTATTCATTGCTGTCAGATTCCAAATTGATGAACCTCTTGGTACTATATCCACTTTCAATTTACCTGAAACTATGTGCGGCATATCATATTTAGTAGCCCATATACTCTTCTGTATGTCATGTCCACCCTGAATCCATCTCCACCAAAGTTTATCTCCCATTACATTATTAAGAATGAAAGGATATCTAAGTCCCAATCCTCCTGCAGATTTCGGTTTGACTAATTTATCCCAAGTTACAGGAGCCCACTTCCTATTGACCTGCGCACCTTCCCATAAAAATTTCTTGAACAGACTCACCAATTGATTACATATCCTTTAGGACAAGCTCTTCTTGACAGTTGGTAAAGAGGAAGGGATTGAAGAACATATTTTAACAGAATGAGTCTGCCAGGGGCGTTGAGAACTCTGAATGCCCAATTATGAATTCTTTTCTCCACTTGGAGAATGAGGTCGTTCCAGTCTACATTTCTTACTGGACCAGTATTTAGTAACATGCCCAAATATTTCATTGGAAAAGAGCCAATTTTAAACCCCAAATTTTTGACTAAAAAATTTTGAGTTGCAAGATTAGAATTAAAGAAATAGACATTAGATTTCTCATTATTTATTTGGGTACCTGAAGCTACCATAAAGATATCTAGAATCTGGAGAATAGCTTTTCATTCTTTCACCGAAGCTTGACAAAACAATAGGATATCATCCACAAACTGCTGATGTGTTAAAGGAAGGTCTGGTCCCCACAGTATTAAGCCCTGCAACTTCCTTTCTGCAAGATATGCCTTGATTAATCTACCTAGAAATTCTGCAACTATAATAAAGAGAAACGGAGATAAGGGATCTCCTTGACAGAGGCCTCAGGAGCTGTTAAATGGTTGAGCTAGGATGACATTCAGAAAAATTGAGAAATTTGGAAAAGAAATAAAATAACACAGCCATTTTAGCCATCTGTCATCAAATCCAAACACTCACATAACCTCGATCAAATAGTGCCAATTAATTCGGTCATAGGCTTTAGACAAGTCTAATTTGATCAGCATCCCTTTGGTTTCTCTTTTGAAACATATGGAAAGAAAGGAACCATAGGGTTTTTAGAGATGAAGAACAAACCATGAATCAGATCTGGTAGCGATTAATAGAAAATATTCGTGAAACTATCTTAGTGGAAAGCTAGTCTAAGGAAGATTGGAAAGCTGAAGGTTTGGAAGCTCAAATGTTGGCCTATTTAAATGTAAAACCCCAAATGCTATATAAAAATATCTGGAAGTACAAACCGCCACATCAAACTATAGAGGAAAAGTGACAGGCCCCTCAAAATGGATTTCTCAAACTTAGTTATGATGGAGCATCAAAAGGAAACCCAGGTCAAGCAGGCACTGGAGGGATTTTCCGAAACTCTCAAGGGGAATTCTATCGGGTTTACGCCTCAGATTTGGGCTTTGCCACAAATAATGAAGAAGAACTAATGGTGGTCAAACAAGGACTACTTATTTCCATTAGAGAAAATTATCAACGACTTATTGTGGAGGGAGATTCTGCAATGGTTACAGGTGTTCTCAGTAAATTACAGCAAGGGTCGATTTGGGAGAAAATAACCAAAATTTGGAGAACATCGACTCTCATTCTGGAAATAAGCATGCTGATTAAACACATCCAGTACCTTATTCCAAATCACATTCGTAGACAAGTAAATGAGATGGAAGATTATTTAGCTAATTGTGGCTGTAAAAACTCAGATAGATCTATGGAAGCTCGACCAACTGATGCAATTTGGAACATTGAGTTACACTCCCTTCAAATTATTTTACAAAAGGATCTCAGAGACAATGTAGAGCAAAGATCCCCCGATTGGGGTGCTCAGCGATCGAGGTTGCCAACAACAACCGCTCGACAGGTGGACGACTTTCCTTAACCTATATTCATTAACCATGATGAGGCAGTACTTACTGTGATCATGGCAGCATGCGGAAGATAGGCGATTAATGGCACATAGGGGAAGACAGCTTGTGCTGTGGCTCGCAAGGGAATGTTTTGGTGAAGCAAGGATATTTGAATTGGAAATTTAGTTATGATATGCATTGTTCAACTAGAGTGGTAACCTTGAGGAGGAGCAGGAGGATGACGAAAACCATACGCTGCATCAGACAAGCTTCTTTGCTCGGGTACATATTCATTAATCTTCTGTTCATGCTCGTTGATATATTCTGGACTATGTATTGCTTTGGGATAGTTTCATTCACTTGGTTTAAACCATGAGATTACGGGTTTTTCTTTCCCCTGTTAAGCCCTATAGACCCTTGTTTCCGCGAGCCTTGTCACCTTCACTATAATTATTTTGTTTTGGTTATGGTTATGTCAAGGGCTTTCCATGTTCAGAATTCTGGAGTTGGGTGGGTTTAAATTACAAGTTCTATTCTGTATGGGAGCTGTTGGGTTCGTTGGGTTATTCAATCCACAATTTATTCTGGATTTGGGTGGGTTGAAATTACAAGTTCTATTATGCATGGGTGTTGTTGGGTTTATTGGGTTTTTCATTCCACAGTTTATTTTTCTCCTGTGTTGCATCTCTAGTTTGTGGGTTTCCTTCATACTGTCATCGGTAGTTCGTGGATGGATATGTATGTCAAGTGCTATGTTGATATAATATGGGGCCATGGTTACAAGTTGTGGATTTTTCGGCCTGCATGTAAGTGGGTTTGTATTTTGTTTCGTTGTCCTCTCTTTGCAATATCAACTCATAATATCTGGTTATCCTTGTTTGTTTTCTGTCTTATTGTGTCCTTTGTTTCTTTCTGGGCTGTCTATCTCTGGGATTGGATTAACTATTTTTACTTGACTCCTTTTCGAGGAAGGAACATGTCTTCTACGCTCAATGGAAATCTGATAGACCCAAATGGTAATTTTGCAGTTAAAGCCCAAAATTTAATGGTCTGTTATTTCTTGTCTCTATTCATTCTTAGGCCAGTCTTCATTATGGTCAAGAGACAGACTCGTAACCCCATAGCTTTTAATCCTGAAAAAGGCAAACAGAAGCAGGCATAGCCTGAAGTTAGCCTCAGGAAAAGAGGAAGGAAGACTAGACAAGAGGTTTTACAAAACCTCTCTGAAAATTATGTTATTGGCAATTCTTCCAATGTCAGACAAGAAATTTGAGGTTGGGAGCGAGAAATTCAAACTGATGAATAAGATAATGCTACTAATTTCGAAATCATGGATTTCATCATAGATCCAGGCAATACCTGTGGCTTTTTATCACTGTTTCATCAAACAGTTCATACTTAATGGATTGTTAAATGCCTTTTGGCTAAAGCTATGCAAAGTTTTCCCCCTCATCAAGAGAAGATTGAATCAAGAGTAGTGGATTTCTTACAGGATATTGATAATCAGCTTAACGACATTAAAATCACCCAGTATTAGGCTACTGATCATATCAGTAGAATTGATTATTGTGTAGGAAGAATTTAGAAACAACTCCAACAACTGCAACCAGTGGATATGCCTAGATCCACAACAAAAGATCCAGCACCGATTGAATCCTGTGATGGATAGTAGTTTTAGAAGGTTACTCATGTTTATAATATTCATTTTTGTTTTTTGCAAGGACATATATCACTAAATAGAGTTGTAGATAATCGAGTAAATAGTCAGTTAGCTAATGAAGTAAATGGTCGAATGAAACTGTTTCAATTCTGGATGGCTTTTAACGCTCTAAGGTGGCCAACAGACGTGGTTTCCTACGGGCAGGTTGAGGCCACAGACTAAATTTTATTTTTTGTAAGCTGCTTTTAAATTATAAATAGAAAATAGTGAGCCACTACCAAATTGACAAAAAAAAAGAAATAACTACTTTGGAGATAAATGTCAACATTTGATTGTGTATACTACTAAGAATATTCTATGCAAATGATCAACAACTAAATTAAAATTATGGAAAGCCTATTCCATAATAAACATATCTACATGCATAAATATACAACATATTATGTATTATAGTTATAAATAGGAAAACATCCAACAACTTGCCAAGGTGTATGGGTTCAAATTCTGTCCAAACATCAACAACCTACTAGAATGTGTGTTTTCAATTTTTTTACAAACATCTACTTAAAAAAAACTAAATTTTAATTTAAAAGGATCACTTCCTTCTCGAGCTTCACCCTAAGGGTGTCTAGAATATTGAACCCTAAACGTCTTAATAATAAAAGTGAGGCAGTGCTTTTAACGGCTGACTAACCATTTTAGATGTATAAATAGATTTAAATTTTTAAAAATTCTAAATAAATTTTAAGATATATAGATTATATAAATTATATTATTTAATAAATTATAAAATTTGATTTTACCATTTTAAAAAATATAGTCCTATTACAATTACAATACAGTGTACACATCAACACAACATCCACATGCATTGCACTGTGATATTCCTAGTACACTTACAATACAGTGTACCCTAACAATTTACAATAGCATCCGCTTGCACTGCACCTATAAATAGATGGGCAGTATCATCATTTTTTGAAGTGGAGTTTCCAACTTTCGTTGAAAAATCGTCAACCCACAGAGAAGTTGGCTGTATGATTGAGTATAATCATGAAATTCCAACATTTTGAGGAATGGGTGGGGTTTTGGAAGGCATCACGGCAACCGGAGAGAAGAGAGGATGATAAAGAAGACTGGGTCAACGATGGATCACTCGATATCAAAGGAAGGCCTGTTCTCAAATCAAAAGCTGGTGGATGGAAAGCTATGTTTTTTACTTTAGGTAACTCTATTTTATAAAGAGCATTGTCTCAACCTGGCAAGTTTTTGGAGTTATTATGGTTTACAATAGGTTTTTGATTGCACGGATTAATTTAGAAAGTTTACAACTCGAACTTAATCAAACTGCAATTTTTACAAACTGTTATCATCTCTATCCAGGTTTAACAAGGATCCGGTACGTAATTATACTGTGCATTTTAGTGATTGTGCAGTAGTTGATTTCAGCGAGAGGCTCGCCTGCATTTTAATTGCAGCAAACTTGATAACCTATCTAACGACTGTGTTGCATGAAGGGATTGCAACTTCGGCTAAAACTATTAGCTACTGGACTGGTGTCATAGCTGTTACGCCTGTTGTGGGGGCTTTATAGTAGATATTTACTTTGGACGCTACTAGATGGTCCCATTTCCTTGATAATATATGTCTCGGTGAGCTCCAATCTTTTAAAAATCTGTGTGCATAACGTTTGTTGCCAGCTACCTTTCATTTTGAGTAATATTGTAAATTCATGTTTTAGGGATTGCTCTTGTTGATGCTGTCAGTATCTGTGTCAACTCTAAATCCACCTGGTCAATGTGATGGGATATGCAGCAAAGCAACACCTACACAGATTGGTTTATTTTTTTCATTTTTGTATTTGATATCCTTGGGGGCCGCTGGTAAGCCCTCCTTAGAAGCATTTGGTGTAGACCAGTTTGATGAGGCAGATAAAACATAGATGGCGAAAAAGAGTTCCTTCTCTAATTTTTGGTATTTTGGGTTTCTAGCTGGCCTTCTCTTACTATGCACAGTAATTGCGTACATTGAAGATAACGTAAGCTGGGGGTGTGGATTCGGGATAGTAATAGTGACCATGGCTATAGCCACTGTTGTATTTATGTATGGAATACCATTCTACAGACACAAGCTTCCAGGAGGTCACAGTCCTATCACTCGTATGGCTCAAGTTGTAGTCGCTGCTATAAGGAAAAGAAATATGAGCATGCCTTTAGATGTCAACTTCCTTTATGAGAACCAGGATGTGGAATTCATAAATTCAGGTGAGAGACATCTATCGCGCATAGATATTTTTAGGTATTTTAAAGATTTAAATGATATATATATATATAAATATAAAAGAATTAATAGGTCTGGGGCAGCTCATTTGACAATAATTTTGAAAATGAAGTGTCATGATGAGGGTTTAATGTTCAAATACTCCCAATTCAGTGTCTTTGCTGGTTGCTTTCACTGGAAGGTCATTTTTAAATATCTAGAGATTATAGTGATAGCCTTTACAATAGACCTCATGTTAAAGAGAGGCAATAAGAGACTAGCTCAGTTTTCCATTCCTAATATAATAAATTAGATAGAGTTTTTTTTTAAAATTGAATTGTGGAGGTTGCAATTTTTTTTTAATACATAGCGCTTCATTATCAAGATGATCTTAACTAAATGATATATATATTTGTAGTGGTTAATCTAGTGATAGACTCACAAATGAAAACAAAAAAACTCATTTTTTCTCTCATTTATCCAGTACGTAAAAGGCTTAACACATATCAATATATTAATATCTGTTGTTTGGATATCAACGTACTAGGTTTCTGGACAAGGTAGCCATAATGGTGCAAAACACTTCAGAACTGAATACTGACACATAGGTAAGTGTAAAGTGTTGAAATATTAAAGTCACCTACGTACCCTGTGCAGGTAGAAACAGAGTATAACAGGGGTAGCAATAGTAGTAGAAGGTTGAGTGTACACTACTGTGCATTCAAGAGGAATGGAGAAAACCGTAAGGATGGAATTTAATGTTTATGGGCGTAGTCGCATTTGCAGAGAATAAATGAAGAATTTTGTGGGTAAAACCAAGCAACAATAGAGTTTTAATGAAAATAGTATTTTTGGGCTTTTAAGCCCTCAACAACCAAATATGAAGAAATTTTGTTCAAATGGCAAAGTCATTTTAGGTTTTGAATGAGGGATGTCATAGTGGTCACTACCACTTCATTGTTGATCACAATCACAAATCATAGCAGCAGAGTGTTAGGTGTCTTGTTGATATGGAAAAGTTTTGATGTGATGCGATGTGGTCCCACCATAATCGCGATCGCAAATCGCAAAAGGAACGATGTATGTATCTGCTATTCGAAATGTCATCGGCGATTGAAAGTTTGCGATGTGATGCAATCACAATCACAATTACATTCACTAGCCACACCAAGCCATATGTTATGTTCTGATGAAAGTTTGCGATGCGATTGTCGCAATTCGAAAATCGCAATTGCAACATCCAAATATGTTTTCCGCCGAAGTTACATTGAAATGCGATGCGCCAAGGTGATGTGGTCTCACCACAATCGCTCATCACGCAATTGCAACATCGCTAATCACAAATCGCAAATCGTAACCGCAAAGTTCATTCCGCCAAGTTTTTGTTTCGCCAATCGCCGATTACGATGTGGGCTCCACTCTTACATTGCGCCAAAGAAACTTTTAGGTTAAAGTTTATGTTCCAGCAGTATATTTTATTATTTCTTTTTTTTTATGTTTTTTTATTAAGCCGCGCCATATAAAGTGTAAAAATCCCGAGGGCTCATTGTATTATTGTATTGTTGTGTTGTATCGGTGTAAAATCCCAAAGGCAGAGAAAAAACAGTGAACCATAACAGAGCACTGTTTTGTGCATATTTTTTGAGAGACAGAGAAGACCAGAGAGCACTGCGTCTATAGCAGTCTTAATCATATTTTTTGAATCCCTCCAGTGAGGAATAAATCTATCATTTTGTAATAGTTTTAGTTCTGTTAATGAAATAGAAAGCATTTTTATGCCATCTCTGTCCAGTAGTAAGCAAATTTAATTTTATTCTCTGTGTCAAAAGGAGAGTATTATTCTCTCAGTTATTGTTCTATAATTATCAGAAATTCGAACATGGTATCAGAGCTAATCCAGGCTCTTTGAAAGTGTCAAAGAAGCTGAAGGAAGAAGAATATTTGTTGGAGCAGTTCTCCAGCAGCGTGAAGGCTCAACAGAAGATTAAGTCCAGGTATTTCTCAAAAGATTTTTTTTGTTTTGTTTAAAAGAGTAGTCCTCAGAGACAGAGTTTTGTCTTTTAAAGAAGAAAAGATAGTTTGTTTGAAAAAACACAGTCAAGTTTAGTTCAGAGTTCAGTTGGTAAGCAATGGCTGGACCAAGCACTGCTATGAGTATTGAAAATGCTCAGCTTCCACAATTTAATGGGAAGAATTATGATTATTGGGCCATTACCATGAGAGCCCCGTTTGATTCATAGGATTTATGGGAATTTGTAGAGGATGGTTTTGATGAACCAGTTGATGAGCAGGCCTTCAATGCCTTAACTCAGGAAGAGAAGGATTGATTGAAGAGTAATAGGAAGAAGGACTCTAAAGTCCTCTTCTATTTGTATCAAGAAGTACATGAGAGTGTGTTTCCAAGGATAGTAGTAGCTAAGACATGCAAGGATGCATGGGATACTCTTAAGATAGCCTATCAGGTATGGAGAAAGTGAAGACATCAAAACTACAGTTACTCAGGAGAGATTTTGAAACTCTCTGTATGAAAGAGTCTGATAATATAGACTCATTATTCACACACGTGATTGGGATGGTCACACAGATAAGGTCCCATGGAGAAACACTAGAGGAAAGAAGGATTGTGGAGAAACTATTGAGGAGTCTACCCTCAAGGTTTGATGTTATAGTTACCACCATAGAAGAGACAAAGAATCTCTCAAAGTTCACGGTAGATGAACTTCATGCATCGTTGATGACTCACGAAACGAGATTGGAAAGAACAGTAAACCCATATCTAGAGAATGCCTTCATGACCCAGATGCCTTTTGGAAGAGGAAGAGGTCAAGGTAGAGGAAGAGGAAGAGGCGGAAGCCAAAACAAACGAGGAAGGAACATCCCTTCACATTCACATGGAAGGAGGAACAATCAGAACCAAAGCCACGACCAATGCAATAGCCAACGAGGTGGACACCAACATCCTCATCGACAAAGGTATGAAAAATCCAATGTCCAATGTCACTATTGCAAGAAATATGGGCACTATGCCAATGAATGTAGGAAAAAGAAAAATGACATGAATAATAGGCAGAATGCTAATGTAGAAAAAGAAGAAAAGAACCCAAAGAATGTGTTGTTAATGTGTAATGTAGCACAAGATAGACAAGATGATGTATGGTTCTTAGATTCAGGATGTAGTAATCACATGACTGAAACATAACAATGTTTTCCAATCTTGATGAAGAAGTTAAATCAAAAGTAACAACAGGAACTGATACTAAGATCTCTGTAAAGGGAAAAGGCAGAGTTAGTATCCGTGCAAGAAATGGTGAGCAGGACTTTGTGCCAGATGTATATTATGTTCCATGTTTGAAGTGTAATATTTTGAGTGTTGGGCAGCTCATAAACAAAGGTTACAATGTATTCTTCAAGAATTATGTGTGCACAATAATGGATATACCTCCAAGCAAGAAAATCCTTGCTGAAATAAAAATGACTAGCAATAGAATGTTTCCACTCAAGCTCAACACTGACTTAAAGGGAAAAGGAAAGAATGTAGCAGTTGTAACTGAAGAGGCCTTTTAGAAGGAAGTGAAAGATGAGAACTGGTTATGGCACTTGAGATTTGGACATCTCAATTTAGGAGGATTAAATTTGTTGCAGAGAAAAGGAATGGTAAGAGGTCTACCATTGATTGAGAAACTTGACAACCTATGTGAAGGCTGCATCTTGGGAAAACAACACAGAGAAAACTTTCCATGAGGAAAGAGCATAAGGGCAAAAGCACCCTTAGAAATCATCCATTCAGATTTGTGTGGGCCGATGCAAACAACATCAATTTCAGGCAGCAATTACATGCTGACCTTCATTGATGATTTCACAAGGAAAGTGTGGGTTTATTTTCTGAAATATAAAAGTGAAGTCTTTAAAAAAAAATTCCATTTTAAAGCTCTTGTAGAGAAACAGAGCGGGCAGCATATCAAAGTCCTTAGGATCGATAGAGGAGGTGACTATATCTCAAAATAATTTCTGTGTTTTTGCAGAGAGAATGACATACACAAATAGTTTACTACAAGGTACACACTGCAACAAAACGAAGTTGCTAAAAGGAAGAATCGAACCATAATGGAAATGGTGAGAAGTATGTTGAAGGCGAAACAATTGCCAAATTAGTATTGGGTAGAAGCTGCAAATTGTGTAGCATACATCTTGAATAGATTCCCAACAAAAGATGTAATGAACAGAGTTCTAGAAGAAGTATGGAGTGGCAGAAAACAGGGAGTCACCCACATGAGAGTTTTTGGATGTGTGGCTTATGCACACATTCCAGATCAGTTGAGGAAGAATTTGGATAGTAAGGAGGAGAAGTGCATCTTCCTTAGATATTGTGAAGATTCCAAAGGATATAGATTGTATAACCCATCCACAAATAAATTTGTGATAAGCAGAGATGTGCAGTTCATTGAAGAGGAAGCATGGGATGGAAGCATAGAGAAAATGGTCAATGTTAAAAGTTGTTTGTCTCATGATGAGGATGAGGAAGATATGGCTGAAAATAACACCTCATTGGTAGCACAACCTACACCAACACAAGGACATCAAGTGACACCTCAAGCAGGAGTAAGAACACCCTTGAGAAGAAATGAGAGTGCTTCTCCAAGCACACCACATGGAGCAGATTTGAGTGCTTCTTCAAGAACAACTACACCAAATGAAAGAGTAGCACGATTCAGAAATATAAATGAGATTTATGAGCACGAAGCAGCAAATGAAGGTATGAACTCCTTATTTTCTTTGTATTTTCAAGTTGATGATCCTATTCATTTTGAAGATGCTATAAAAGATAGAAAATGGATAGAAGCTATGGATGACGAAATTAATGCCATAGAGAAGAATAAAACATAGGATTTGGTTGATCTCCCAAAAGGTAAATAAGTCATTGGAGTTAAATGGGTCTACAAGACCAAAAGTAATGTTGAAGGTAAGATATAAAGACACAAGGCCAGACTTGTTGTCCAGGGATATAAGCACCAACATGGAAGAGACTATGAAGAAAATTTTGCACCAGTTGCAAGAATGGAAATAGTGAGAGCAGTGTTGTCCATAGTGGAAAAAAACAAATGGAAAGTATACCAAATGGATGTAAAATCAACATTTTTAAATGGAGTGTTAATGGAAGAGGTTTATGTTGAACAACCTCTAAGCTATGAGAAAAAGGGCCAAGATCATAAAGTTTGCAAGTTGAAGAAAGCTCTTTATGGGCTGAAGCAAGCACTGAGAGCATGGTACAGCAAGATAGATTCCTATATACTAGAAAATGGGTTTGAAAAATGTGATGGTGAACCCACATTACACATCAAAGAAAAGGATGGTAAGATGTTCATTGTTGTGTTATATGTTGATGATGTGATATTCACAGGTAATGATGATTACCTCAGTGAAAATTTTAAAACAGTCATGAAAGAAGAATTTGAAATGACTGACATGGAATTGTTGAGATACTTCTCAGGAATATAAGTAGAACAAAATGAAAATGGGATTTTTATCTCACAAGAAAAATATGTTAATGAAGTTATAGAAAGATTTAATATGTAGGACTGCAAAGGAGCAATTACTCCCACAGTAATGGTATTGAAGTTGAGTAAAGATGATAGCAGCAAGGATTTTGATCCAAGTTTGTATAAAATCATAGTTGGTAGCCTCATGTATTTGACTGCAACTAGGCCAAATATTATGCATGCTATTATTTTGATTTCCAGATTTATGGAGAGGCCAAAAGAAGCGCATTGGAAAGCAGCGAAGAGAATTCTGAGGTGTGTGAAAGGAACTAAAAGGTATGGGATTTTATATACTACTTCAGAAAATTTTGAGTTAATTAGTTACACTGACAGTGATTGGACTGGAAGTATAGATGATCGGAAAAGCACATCTGGTTATGTTTTTCATATGGTTTCAGGAGCCATTTCATGGGCTTCTAAGAAAAAACCTATTGTAGCATTATCTACAGCAAAGGCAGAGTATGTTGCAGCTATAACAACAGCGTGTCAAGCAGTTTGGATGAGAAGAATGTTGAGGAATTTGTGTCAAGAACAGGTAAAGGGCACAATGATATATTGTGAAAATAGCTTAGATATTGCATTATCAAAGAATTCTGTGTTTCACAAAAGAATGAAACACATCGATGCTAAGTTTCACTATATCAGAGAATTGGTGAACAATGGAGAAATTGTTTTACAACATTGTAGAATAGTAGAGAAATTTGCAGATATTTTGACAAAGCCATTGGGGCAAAAGAATTTTGAATATTTAATAAAATGCATGGGTATGACTGATAACCTAGCAGCTGACTTTAAGGGGGACTGTTGAAATATTAAAGTCACCTGCGTACCCTGTGTAGGTAGAAACAGAGTATGACATGGGCAGCAACAGAAGTAGAAGGTTGAGTGTACACTACTGTGCATTCAAGAGGAATGGAGAAAACCCTAAGGATGGAATTTAATATTTGTGGGGGTAGTCACATTTGCAGGGAATAAATGAAGAATTTCGTGTGTAAATCCACGCAATAAAAGAGTTTTAATGAAAATAGTCTTTTCGGGCTTTTAAGCCCTCAACAACCAAATATGAAGAAATTTGTTCAAAAGGAAAAGTCCTTTTAAGTTTTGAATGACGCACGTCATAGTGTTCCCCACCACTTCATTGCCGATCGCAATCACAAATTACAACAGCAGAGTGTTAGGTGTCTTGTTGATATGGAAAAATTCTGATGCGATGCGATGTGATCCCACCAAAATCACAATCGCAAATCACAAAAGGAACGATGTATGTATCCGCTATCCGAAATATCATCCCCGATTGAAAATTTGTGATGCGATGCAATCACAATCACAATCGCATTCACCAGCCGCACAAAGCCATATGTTATGATAAGATGAAAGTTTGTGGTGTGATTGTTGCAATCGAACAATCGCAATCACAACATCCAAATATTTTTTCCGTCGAAGTTACATTGCGATGCGATGCACCGATGCGATGTGGTCTCACCATAATCGCTCATCGCACAATCGCAACATCACTAATCGCATATCGCAAATCGCAATCGCAAAGTTCATTTCGCCAAGTTTTTGTTTCACCGATCGCCGATTGCGATGTGGGATCCACTCATACATCGCGCCAAAGAAATTTTTAGGTTGAAGTTTATGTTCCCGCAGTATATTTTATTATTTCTTTGTTTTATGTTTTTTATTAAGCCATGCCATATAAAGAGTAAAAATCCCGAGGGCTCATTGTATTATTGTATTGTTGTGCTGTATCACTGTAAAAGTACGAAGGCAGAGAAAACACAATGAACCATAACAGAGCACTATTTTGTGTGTTTTTTTTGAGAGACAGAGAAGACCAGAGAGCACTGCGTCTATAGCAGTCTTAATCATATTTTTTGAATCCCTCCAATGAGGAAGAAATCTATCATTTTGTAATACTTTTAGTTCTGTTAATGAAATAGAAAGCATTTTTATGCCATCTCTATCCAGCAGTAAGAAAATTTAATTTTATTCTCTGTGTTAAAAGGAGAGTATTATTCTTTCAGTTATTACTCTGGAATTATTAGAAATTCCAACATAAAGCCAAATCCATGAAAGTTCTGCATAGTAAGCCAAGTAGAGGAAACAAAGCTTATATTGAGGAAGCACCATGGATAGAAGCGTGGGTTCCTACTTCCAAATAACATCGGTTTCTCTTCCCATATTTTCCACCATCTCTGGTCTTGCTTTCATTACTATATACGATCTATATATTGTACCACTCGCCAGAAGAATAAGAGGCGATGAACGAGGACTAACTGTGCTACAAAGAATCAGAATTGGTATGTTATTTTCTGTCTTGTGCATGGTAACATCAGCTCTAGTAGAAAAAAAGAGAATTCATGCAGCAGAAACTCATCACATACTTGACAGCCCTCAGACTACAATCCCTCTCAGCATTTTCTGGTTAGCTCCACAATTTTCTTTGTCGAGAATAGCAGATGTGTTTACTCAAGTAGGATTACAGAAATATTTCTATCATGAAACCCCTGATAGCATGAGAAGTTTGGGTATCGCCTTAATTGCAAGTATTCTCGGCGTTTCCAGTTTTCTCAATGGTTTCCTCATAATCTTGGTTGAGGGAATAACCAAAAGAGGAGGGCATCAGGGTTGGTTGGTTAATAATTTAAATAGATGTAAGTTAGACTATTTTTATTGGCTTTTGGCGATACTGAGTGCTATCAATTTATGTTGTTATTTTTATATTTCCCACACATATACATACAAGAAAGTGAAGAAAATTGTAACTGATACAAGGGATGTTGCATAAGCTAGTTAACAACGGATCATGGGTGACGGAGTGTTCTACGAATTAATATGTTTCCCTTGAACTTGAATAAGACTGCGTATATAAAACATACCATGCCAAAATAGTTATGCCATGATAATAATTCATAAAAGAAATTATTGAATAGATTTTTTTTTTGCATAAACTTGTTAACTAGAGTTATGATGTCCTCGTTCTTCTTTCCAGATCACTCTTAAATCAAAATCAACATAAGAACCTGAATTATAGTCTGACATTGTTGACTTGACATGTTAATATAATATTACATGTTATATCACTCCTGAAATGTATTTGATGGTTATAGTTTGACATTGTTGACTTTACTTGTTAATCTAATATTACATGTTATATCACTCCTGAAATGTATTTGATGGTTGGAGTGGGATGGAGGTTGAAATTTTTGGAAGGGTTGAGCATCGAAGAAACTTTAATTTAATAATTAAACTATCTAAAAAGACATTCAATCTTAATAAAAATTTACATAATTATAATAATAACATCTCATATATTCATAAACTAGTATAATCATATTTACTAATGTGATTAATATATGGATATAGGCTTATATGAAATAGATTTGCAACCATATGCACTAATGTGTTTGATACAGGCGGATAGACCTATATCTGCTAGACCTATATCTATTACAACCACATTCACTAATATATTTGGTATAAGCGAATAGACCTATATCCACCACCCACCATATGTATTTTACCAAAATAATCATTATATATTTATGAATATAATTACCAATATATTTTATATATCTAATTGTAATATATTAATAATATAAACTATATT
This sequence comes from Pinus albicaulis, assembly GCA_034641835.2. Lineage (NCBI taxonomy): Eukaryota > Viridiplantae > Streptophyta > Pinopsida > Pinales > Pinaceae > Pinus > Pinus albicaulis. The sequence goes on along the minus strand of CM076576.1, from coordinate 372,638,983 downwards.
CATAATATATATTAAACTTTATATATATATATATATGTTTAATATATAGTATGAATATAGTTTATATTATCAATGTATTACAAGTTAAAATATATAATAACAAAATGTTATTAATTTTTTTCAATACAATAATAGTTATAACTCAAACTATACTAAAATTAAAATATAACATAATACTAGTATTTTATTACTATTTATAATAAGAATATATCTCTTACCAATATACTAAGGGAATATTAATATTATAAGTCAAAGAACTAATAAGACCAAGGGTCTAATATTATAAAACCCAGAAATTGGTTAACCCAAGGGAAAATATGAAAAAGCTAAGAGATCAAGATGCCCAAAGGATCCATATGAAAATGAGAAGAGATTAATAAAGCCTAGGAATTAACATTTTAAATACAAATGAATGATAAACTAGCATGATTATTAATATTATATATCAAAGAGAACACTCAACTTTAGGGATTGTTAATATTATAAATCTATGAATTAAAAAACTAAAGGATTAACAAACCCAACGGATTGATTTTAAAAATCCAAAGAAATAACAACCCAAGGGATCAATAAGGCCAAGGGTTTACTATTAAACAGACAGGAAATCAATAAACCCTAAGAATTAATATTTTAAACTCAAAATCCTAGGATATTAATAAACCATAATAATCAATGTTTTAAACTCAAAATATTAATAAACCCAAGGGATTATTAATATTATAAACCAAAATAACTAATAAACGCAAGGGTTTAATATTATAAACCAAAGGAATCGGTGAACCCAATGGATAAATAATAAAAACCTACTTGATCAATAAGGCTAATGGATCAATCTTAAAAACATAAAAGATTAATGAACCCTAAGAACAAAGTTTCTAAACTAAAAAACCTAAGAAATTAGCAAACCTAATAATTAATATTTTAAATTAAATAGATTAATAAACCTACGACATTATTACGATTATAAAAAAAAAGTAATTGGTGAAACCAAGGGATAAATTTTAATATTATAAACCAAGAAATTAATAAACCCTAATAATTAATATTTTAAACTCAAGAGATTAATAAACCCAAGGGTTATTAATATTTTAAACAAAAAAAACTAATAAAACCAAAGGTTTTATATTAGAAACCAAAGGAATTGGTGAGCCCAAGGGATATAAATTAAAGACCTAAGGGATCAATAAGGACAAGGGATCAATATTAAAAACAAAAGAGATTAAAAAATCCAAAGAATTAATATTTTCAACTAAAAAACCAAAGAAATTAATAAACCCTAAGAATTAATAGTTTTAACTCAAGAGATTCTAAGACCCAAGGGTGGTTTAATACTCTAGACAAAAATAACTAATAAACCCAAGGGTTTTATATTATAAACCCAAGGAATTGGTTAACCCAAGGGATAAATATTAAAAACCTAAGGGATCAATAAGGCGAAGGGATCAACAAAAGGGAAACTCACATGATTATTAATATTATAAACTCAAGGGAATAATATTGAACCTAAGAGATTAATATTATAAACCACAAGTATATAAAAAACTTTAGATAAATACTATAAATCGTAAAATAAACATGATTGAGCATGCTTGACTTAAAGACTCAGACAATTGTTGTCATAATGTGACGTTGGATGAAGAATGACCATGGTTTGCCATGGTTGATTTTCATATTGAGACAATATTTGTCACAATGTGACATTCGACCATGGAAGACCATGATTGATTATAACTAACTATGATTAACAATGGTAGTCCATGGTTGATTTTAATATTGAGACAATGTTTTTCATAATGTGACATTGGACCATGCATTAATATTAAAGTGTATGACTAATATTTAACGCCTAATATTACCAACCCACAGAATTAGAAAAATCAAGGGATTAATAAACCCTAATAAATAATATCTTAAACTCAAAACCTATGAAATGAATAAACCTTAAGAATTAATAATTTAAACTCAAGAGATTAGTAAACAGAATGGATTATTAATATTATAAACCAGAGGAATTGGTGAACCCAAGATTTTAATACTAATATTATAAACCAAGAAATTAATAAAGCATAAGAATATTTATTTTAAAATCAAGAGATTAATATACCTATGAACTAATATTTTAAACTGAAGAGATTAATAAACCCAAGGGGTTATTAATATTATAAACCAAAAGAACTAATAAACCCAAGGGATTGATGTTACAAACCAAAAGAATTGGTGAACCCAAGAGATAAATATTAAATACCTAAGGGATTAATAAGTCGAAGAGATCAATATTAAAAACACAAGAGATAATAAACCCTAAGAATCAATACTATGAACCGAAACATTATAATCCCCAATGTTATAAACTCTAAATATTGAACACAATATTATAAACCCTAATATTAAACCCAATTATTATAAACCAATATTAAAGCCTAATTATAAACCCTATATATTAGAATCTATACTAGCAATTGCACCACATGTTGCAAAGGGAACGCCGTAAGGGGACTCATGGCATAGGGAAGAGTGGCATAGAAGAAGGAAGTAAATTTCTTATGGAATTTTATATATTTATAAGTGCTTTTGTGAAGGAAACCTTGAAATTTGAATCTTTCAGAATTGATTACTATCATAAATTCAAATTTACACTTTTTTATCAAATATGTTTACTTTTCTTTCCTATATTGTTACACTTCATTTTCTAACTGAAAATCATCATATATTTTTTCCAAATAGTTGAAACACAAATAAATTGCAAGAGTTGAATATCCACTATCTCATTTCAGGCTTTTCCTTGTCCATAATGTGAATGAAAGACTTACTACAGACTGATATAAGCATTGGGCTATTCAAAGGCTATTGAAATGAAGAAATTGGAAATATGAATACCCTAAACCATTTAAATTTTAAAAATAATTGAACATGAAAAAAATTAATACATATTTTGGAATTGGGGAATTTAGTAATTAGTTTATTAAAATTACACAACAAAATTTTAAATTTGAAAGAAAAACAAAACCTACATAAACTTGAATTTCAAAACTCCTTTATCAAAAATTGGGGAAAAAGAAACACTTATGTTCTATCATGGCGGAATCTTAGCAAAGTCCAAAGGTATAAAATTTCTCCAATTTTGTTGGTGAGGTTATTTCTCTCAATGTAAACTCGAAAAGACCCAAAGTATAAAATTTATCCAATTTTGGTGGTGATTTCATTTCTCTCAATGTAAACTAAAACAATGTTGTTCTTCCATAAAAAATATTGTTTTTTTATAACTAATTAATTTAGTGTAAACCTTTATTTATTATTAAATGATAAACATTTATCATTTATTTGTTATTAACTAAATAAAAATTAATTTTTCTATTTAGGGAATAGAATGTGTAGTGCATGAAACTCCACACAATTTCAATAACATTTGTTATTAACTAAAGAAAAATTAAACTCTATTTAGAAGATATAATGTCCACTGCACACAATTTGAATAACATATTTACTACTAGTAACCCTAAAACCTACATTTTCACTTTCTTATAAAATCCATAAAAATTAGATATCACTAGCAATTAAGCTCATTAGAAAAATGAGAAAACTACAAAAAATAGTGTGTTACATTATCAAAGTACCTGAGATATTTTTGAACTTGGTATAAGAGCTCTAAATCTTTATGACTGGCTATCAAGGAAAAATGAGTGAAATGGATATGTGTTCAAGAATTTCTTATACATACTAGTTCGCCCTTGATTAACAAAATTGTGGTTAACCATTAACCCTAATGCTGTATGAAAAATAGGCATACAGGTTTTGAGTATGTGTCATTCAATTGGCACTTAAAAATAGAACATTGCAAACAGAGAAGAATAAAAACCTTGCAGTCAATTCTCGGAACATAGACCTCTCATTTCAAGAAAAAGAAACCCAATTTAAAAAGTGATACATATTAAACTAAGGTATCGAAAAGGAAAATTAAAGTATAAAATTGAGGGGAAGTGCAGTTAAAAAAAAAAGGTAAATTTAAAAATATGTGGCTAAATGAGGCGAAGTTTGAGAAAGCTCAAACAATTGAGTGGTTAGTGTAACCTCTCAAAATTCTGGAGAATCGATGGCTATGTAAGGGCATACATAATTATCGATAGGCCTTGGCCCAGGTCAAAAGTGCTCTTCATATGCCGAACTATTCCAAACTAATAATGTTTTTCCGAAAAAATAAAACATCAAAAAAAGGTTCTGTAAGTTTCAGGGCAAATCGGGAAAAACAGTAACGTTTAATTTTCAAAAGTATTTGAGGGGAAAAATGGCCTCCAATGCTCGTAATGAAGCATAGTGGGAGTATTCCTGGATAGAGATTAAACAAAAGAGACTAAGTGGGAGGAGAAGGTAGCGGCTAAAAAAATAAATTAGAGAAAAGGAAACAAAACTTCCACGCTCCACATAAAGAACCCATAGGTTCGAGAAAAAAAAAATTCCACCCTCCACATAAAGAACATGTAGTTTCGAGAAATATGTTGGCCGGTTCTATGCCACACTGTCAACAAATTTTCAATCAGGTTTGAAGGTCCTGCAGAGCGAAGCACAAAAATAACCAATCAAATCCCTTGTAAAACATTAAAACATAAATTGTTTCAAAATAGCTCCGAAATATGGAGAAAATACCACAAAAAATACCATCTATGGCTGCCCACCATTCAAATTTGATCCCTTGATTTGAGAATATTAGACTCTGTTCTTATATAGCCTTCTTCCTTCATATCAAAAATTAAGAAAACAAAATCATAACACGGAGAAAAATAATCAAACACACCTGGGAAGTCTTTGTATTTTATTTGAGCAAGCTCTCGAAATGTAAAATATTAACTCTGATATTTGACTTCAAATTCCCTGCTCATTAATAGAAAAACACTTGTTCACTCCAAACTAGATACCGAGTAAAAGAAGACAATAAAATCCTTCAATAACTTGGTCGTCAATAGAACCCTTTGGAATTCTAGTAGTTACGGAAAAAAAAAACGAATTGGGGAACCCTGCGCATCTGGATTTGGACATGAAAAAATAAATGATGCTGGCTCTAAAAATTGAATTGGCTTATATGCTATGATCTCTTCTCCCGTGACCATAAATAAGGGGAAGTGTACTGAGAAAGATCTAAATGGAGAGTCCCTAAATAGAAATGCAATCCTGACGAGTGAATTCAATGTCATTGTTTATCAAGTTACTTCGAAGGTGGTGCAATTTTTCTGTAACTGTGCTGAGTTTTATTTTCTTTCAACCAACTATTTTTATCTTAATTATTTGCTAACTATTGATCGGAAGAAACACCCTTCTTCAATTGTCTAACGTTTAATCCAACATTGCAAACCCGTACAGAGTGGCAGCCAGAGAAGTTGTTTTCAAATAAGTACGCCTTATGGCATAATTATAACCCAACATATTACGCCATAATGTAAATCATAATATTAAAACTCAAGAGATTAATAAGCACAAGGGATTATTAATATTATAAACCAAAGAACTAATAAACGTAAGGGTTTTAATATTATAAACCAAAGGAATGGGTGAACACATGGGATAAATATTAAAAACCTATGGGGTCAATAAGGCCAAGGGATCAATATTAAAACCACAAAATATTTTTAAACCCTAAGAATAACATTTCTGAATTCAAAAACCTAAGAAATTAATAAACCCTAATAATTAATATTTTAAATTAAATAGACTAATAAACCTAAGACATTATTAAAATTGTAAGCCTAAAGAAGTAATAAACCCAAGAGTTTAATATTATAAACCAAAGTAATTGGTGAACCCAACGGATAAATATTAATATTATAAAAGAAGAAAATAATAAACCCTAATAATTAATATTTTAATCTCAAGGGATTAATAAACCCTAAGAATTACTATTTTAAACTCAAGAACTTAATAAACCCAAGGGGTTATTAATATTATAAAAAAAACGAACTAATAACCCTTAGGGGTTGATATTACAAACTAAAAGAATTGCTGAACCCAAGGGATAAATATTAAAGACCTAAGGGATCAATAAGGCCAATGGACCAATATTAAAAACACAGAAGATTAATAAAGCGTAAGAATTAATATTTTTAACTCAAAAAACTTAGAAATTAATAAACCCTAATAATTAATATTTTTAACTCAAGATATTTTAAGACCGAAGGGTGGTTTAATATTATAAACTCTAAATATTAAACACAATATTATAAACCTTCATATTAAACCCAAATACTATAAACCCAATAATGAACCCTAATTATAAACCCTATATATTAGAATCTATATTATAACCCAATATATTACGCCATAATGTAAATCATAATATTAAAACTCAAAATATTAAAACACGAGATTATTAATATTATAAACCAAAAGAAGTAATAAACACAAGGGTTTAATATTATAAAAAAAAAGGAATCTGTGAACCCATGGGATAAATATTAAAAACCTACGGGAACAATAAGGCTAAGGGATCAATATTAAAAACAAAAAATATTAATAAACCCTACGAACAAAAATTTTAATCTAAAAAACCTAAGAAATTAATAAACCCTAATAATTAATATTTTAAAATAAATAGATTAATAAACCAAAGACATTATTAATATTATAAACCAAAAGAAGTAATAAACCCAAGGGTTTAATATTATAAACTAAAGTAATTGGTGAACTAAAGGGATAAATATTAATATTAAAAACCAGGAAATTAATAAACCCTAATTATTAATATTTTAAACTCAAGAGATTAATAAACCATAAGAATTAATATTTTAAACTCAAGAAATTAATAAAACCAAGGGGTTATTAATATTATAAACAAAAATAACTAATAACCCCGAGGGTTTGATATTACAAGTTAAAGGAATTGGTGAACCCAAGCGATAAATATTAAATATATAAGGGATAAATAAGGCCAACTGATAAGTATTAAAAACAAAAGAGATTAATAGCCTAAGAATTAATATTTTTAACTCAAAATCCTAAGAAACTAATAAGCCCTAAGAATTAATATTTTTAATTCAAGAGATTTTAAGACCCAAGGATGGTTCAATATTATAAATGGAAAGAACTAATAAACCCAAGGGTTTTATATTGTAAACCCAAGGAGTTGGTGAATCCAAGGGATAAATATTAAAAACCTAAGGGATCAATAAGGCAGAGGGATCAATATGAAAAACAAAAGAGATTAATAAAGCCTACAAATTAATATCTTAAACTAAAAGGATTGATAAAATCACATGATTATTAATATTATAAACTCAAGGGAATAATACTAAACCTAAGAGATTAATATTATAAACCTCAAGTTTATAAACACTTTTAGATAAATATTATAAACCATATTTTTTTAGAAGGCATGAAGTATTTTTGCAAAATGTCCTTATCAATTTAATTACTTATTTAATTTTCTCTCTTATTGAAAGCATGGAGTATATATTCTGAAGTATTTATGTTTTTTTGGGTATTTGGTCCAAATAAAATTGGATTTTAGGTTTCCAATTTTGTGAACATGGGAAAAAAAAGGAATTTTCTATCAAGGCACGATAAAAAAAGCACTGATTCAACGGAAAATAATGAGATATTACCAAAAGAATGGTGAGAGGAAAGGGAAAGATTAAGCCATGAAATAAATGTGGAAGTAGAGCATCATGAAAGAGATGTAGAGGTGCATGACAATGACAAGGAAATGAGAAATGTTGAAGAAGTTGTAAATGAGAATATTGAAAACACAAATGTTGAACAGAATGTTGAGGAACTTGTCAACAAGAATATTGAAAACACAAATGTCCAATAGAATATTGATATCAATCTCAGTGGTGAGTCAATAGTTTCTCCAATTTCAATTTTATATTTTTTTTAAAAAACATTATAGTTTAAGATAGTTTTAAAATTAAAAATATGTGTATGTCAATTTCAAATTAGAAGTTAATATTAATTTTTATTTAGGGACAACATCAGAAACACAAGAAGATACTACCACACCTTTAATTTCACTACACTTAATTGGAATTTCCAAGAAAATTGTATACGACTACAAATTTCTAGATAATATGGATCCAACTAAAATTGAAGAATTGGGAATAGGAATGCCTAAAAGGACAGTTCGAGATAAAATAAATTGGGGGTTGAAACATATTTTTGAAGGTAAATCTATCATAGGACAAGCTCATATGTTAAGTAGATTTTTAAAGCACAAATTTCTCAGAAATGTTGTGGAATTGTTGGGCATTAAAAGTGAGAAAGAGGTTTTAGAAAATGAAACAGTATCAAAAAATGTGTCGTTGACGCTTGCCACACTAGCCAAAAAGTGATCTCAAGTTGAAAAGAATGCTCGTAGAGCACTTTTAACAAGTGCACTCACAAAACAAACTAAATCAAGTCAGTTGATGTCAGCAACTTCAAAATTTTTTAAAACATCAAGAAAACGTTTATGGAGGCATACAAAATTTAGAATTCAATTAGACAAGAATGATGAACTTGCATGTTGGGCTAATATCTGTAGGCATCCATTTCATGATAGACTTCTTGATGGTGTGAGGGATAGGGTAAAAGCGTTTTTGGATTTTAATTCTCGTGTGTCACCATATGAAAAGGATGATGTGTGATGCCATATATCTAAGGGATCTTATGAATCTCATGCAAAAAATATAACACAGGTCAGTCAAGTAGAATTATTCCATAACTTTATGAAGAGTAATACTAATGTGAAGGTTTCCCTTAGCACATTTGTGAAGATTAAACCATGGTATGTCAGGCCTATCACTGTTCAAGACCAATGTTGTTGTCGATACCATGTAGAATTAAAATTATTTTATGAGAAATTTGTAAATTTTTGCATAAAATATTGGTCAAACGAGCCCCCTCCTTCAAGTGTTCATGAATTTTTATCGAAGATATTATGTGCACAAGAGAATAATAAAATAGTTTATAAAAAAGAATGTGTTGGTGTAAGAAAATTCCCAGAATGTTCTCATATGGCACTCTATGATGTAAAGTATCGCATTGATCCTAATGATCTCATACTGTCAAATCTCCGTCTGAATTGGAAGCGATATGAAAATGTTACTTGCACTTCTGTTGAAGATTCAAGCACAACATAAAAAAAGATCACTTTACTTGACGATGGAATTTCAGTGACATCTTTTATGGAAAAGTTCAGGGTGAAAATATACAAATATATTAAGCACTGTCATATAGCACAATGGCAGGATTTACAGTTCAAGCAATCACGTGATGTGTTCCCAAAAGGAACAATATTATCAGTGGTGTATTTCACTGAGAATTACATGTTTATTCCACAAAAGGAGATACAAAGTGAGTATTATCATTCAAACCAAGTATCTATATTTGTGCATATTTTGTATAGACATGCAAAGCTTGATATTGATGGTTATGATAGTGATAAAACTAATCATGAGGTTATTAAGGAGTACCATTTCTACATCCATGATGATCGAACACATGATACATGTTTTGCTCAACATTGTTTTAATGTTATTTATAATGAATTATTGAAACGAAGGGTCACTTTTAAAGAACAATGGGTATGGTCAGATGGTTGTGTTGGTCGATTTAAATAAGCAAGATCATTCTTTTGATTGTATTTTGTTTATAAGAGAACCAAAATTTGACAGACATGGAATTTATTTGAGACAGGGCATGGAAAAGGAGAGCACGATGGTGTTGGGGCATGTGTAAAATGTGCACTTAGGAGGCATCAATTGAACCACTCATCTTCTTGACTTGCAAATTCTTTAGATTTTGTTGATTGGTGCAAAGACAATTTAAGTCATGAATCGAAGCCAAGGATGAATGATGTGCACATGTAAGCATACACATTTAACTAACAATATATTATACATGTCTAGAGATATATGTGTATACATGTGTGTGTATTTTTTTATAAAAAAAATATTAAATATTGTTCAAAATTTGACTCATACATGTGTGTTTTTTTCTCAAGTAGGTAATTTTCGAGTATTGCAATGGGTGATGTTGATAGATCATTTCCATTTAATTTCCTTGGAATCCCTCAAACAATATTTTACACTCAATTAGGAGTAAGAACATGACCAATATACATTGCATTGAGAAAAGAAAGTGCTTTCGCTTTTCTACTGCATGTATTGATCAAACAAAGTCCATCGATGACTGTGAAAACCAAATCAATAAATTTGTTAAAGCATGGAAACATGAAGAATTGACACCATTGCCCCCATTTGGAAACGTGTCTGATAAGGTGTAATGTCTCTTCCTTCCACCCCAACAATTTTTTTTTTTTTTTTTATAGTTTAGTTTTGTGCTTCTATTGGTCACAGCTGTTCAATTCTACTTTCGAATTTCGCCCATTATGATATTTGCAAATTTTGTCAAATTCTACTTTCGAATTTCGCCCATTATGATATTCTATGGAATAGAGTTCCTATTCTTCCTATTACTCTTCTGGGTATAGTTTTATTGTTTTCTTCCACCAATGTTTGGGGCTTATGTAACTTACCTATATATATCACCATCTCTATTATATGGTTGTATTACTCCTATGCATGTTCGTCTATGCATGATGTGAATTACCCACATATATACTACCATATCTACATTGTTCTTACACCTATCAATTTATTCATTACGGTTTTTGCACAACATTTATAGGCTCATCATACATACGTTTTTGAGTTAGATGGTATCGTCGTATGGTTTAGTTTAGATATGGTCTTGGTATAACTCCAAGAATTACAACACTATGGTCCAATTTCAACTTCTTCCACGTACTGAGGTTTTATTCCTAATTCAATTCTGATTGTCGTTTATATGAATTTATGATACTTACATGGCCAGGGTTTCGAATATACAATGCGCGTTCCTAGATCATCGATGCTATCTCTCGTACATGTTATTTATGGTGAGCTTCCTGTAAAGCTAGGCACATTAACTTCAACGTACTCGAGCTGCGTCGTTGGCAAAGTCGGTTTAATGTATTTTGGAAATTAAACATTGTGTCACGTCTCCACGTCACTACACTCAATGGTTCTCTGTTGATTTTCAACTTTATTGGCTTTCATTTCGTCCACGCTCAAAGTTGTATCTATCTACGTTGGAATTATGAGATGCCACGCCAACCTGCTCTTGAACATTCGCAGACCATACGACATGATCTGAGGTACTGTGAGATCAATTTCATAGATTTTCAATTAAGTTTTGGATGGCTAGGTATTAAATACCAATCCCGCCAATCGATCCGTGTACAGGCCATATATCTGAGGCCACTTGGATGGTGGAGATTTCGCCTATCCAATTAGGGTTTCGTGTGTTGTTGTTTGGAGTCATTTGTATAAATTTCTATTTCATTTTCGAGTCTTTTCTTTCTCTCCTCATTTGTTTGATCGCCTCTCGGCGTCGAGACTCTGCTCATTGAAAGGAAGAAGCATCGGCTCTCCCAGGCTACGAGCTTATCCATCACCCCATCGTTTGATATTCAGGTATGGAAGTCTGAACACTTTACCATTTTAACCATGAGGCTTACACTCTAGATGTATATTTTTTCTAATTAGCAATACGCTCTGTTGACATTGTTAGAGCTGAGTTTAAATGCAATAATTTCTTTCTACAGTCTCGTTTACTATCGAGAACTCGTTGTGTTAATATATATATTTTTCTGTTAGTTGTACAAATCTCTCGTGGGGATTTTTCTATTTGAGTATGTTGATTTTTGTTTCCTATTAATGATGAGTCACACTAGTATCCCATCGTTTCTTTATAGGAACATACCCCTCTTCATCCTTTTTGAATTTATGGAGGTATTTCATTACATTCACCGAATTTCCCTGGCTCGAGTGAACAATCACTACCTCAGGTAAGCCTTCGACTCATTGGCACAAAATTATTCCTACATTTTATTTTCATTTTGGTGAACATTTTTAAAATACCCATGTATTTTTTTTTCTGCAGGTCGTATTTAATGACAATGTCTTCCATTCTCCAGGTAACCCGAGTTCTTGTGTTCCATTCTCATACACTATGTTTTGTGTGTCTTCATATCGTCTTGTTGAAATGATGCCTCACATTGTATCATTTTATTGCAGGTAGGTTCGGATATCATCGAGGGTTTTCTTTAGTAGTACTTTGTGGATATGAAATTCACCCGTCTTGACGTCGTTATAATCTGGAATTTCAGGTCATTATCGACACATCATTGGTCAAATTATGTCCAGGCTCCATTATTGTTATTATATAGAATTCGTTCAAGCAATTCAAGATCTTAATGTCATAAAAAAAGTTTTTCTTCTGTAATAATAACTTAGGCCAAAGACTGGGACTGTTGACAATTTTTCCTTCGGACTATGAAATTTCTTGAATAATTAAATTCTGGAATGTAATTATGGAACTATGAAAGCCTGTTTTTCGAAGTGGCTTAGGAATATATATATATATATATATATATATATAATGTGTTTATTCTTTGTCTCTGTTATTATTGACAACTCAATAATATTTTGTAATAATTTCCAGATTATTATTTGATGTAATACTCCTGTTAATATTTTTCCTATCAGTAATGGTCTTCTTAAATAATATTTCTTTGTCTCTGTTATTATTGACAACTCAATAATATTTTGTAATAATTTCCAGATTATTATTTGAAGTAATACTCCTATTAATATTTTTCCTGTCAGTAATGGTCTTCTTAAATTTAATTGAAGAAAGTAATAAGTTCGCTAGCCTTGTTTTTACTTTATGTTCCTCCTCATTATAATACCATAATTGACTATAAGTATCTTGTTGAAAGATTTTTCAAGTCTTCAAGCTTTCAATGAATGAGAATTTTCCATTTCCACAGATTCTGTAATTTCAGGTGTATTTTATGAGTCCAACAGTGGACCCTCTTTATACTCCATAGTTTCTGGTTCCAGTGTACTAGTCACTTCTAATGTTTTCTGTAACTATATACTTATAATTTTTATTAGCATAACCTCTTCAGTATATTTAGTTTTAGCTACTCTCCTGCGCATTATATAGATCTGATGGGGAAATTATTTGTTGTCTTTCCCAGCTTGTATAATCTGCATGCAGTTTATAGAGGTTCACATGCACAGTTGTAATTGTTAGAAATTATTGAGTTTTGACCTTTACTTTGGGAAGGATATTAACACCAGTTTTATATATATACAATACTCAGACCATATTTGTTTGCATGCTTAGTAAACATGGTTAGTCATGTTTCTTTACTATTTAATTATAAATATACACATATGTATATGTAGCACTTGAATTTATAGTACTAAATATATACTCTTCCATTCTGTCCTTATTATAGAAGGAAATATATAAATAGGCATGCACTGTTGTTTAGTAAATTAATCTCTCTGTACCTGACTTAGTTAATTCCAAAATGTATAGCTCGGCCCTGCATATACTTAATTCCTCCTACAGATAGATTTTTGGGTTTCCCTAATATTCACTGAATTAATTCTATTTATAGCAGAAATAGATTAAAGTTACATAGTTATAAAGTATGAGGTAATATAATCTCTATATTTAAAACAGGGATTGGTTTAGAGTTTCTGGCTGATTTATCCTCATATTTCTGGTTCCTAAAACTATGCAGGACTGAGAGAGTTTAACTACTCTATCATTCTGTAAATGTTTGGAACACTAGCACAAAACAAAACATTGCAAGAATTATGCAGCTACAGTCATTAACCTTTACACTTAACAACAATAAATTTTAATCATTCATAATACTGTGAGCATACCACTTTGGTACTTGACCAGTCCTCGCAACTTTAGAATCCCTCTATCTCCAGGACTCACCCCCGAGCTGAGATCACTTCCATTCCAGACCAACCTCTAATCTGTTCAGGAATAGCTTATTTAAGCTTTTTCTCCCCAAAGCCTGTTTCTAATTCTGCGTCCAGAATTACATGATGCTTTTCTTCATGTTTGCCTAGGCTTCCCTTATTTAGGGATTTTTAAAGTTTCTTTCTTCTTTTCCCAGCTTTTTACCTCTTCCCAACTACTCTCCACATCATTGGGGAAGCTAGATTTTCCTCAAAATATAATTTGGAAGTAAATTCTTTCAAGGATTTTTGAAAGATATTCGGGGAAATATTTGCCTCTTTCCATCCTCATGGATTTACCAAGTGATCTAATAATTCTCATTTTGGTCAATCTGCACAGAATTATTTTATTTATTTTTCATAATTAACTATTTAATTACATCCACAAAATACTTGTCCATTGGGGTCCACTTCCCTTAGGATAAAATTTCAAATGTCTAGCTTTGAAAGAAAAACATAAACTAAGGGTGGTACATATTCCCCCTCTGAAAGAAAACATCGTCCTCGGTGTTGATATCTAACTACTAGAGTTCATTTTTTTTCAAACAAAAATGGATATTTTTCCATCATTTCAGCTTCTCTTTCCAAGGTAGCTTCTTCAGCAACAAAGTGCTTCCACTGCACCTTTACTCTCGCTACCGTTCGCTTTCTCAATTCAATTTCTTCCCGCTCCAATATTTGAAGCGGTTCTGGAAGGAACTCCCCTTCTGGTTCCACCTGTATCACATTCCAATCAAATATGTGAGAAGCATCATGTACATATCTTTTTAATAATGAAACATGAAACACATCATGAACTTTAACATGGGGTGGTAAGGCCAGCTTGTAAGTCACTGGTCCCACCCTTTCTAACACCTAAAAAGGCCCACAATATCTAGGAGCTAGTTTCGCACAACTTCCAGCATAAAGTGTGCTCTTTTTGGGTTTAATACGCAAATACACATGTTCCCCCACTTTAAATTCTTGATGTACCCTCTTCTTATCAGCATAGTTCTTTTGGCGATCTTGTGTTGTCTTGATGTTTCTTTGTATTTGTTTAACAATTATTTCCATCTCTTGTAAAGCATCTGGTCCCAAGATTAGCGTATCCTCAGGTTGGCTCCAACTCAAAGGTGTACGACATTTACTTCCATAGAGTGCCTCAAACGGACTCATTTTAATGGAGGATTGATAACTGTTACTATAGAAAAATTCAGCTAAATACAAGTAGTATTCCCAGTTTGATGGCCTATCCATCGCATACATTCTCAGCATATCCTACCAAATATTATTATTTCTGTCTGTCTGCTCATCGGTCTGAGGGTGATAGGCAGTACTAAAATTTAAATTAGTGCCCATGCCCCCAAACAGACCTTTCCAAAAGGCTGCGGTGAACTTAGCATCTCTATCTGAAACTATCACCTTGGGGACCCCATGGAGCCTTACTACTTCCTTCAGGAACACATCTACTACTTGGGCTGTCCCGAAAGTAGATTTCACCATTATGAAGTGTGCAGCTTTTGTTAAAGTCTCTACTACTACCATCACTTAATCGTGTTGGTATTTAGTTTTGGGTAGCCCTGTTATAAAATCTATAAAAAACTGTGTCCCATTTCCATTCTCAAATTGGCAAAAGGGTTTAAAATACCAGCAGGATGCTGATGCTCAACTTTAACTAGTTGACACTTCATGCACCTAGATAAATATTCTGCTACATCTCTTTTCATTCCTGGCCAAAAAAACTTCTTTTTCAAAGCTGTTAGCATTTTCTTATATCCAGGATGCCCTGCATACGACCATTTGTGATATTCATCTAGAATTTCTTTTTTCAAAGATTCCACATTGGGAATATACAATCTATTTTTGTAGCATATCAGCCCTTTTTGGTTTTGAGTGTATTCAGCCATCCCCTTATTTAATAATTTCACCTGTAGATCCTCATAATTGGGATCCTGGTCTGCTACCTGTTTCACTAGATCTTCTAAGCCAAAACTAACACTACTTCCAATACAGTTTATATTTTGACAAGCATTTCTACCCAAGGCATCAGCAATTTTATTTTCTTTCCCTTTGATATTTTTTATGTCCATATCAAATTCACTCAGAAAAGACAGCCATCTGGCTTGCCAAGAATTCAAATCAGTTTGGGAAAATAAATATTTAAGACTAATATGATCTGTGATCAATGTAAATTTATTTCCAAGAAGATAGTGTCACCACATCTTCAAGGCATGAATAACAACAGCCAACTCCAAATCATATGCACTATAGTTTTTTTCATGTTTCTTCAGTTTCCTAGATTCATATGCAATAACTGAATTTTCCTGCAAAATGACTCCTCCCAACCCCTCTCTACAGGCATCTGTACATACAACAAATTCCTTATCAGGATCTGCAATCTTCAGTATAGGGGCTGGAGTGAGTTTTAATTTTAATTGTTCAAAATTGTTTTGGCATTTTTCAGTCCACTCAAATTTGACACCCTTTCTTTGTAGTGATGTTATGGGATATGCTATGGCAGAAAATATCTCTACAAATCTACGATAATAACCTGAAATCCTAATGAATGATATTATTGCTGAAACATCGGTTGGTACCAGCCATTCTCTGATAGCCTTTATCTTTTCAGTGTCAACAGCCAACCCTTGTTCAGAAATAATATGACCCAAGTATTGGATCTTGTCCTTAAAGAATTCACATTTACTGAATTTGGCATATAGCTAGTTTTCTTTCAAAGTTTGCAACACTATCCTCAACTGTTCTTTGTGCTCCTTCTAACTTTTTGAGTAAACTAGAATATCGTCTATAAACACAAGTACAAATTTATCCAAGTACTTGTTTAACACACTATTCATTAGGAACATAAAGGTGGCAGGTGCATTTTTCAAACTGAAAGGTAGGACTAGAAACTCGTAGTGACCATACCTGGTTTGAAAAGTTGTTTTACTAATGTCTTCCTCCTTAATTATGAGCTGGTGATAACCAGTCCTTACATCAATCTTAGAAAATACTGAAGCTCCTCTTACTTCATCAAAAAGATCATCAATTCTGGGCAGAGGGTATCTGTTTTTAATTGTCAACTTATTCAGCTGATGATAATCAATGTACATCCTAAAGGTTCCATCCTTCTTTTTCACAAATAGAACCAGTGCTCCCCAAGGAGACACACTCGGTCGGATATATCCCTTATCCAGTAATTCTTGCAATTGCATTATTAGTTCCATGAGTTCAGGGGGACGCATTTGATAAGGGGCTTGGGAAACAGGTGTTGCTCCCGGCACCAAATCGATCAAAAATTCAATCTCTCTTTTTGGGGGAAGATGAGGAATCTCATCTGGAAAGACTTCCTTAAACTCTCTCACTACTGGCAAGGTATCCAACAACTTTTCTTCAGGTTTTTGTTCTGTCTCTTCTACATGTACTACATATACTTGGTATCCTTTCCTAGCTGTTATTTTTAATTGCAGTGCTGATATTTGTCTTACAGAGATGGGTTTTGGTTTTCCCTTGAGAATAAAAGGTTTCCCTTTTTCATCTATGCAATGCAGAGTTTTATCCCAACAATTCATCATCGCCTTTCTCTTTTCCAGCCAGTCCATTCCTATCAGTAAGTCATACGAACCTAATGGCAGAATGTTTAGATTTACTTCCGTTTGAAAATCATTTTATTTAATTATTGTTTGAGGTAACTTATGAGTTACCTTCCTTTTGGTGCCACTCGCTAGTTGGACCAACCAAGATTTCTGAAATTTTTCAGTTTTGAGATTGCATTTTTCTACAATTTTTGGACTTATGTAACTGAAAGCAGCACCCGGATCAATCAAAACAGTAACAGATTGGTCAGAAATCTTACCCTCCATTTCAACCATAATAGCTTGGTGTTCTTCTTGTCGATTATCCAAGGCTACACTAATAGTGGGTATATTTCTTGCTATGTCATTTACTGTGTTAGCTTCTCGATCTCTCATAATCATCTAAATGTTTCGGTGGGGACAATCCCTCAACAGATGGGGTTCTCCACATCCCCAGAATTTCAAAGGTTCCCTCATTTTGACTGTACCTTCCTTCTGATTTCCTTGATCTAGTTGTTTGGAACCAATTTGAGACTGAGTTGTTTGGCTTTCTTTTGGTTTGCTAAAATTTTTCCTCTAGTGATCCCTACCAAAATTATTTAAGTAAGCTGGTTTCTATTTCTTTCCTTTAATTTCACCTTTGTTTAGCCAACTTTTTCCATGATCAACCTTTCCTTTAAACTGCTGGTAGCATAATCTGGCTTTCCTCACTGCCTCGTCCATATTTTTTGGGTTATCAAACGCGGTCTTCTCTTTTTACACAACAGGCAAACAGTTCAAAAACCTTTGTACCTTGGCCTTCTCTTCCCTAATGTAAGGGACATATCGCAATATATTGGTAAACTTGGTGACAAACTCATCAATAGTAAGTTGTCCCAGTCTAAGCTCATGAAATTATTTTACTTTATCATCATAATAGTGTTCATTTAAATAGCGGTTTTTAAACTTAACCTGGAAATATTCCCAAGTAACTGTCTTTTCATCAATGGCATGAACCATTTTTGTCTCCTCCCACAACAAGGTAGCCTTACCTTGTAGCTGGTAAACAGCTAATCTGGCCTTCATATTTCTTTCATATTCATAGACCTGGAAATACTTAATCATGTTCAACAACCAGGCTTCAGCATCTTCCTCCTCCTCCCCATCATAGGAGGGAGGTTTGATCTTTATGAATTCCCCCTGTAATTCCTTTTTCTGCTTATACTGATGCCTAACAGCATCATCGTCCTCAGACTCATCATTCTTCCTCTTTCTGGAACCTTCACCCTCCTGGCTGTTCCGCGAAGTTAATTATCTGATGAGATTTTCCTTCTCCTCACTAGCTAATGACAATCTGTCATTCTGGCTTCTTAGCTCATCCATTTCTCGTTGCAAACTATGCAACATAGCCATCACTGGAGCTTTTGGATCTGGTGTATTATCGTCATCATGCAGATCGACATAAATTTCCTCATCTTCTGCCATTCCAGCACCAATGTACACTAAACAACACAGATCAGTAAAATAAATTTTTTTTTTTCAGTAGTAAATCATTTATAAAGTGAGCACACAACAACAACCCATTTTTATACAACATGAGCTTTGATACCATTTGTAATGTCTCTTCCTTCCACCCTAGCAATTTTTTTTTATTTTTTATTTTTTTTATTTCTTATTTTTTTTATAGTTTTGTTCTGTGCTTCTATTGGTCATAGTTGTTCAACTCTACTTTCGAATTTCGCCCATTATGATATTTGCGAATTTCGTCAAATTCTACTTTCAAATTTCGCCCATTATGATATGCTATGGAATAGAGTTCCTATTCTTCCTATTACTCTCCTGGGTATAGTTTTATTGTTTTCTTCCACCAATGTTTGGGGCTTATGTAACTTACCTATATATATCACCATCTCTATTATATGGTTGTATTACTCCTATGCATGTTCGTCTATGCATGATGTGAATTACCCACATATATACTACTATATCTATATTGTTCTTACACCTATCAATTTATTCATTACGGTTTTTGCACAACATTTATAGGCTCATCATACATACGTTTTTGTGTTAGATGGTATCTTCGTATGGTTTAGATATGGTCTTGGTATAACTCCAAGAATTACAACACTATGGTCAAATTTCGACTTCTTCCACGTACTGAGGTTTTATTCCTAATTCAATTCTGATTGTCGTTTATATGAATTTATGATACTTACGTGGCCAGGATTTCGAATATACAATGCGTGTTCCCAGATCATCGATGCTATCTCTCGTACATGTCATTTATGGTGAGCTTCATGTAAAGCTAGGCACATTAACTTCAATGTACTCGAGCTGCGTCGTTGGCAAATTCGGTTTAATGTATTTTGGAAATTAAACATTGTGTCACGTCTCCACGTCACTACACTCAATGGTTCTCTGTTGATTTTCAACTTTATTGGCTTTCATTTCGTCCACGCTCAAAGTTGTATCTATCTACGTTGGCATTATGAGATGCCACGCCAACCTGCTCTTGAACATTCACAGACCATACGACATGATCCGAGGTACTGTGAGATCAATTTCATAGATTTTCAAATAAGTGTTGGATGGCTAGGTATTAAATACCAATCCCACCAATCAATCCGTGTACATGCCATATATCTGAGGCCACTTGGATGGTGAAGATTTCGCCTATCCAATTAGGGTTTCGTGTGTTGTTGTTTGGAGTCATTTTTATAAATTTCTATTTCATTTTCGAGTCTGTTCTTTCTCTCCTCATTTTTTTTATCGCCTCTCGATGTCGAGACTCTGCTCATTGAAAGGATGAAGCGTCGGCTCTCCCATGCTGCGAGCTTATCCATCACCCCATCGTTTGATATTCAGGTATGGAAGTCTGAACACTTTACCATTTTAACCATGAGGCTTACACTGTAGATGTATATTTTTTCTAATTAGAAATATGCTCTGTTGACATTGTTCGAGCTGAGTTTAAATGCAATAATTTCTTTCTACAGTCTCGTTTACTGTCAAGAACTAGTTGTGTTAATATATATATATTTTTTGTTAGTTGTAGAAATCTCTCGTGGAGATTTTTCTATTCAAGTATGTTGATTTTTGTTTGCTATTAATGATGAGTCACACTAGTATCCCATCAGTTCTTGATAGGAACATACTCCTCTTCATCCTTCTTGACTTTATGGAGGTCTTTCGTTACATTCGCCGAATTGCCTTGGCTCGAGTGAACAATCACTACCTCAGGTAAGCCTTCGACTCATTGGCACAAAATTATTCCTGCATTTTATTTGCATTTTGGTGAACTTTTTTACAATACCCATGTATTTTTTTTTCTGCAGGTCGTTTTTGATGACAATGTCTTCCATTCTCCAGGTAACCCGAGTTCTTGTGTTCCATTCGCATACATTATGTTTTGTGTGTCTTCATATCGTCTTGTTGAAACGATGGCTCACGTTGTCTCATTTTATTGCAGGTAGGTTCAGATATCATTGAGGGTTTTCTTCAATAGTATTTGGTGGATATGAAATTCACTCGTCTTGATGTCGTTATAATATGGAATATCAGGTCGGTATCGATGCGTCATTGGTCGATGTGTGTCCAGGCTCCATTCTTGTTATTATATAGAATTCGTTCAAGCAATTCAAGATCTTAATGTCATAAATTTTTTTTTTCTTCTGTAATAATAGCTTAGGCCAGAGACTGGGACTGTTTACAATTTTTCCTTCGGAATATGAAATTCCTTGAATAATTAAATTCTGGAATGTAATTATGGCACTATGAAAGCCTGTTTCCCAAAGTGGCTTCAGAATTATATATATATATATATATATATATATATATATATATATATATATATATATATATATATATATATATATATATATATATATATATATGTGTTTATTCTTTTGATACATGTTGTTATATACATGTTGTTATTTACAACTCAATAATATTTTCTAACAATTTCCAGATTATTATTTGAAGTAATACTCTTGTTAATATTTTTCCTGTTAGTAATGGTCTTCTTAAATTTAATTGAAGAAAGTAATAAGTTCTCTAGCCTTGTTTTTACTTTCTGTTCCTCCTCATTATAATAGCATAATTTAATATAAGTATCCTGTTGAAATATTTTTCAAGTCTGCAAACTTTCAATGACTGATAATTTTCCATTTCGATAGAGTCAGTAATTTCAGGTGTATTTTATGAGTCCAACAGTGGACCCTCTTTATACTCCTTAGTTTGGGGTTCCAGTGTACTAGTCACTTATAATGTTTTCTGCAACTATATACTTATAATTTTTCTTAGCATAACCTTTTCAGTCTATTTAGTTTTAGCTACTCTCCCACACATTATATAGATCTAATGGGAAAATTATTTGTTATATTTCCCAGCTTGTATAATCTGCATGCATTTTATAGAGCTTCACATGCGCAGTTGTAATTGTCAGAAATTATTGAGTTTTGACCCTTACTTTGGGAGGGATATTAACACCAGTTTTATATATACATAGTCCTTAGACCATATTTGTTTGCATGCTTAGTAAACATGGTTAGTCCTGTTTCTTTACTATTTAATTATATATATACATATATGTATATGTAGCACTTGAATTTATAGTACTAAATATATACTCTTCCATTTTTTCCTTATTATGGAAGGAAATATATAAATAGGCATGCAATGTTGTTTAGTAAATTAATCTGTTTATACCTCACTTAGTTAATTCCACAATGTATAGCTCGGCCCTGCATATACTTAATTCCTCCTACACACAGATTTTTGGGTTTCCCTAATATTTATTGAATTAGTTCTATTTATAGCAGAAACAGATTAAAGTTACATAGTTATAAAGTATGAGGTAATATAATCTCCAGATTTAAACCAGGGACTGGTTTAGAGTTTCTGGCTGATTTATCCCCATATTTCTGGTTCCTACAACTATGCAGGACTGAGAGAGTTTAACTACTCTATCATTCTATAAATGTATGGAACAACAGCACCAAACAAAACATTGCAAGAATTATACAGCTACAGTCATTAACCTTTACACTTAACAACAATAAATTTTAATCATTCATAATACTGTGAGCATACCACTTTGGTACTTGACCAGTCCTCCCAACTGTAGAATCCCTCTATCTCCAGGACTCACCCCTGAGCTGAGATCACTTCCATTCCAGACCAACCTCTAATCTGTTTATGAATAGCTTATTTAAGCTTTTTCTCCCCAAATCCTGTTTCTAATTCTGCGTCCAGAATTACAGGATGTTTTTATTCCTGTTTGCCTAGGCTTCCCTTATTTAGGGATTTTTAAAGCTTATTTCTTCTTTTCCCAACTTTTTACCTCTTCCCAACTACTCTCCACATCATTGGGGAAGCTAGATTTTCCTCAAAATCTAATTTGGAAATAAATTCTTTCAAGGATTTTTGAAAGATTTTTGGGGAAATATTTGCCTCTTTCCATCCTCATGGATTTAGCAAGTGATCTCATAATTCTCATTTTTGTCAATCTGCATAGAATTATTTTATTTATTTTTCATAATTAACTATTTAATTACATCCACAAAATACTTGTCCGTTGGGGTCGATTCCCCTTAGTATAAAAGTTCAAATGTCTAGCTTTGAAAGAAAAACATAAACTAGGGGTGTTACATAAGGAAATGGACAATGAAGTGGTTGTGATTGATAATGATTATGATCGTGTTTCTGATATGGTTAGAGAAGGTGATGTATTCACTGTCATTGCACCAGAAAATAGTCAAGAAAAAGTGCATTATTATTTATTACGTTGCAATATGTCTAAATCCATGTTGCTGCAAGAGTATAATGATCCATCAAATTATACATACCCAATCGGTTCAATGGTATTAATGGGACATTTATTTGAAGAACTAAACAAATGTAAAAATCATATTATTTTTCAAGATTACCAGCGAGAGGTTATTTATGCCCAATATATTCACTTGGTCATAGCAACTCGGTTGCAGTTGAAGCAAGTGAAGAGTAGATAAAAAAAATGACAATGGAGTTTATCGATAGATGATCATGATGCCACTAGCACATTTCATATGAGTGGAACACATTGTTCAAGATGAACAATGAACTTTGATTTTAGGGTTCTAACATATAAATGCTACAACACATTGGAATTTATATAGTTTAAGACTATATTGCAGAATTATTTCAAATAAATGGACCTGTGGATGGTTAGATGTCTGTTGGAATGAAAAATATATTATGATCTACTAGATAAGGGTGATTTTCTAGATAATTAAGTTAGGTGATTTAATGTGTCCATTATTTTTACTCCTAGATGATCTTAACTCCTTTTTTGCATGGATATGATGGTGATGAATGAATATTTAATTACATATATATATTATTGTATTGTAGGTTTAGTTTTGATATCAAATGTCTTCATATTTTTATGTCTTCATTAGTTTAGATTAGTTTATATTTGATGTGGCTAATCTCTTCATTATTGTCTCTTCTCATGATGGAGGTCTCCTAATTTTATTTTCTATTGACATGTACCTATTTTGCATGTGCTTGGAAAATTTTGTTCACAAAATGGAATAGATCCTACAAAGTAACATTCAAGAATGCAAAACTATTCATAAAGGTGTGTTTAGCTATGAATTATTTCTTATGTTAGAAAGTTTCGCTAGTAATGGATTTCATACTTTTATATTAAGAGATAGATATCCCACCCCCTGTAGAAATAAATCCAAAAGTGTTTAGATGAAATTATTATTTTCAAAGGAAAACAACTCAACTATCTTCAATGTTTCAATATAGATGAAGAGAAATGGTTTGGTAAATTTCAAATTTAAGGATAAAATTTATTCAAACTAGTTTATAGAGCATATTGATAGCTTCAACAAAGTATCCTACAAATGTGAAATGTCAAATGTTTCTATGTTCATTTGACATGTTTCTGATTTCCATGTGCTTGGAAAATATTGTTCACAAAATGGAATAGATCCTACAAAGGAACATTCAAGAATACAAAAATATTCATAAAGGTGTGTTTAGCTATGAATTAATTCTTATGTTAGAAAGCTTCACTAGTAATGGATTTCACACTTTTATATTAAGAGATAGATATCTCACCCCTTGTAGAAAAAAATCGAAAAGTGTTTAGATGGAATTATTATTTCCAAAGGAAAACAACTCAACACTCATCAATGTTTCAATATAGATGAAGAGAAATGTTTTGGTAAATTTCAAATTTAAGGAGAAAATTTATTCAAACTAGTTTATAGAGCATATTGATAGCTTCAACAAAGTATCCTAAGAATATCAAATGTCAAATGTCAAATGTTTCTATGTTCATTTGACATGTTTCTATTTTACATGTGCTCACTGCTTGGAAAATATTGTTCACAACATGGAATAGATCCTACAAAGGAAAATTCAACTATACAAAACTATTCATAAAGGTGTATTTAGCTATGAATTAATTCTTATGTTAGAAAGTTTCACTAGTAATGGATTTCACACTTTTATATTAAGAGATAGATATCCCACCCCTTGTACCAAAAAATCCAAACGTGTTTAGATGAAATTACTATTTCCAAAGGAAAACAACTCAACTCTCATCAATGTTGCAATATAGATGAAGAGAAATGGTTTGGTAAATTTCAAATTTAAGCAGAAAATTTATTCAAACTAGTTTATAGAGCATATTGATAGCATCAACAAAGTATCCTACAAATGTCAAATGTCAAATGGTTCTATGTTCATTTGACATGTTTCTATTTTCCATGCGCTTGGAAAATATTGTTCACAACATGGAATAGATCCTACAAAGGAACATTCAAGAATAAAAAACTATTCATAAAGGTGTGTTTAGCTATGAATTAATTCTTATATTAGGAAGTTTCACTAGTAATGGATTTCACACTTTTATATTAAGAGATAGATATCCCACCCCTTGTAGCAATAAATCAAAAAGTGTTTACATGAAATTATTGTTTTCTAAATGTGAAGTTGGGTTACACTTTTTGCCCTTTTTTGAGAAAAAAATTTCATTTTTTTCGGTTCTTCAACTTTCTGCAAACTATAACAATTTTTCTGTTTAGAATTTCATTTTGCGATAAAAGTATAAGTTGTGAGAAATTTTTTTAGCTTTCTATTACTCATTTTTTGAAATTTTTTTTTATGCAGATTTGATATGTCAACTTAGCGTTTCTTTGAGTGTGTGTTTCTTAACAATCAAAGGATTCATAAGAAGTCATGTTATGTCGCAATGTTGTATTCATTGAAAATTTTTGTTTTTGAGAAAAAAAATGTGTTACAACAATCTAGATAGAGTCTACTTTGGTTTCATCATATTTACAAAGCCAATGGATTCATATCATAATTACTAGATTTTTTTTAACTAGTCCAATACGAAAAACTGCGTATTTTGGATATGTTTCACGTCGCAATAAATTTCTTAACATATAAGTTATAAACTAAAAATATAAAAGCTACCCATTAGAGATGATGGACCAATGTAATGCCCCATAATTTCCTCAATTTTTTTTAAAATGTATTTTGGGAGATACAAATTTTGATTTCACTGAATCACAATGACCGTCAAAAATTGTTTCCACCTATTTTATTAGAAAAATAATTAAAATTAGTAAACGCTTATGAAATTCCATAAAAGTTATATTTCCTAAAAGTAGATTCAATTCTGAAAATGTTTGTCTTGGTTCCGACAGTTAATTAACAAACTTTCTTGGAATTTAATCAGTCCAAAGTTGCAGAACCGTATTTAGAGCCTGGTTTTTGCATCATTGGTGATGCGTTAGTTCGGCCGAACTTTTAATCTAAGCTCGGCCGAATTATGTTTTCCGCTGAAGGCTCGTTAAATCTAACGACTTAATAGTTCGGCCGAACTTTTAATAAAAATTTCGGCCAAACTATGGTATAACTTTCTATCGACCAGAAAGTTTTGCGGAGCCCCTACTAAAACACATTTCGTGGCAATATAAATTGCCGCGAAATCATTCACAATTTTCGCACATTTCGCACATTTCATCTCATTTTACAAAAATCTTGGTTTGTGTTCAAAAAATTTTCTTCAAAGTTTGGATTTAAGTGAATTTCTTGGAAGCAAATTGATTTTGCAAAGAATTGTTTTGGGTTTAAAGAATTTTTTTCAAAGACATTTCTTGGAGGTGGCCTGATTTTGGCAAAAATTGTTTTGAACTTAAAAAAATTTCTTGGACGTACATTCAAAAGACATTTCTTGGAGGTATGTACATGTTTTAAGTTGAAGTAAATCTTTTGAGCTTCATTTCATTTTTATAAGATATTTTTCTCTCGAATTTTTTAAAGTAAGTGTTTTGGATTGGAGTAAGTATTTTTTGCAAAAAATTTAAACTGAATTTTTTTAAATTAAATCTTTTGTGATATTTTTTGTAATTGAGTTATTGTCTAATTTTTTGAAGGAAATTTTTTGAACGTCATACCCTATTATCATGGGAAATCGAAGAACTTGTGCGAGAACATATGATTGAAAAAGAGACCCTGAGGAACGTAGAGAAGAGACGAGACAATCTCTTAAAAGAAAGTTAGAAGCCCTCTCAAATATTGAAGAGGAAAATCAACCTCAAGAAAAAATTGATCAGGTATGTAAATGTAATATTATGATCTATTGATATATTTAAAATTTTCCTAATGTAAAATGTGAAGCTTAATTTTTATTTGATGAACTAATTTGAAAAATATTTTTTTTAATGTAAACAGACAGAGATATTCCTCAAAATATTGAGGAGGAAAATCAACCTCAAGCAGAAATTGATGCAGGTATGTAAATGTAAATATTATGATCTATTGATATATTTAAAATCTTCCTAATGTAAAATGTAAAGCTTAATTTTTATTTGATGAATCAGTTTGAAAAATATTTTGTTTAATGTAAACAGATAGAGATATTCCTCAAAATATTGAAGAAGAAAATCAACCTCAAGAAGAAATTGAAGCAGGTATGTAAATGTACATATTATGATCTATTGATATATTTAAAACTTTCTTAATGTAAAATGTGAAGCTTAAATTTTATTTGATGAACTAATTTGAAAAATATTTGAAATTTTAGATATATTTACTAATTTAGTTATTCATTGAATATGTACTATTTTTTCGAATATGTACAGATGAAATCACTATCGATAATGAGATGTTAGAAAATGTTGACACTCACACATATGGAGATAAAAAACCTGACCATATTATACGATATCGTGTTAACTACATTTTTGAAAAGTATTTCTTAAATGAGCGGGTGAAAGTTCAGGCTCAAATGTTGAAAGGTCTCCTATCATTAAAGAGATTAAAAGAAGCTACAGTACTATTGGGTATTCGAAAATCAACCAAATATAAAAAAATGAAGGAAGAGGTGATAAAAAATATGAGTAGTTCTATAAAGTCAATTAAGAGATCTAGAGAGAAAGATGTTTCAATTGTACGTAGAGGAATACAGATGGCGATGGTTTCCTCAAGTACTCAAGAGAATCGTTTGGTAACATCTATGGCACGAGCTATGGGAACCTCGTGAAATTTTATTCACAAACACCGTAAATTTTCATTGCAAATAGATGTAAATGATGAACTTGCTTGTTGGAGAGCTATTTGTAGGCAACCATACAAAGATAGACTTGGAGAAATTGTTAAAAAAATAATATATGAATATTGGAAGAACAATTCGCGTGTTTCATCAACTGCAAGGCATGTGATGCGAAGAAGAATAGCATGAAATCAGTACGAAGAACATGAAAAACATCTCTTGGAAACCACTCAAATAGATTTATTGAACAAGTTCAAAGAAGAGAATCGTCAAATTCATGTTTCACTCAGTGATTTTTTTCAAAAAAAACCATGGTATGTAAAACCTATCGCCATACGCGACACTTGTTGTTGCCCTTATCATCTAGAATTTGAGTTATATTATGACACATTCCTTGATTTAGGTAGAAAATTATGGAAGGATTCACCTCCTCCTTCCGCTATCCGTGATTTCATATCTCAAATTCTATGTGAAAGAGAAAGCGATGAACTATTTTACAAAAAGAAATGTGTTGGTGGTAAAAAAATGTGATGATTGTGGAAATTTGACTAAATTTCAAAACAAATATCGTATTGATATAAATGATCAATCATTGTCCAACATAAAAGTGAAATGGAAGAGATATGAATATATCGATACATCGATTCAAGGAGCAAATAGTGTTAAAAGAATTTAATTACTAGAAGACAAAATTTTTCTGATATACTTTTTGAGAAAGTTTGAGGAAAAAATTTACAAATACACCAAGCATTCCCATAGAGCTCGATGGCAATACTTGCAATTGAAAAAATCTCGTGAAGTTTTTCCACCAGGGACCATTTTGTCAGTGATTGATTTTGTAGAAAACTACACATTTGTTCCACAAAAAGAAATTCAGAGTGAATACTATCATTCTAACCAAGTATCCATGCTCTTCCATGTTCTATATAAACATGCTGAAAAAAATGTCGATCATATAGAAACCACAAGTGAAAATCGAGATATCATTAAAGAATATAACTTTTATATCAATGACGATTGTACACATGATACATGTTTTGTACAACATCGTTTTGGAAAAATTTATGATTCATTGAAAAATCATTGAATAACATTCAATGAACATTGGATATGGTCAGACGGATGCGCAGGTCAATTCAAATCTGCACGATCATTCTTTTGGTTGTGTTGTCTTCATAAGAAAACCTGCATTAAACATTGTTGGAATTTCTTTGAGACTGGCCATGGAAAAGGAGAACATGATGGTGTAGGAGCATGCATAAAACGAGTACTTCAAAGATATCAAATGAACCACTCTGCACGCCAACTTGTGAACGTTGAAGAAGTTGTTCAATGGTGAAAAACTGCTCTAAGCCATGAGATTAACCCATCAAGAGAAGTGCGAAGGTACATTCAATTTAATTTATATTGGAAATCTAATTTTAAACATTGTACATTTATCATGCAATGATTATTTTTAATTGTATTTTGATATCATGTTTACAAATTCTTTTTCTAATTTTCCATATAAAGGTTTTTCTGGCATATTGGAATCGGAGACGTAAATAGATCAATTGGAAATGAAGTTGGAACAATAAAAGGGACTCGAAAATTGCATTCAATTCAAACAAAATTGTCCACAAATGTGTTTGCATTGGATAAAAAAAAATATTCTTGTTTTTGTGATGTTTGCATAGACAACACAAAATCCAATGACGTCTGTGAAAACAAAATGTATGTGAACGATTGGAAACATACAGAGCTAAATACAAAGGGAAAAATGTCTGTTGCAATGTTTGAAGAAATGCAATAAGAGGAAACTACAATATCATCCGATGGTGATCGAGTTTCTGATCTTGTTAGAGAAGGTAACATTTGAATTACTTTCTAATGATTTAAAGATCTAGAAATAAATTTAAATATGCATAATTTTGTTAAATTTATTTTATTGTGCAGGAGATGTTTTTGTTATAATTTCACCTATTGAAAACGATGAAAATGTGAAGTATTATTTGATGCGTTGCACTGAACGAAAAATGAAATTATTACAAAACTATAATGATCACGGATTTCAGTATGACAGAGGGTCTATTATGCTGAAAGGTTATTTTTTCAGACAAACTCATCAAAGCGAAGACTTTGTTTACTTTGAATACTATGAACCTGATTCCATAAGTTGTGAATATAGTCACTTGGTGTGTGCAACACGCGTAAATTTGACAGAAGTTCAATCAAAGAAAAAATAAAAAATTAAGAGATGGAAAATGTCAAAATCCGATCATGAATGGATTATTGAGGATGGAATTCCATTAGAATTTTTTTGAGTGAATTTTCCAACAATTTATTATCTTTGGATTAAATATGTTTTAGAACTTCCAGTACTCAACTAAGAATTGAGCTTCTTATGTTGTTTGTGCAAGTGTTTGCACATGTACAAATTGTTTGGGTACAAGCACGTGCTCTAGTATCAACTAAAAGTAGTTTTTCTATACATGTGCATTGATGAAAAATGTTATATATATATATATATATATATATATATATATATATATATATATATATATATATATATATATATATATATATATATATATATATATATATATATATTCTAGAATGAAATTTGTTGTTCTGGTTACTATGTACTTGATGAAAAATGTTACTTGTCTTGAATAGATATGTTCTAGAATGCACAATTAATTGTTCCAAGTAGTTTTTCTATGTGCATTGATGAAAAACTAGTTGGATTTTTTGGTAAAAAGTTTCCACAATGTAAATAAATCGACAAGTCTACCTATTTGAGTGCATTAATGACATTGATCCAAATTCAACAAACATATATGTGTACTAGACTTATATTTCCAATCAAAATTAAAGGGATAATTTGTACATATATCTACTTCTTTAAACTCTTTTTTCAATTAGAGCTCAATTGATACATGGTTAGTTGCATTGAAAAGCTATGTTCTTCCTATTGGAAATTTTTTCATTCAAACAAAAGTACATGGAGAGATCAAAAGCAATCTTAAAATTCCAAATGTACTTCAACCATCCAAAAGAGATTTGTGCAACATTACTTGACATGCCATGCCAATTATAGTGAACAACTATCTAATAGAAACATTTAACATTATATACCACATGTACCAAATGTAGATTGAAACCATCCAAAACTTTAAAATTTTAAAAACTTTTGATAATATATCATGCAACATTAAAACATTAAACATCACATGCGAAATGTAGATTGAAACCGTTCAAAGCTTGAGTTTAAAAAACTTTAAATTATATATAGATTGTTACTTCACATGCCATGCCAATTATAGTTCAACTAGATCCAATAGAAACATTTAACATTATATATCACATGTGCAAATGTAGATTGAAACCATCCAAAACTTTAAGTTTTAAAAACCTTTTTATTATATATTGTGCAACATTAAGACATTAAAAATTTGAAGTTCATTAAATATCACATGCAAAATGCAGATTAAAACCATCCAAAACTTGAGTTTTAAAAACTTCACATGCCATGCCAATTATAATTCAACTATCCAAAAAAAACATTTAACATTAAATATCACATGCCAAATGTAGATTGAAACCATCCAAAACTTTTAACTTTTAATTTAACAAAAAAATATAGATCACAACATTACTTCACATGCCAAATGTAATCCAAGCATCCAAAACTTAAATTTTAAAAACAAAACAAATTATAACACATGTCATTACATAACATGCCAAATGTAGTTCAGATGACAACATTACTTCACATTCACATGCCAAAAGTACTAAAACCATCCAAAAATTAAATAAAACAAATTATATAATAAAAATGTAATAAAATATGTCCAAAAATTGTAAATCTCACAAGTATCAAACTGTATCAAGTTTAACAAATTTTAAAACCATCTAAATTTTGAAATCAAATCTACTGTAAATCATGTCCATCAAATGGAGACAGATCTAGCGTCTTCCCTACTAGGGTCTCAGTCCGCACCCTATCATGTGAATGGGAAACCTACATACACAATGCACATGTACTTGAACATTAAAATTTGATGTTTTAAAAATGAATGAGAATATATATATCTATAACTTCATGTAAAAAACAAAATATAACAAAAAAATCATGCAATACCTCATAAGGTTCCCTCTCCATTTGATGAACAGGTTCTCCCATAGGAACATCTGCAGTGGTAAACTGTACAATATATATATATATATATATATATTAAAAACTTTCAAATGAAAATGCACGTGTACATATATAAACTTATTTTCAATAATATTAAAAAAAGGAACTAAAGACAACTTGTTCAAATGCTGTGGATGTTCCTATCTTCATCGCTAGAGTCCTCGGATTAAAGAAATCTTCTATAGGAACCTAAATTCGAAAAATTTTAAATAACTCAAAATATAGATCTCTCTCTCTCTATATATATATATATATCTCAATTTTTAATGGAACTTTTTGAGGTAGAATATATATATATATATATATATATATATATAACTTTTAAACATAAATTTTAAACTTGTGAAAAATTGTCCATACTTGTGGCTCATCTCCCAATGAAGTAGAAGGTACATCTCCTAAGGAAGAAGAAGGTACCACCATCTCAAAAACATCAGACGGAATCGGTACCTGTTAAAACATTTTATCAAATTATATATATACATACATGTACATGTGTGGCAACAATTATTTATTTTAGAGTCACTTAAAAAACACTAACATTTTCCAACATATCATGATGGTCAGACCCATCTGCATCATTTGAACTAGAGGTCCCGAACGTGATATTAACATTCTCGTCACGCATCATGCCTGAGAACTGCAAATGGTGTTTTAACATATAATCATATATTTCTGTTAGATTAATGTACACATACAAATAAATGTATACATGTACATAAACATTTATTTATTACAAATTGTACACATGTATATGTAAAAATAATTTCAAAGCCTAAGGTCACTAACACATACCATTCCGGTGCCCTCTTCCTCATGAAAAATTAGGTCTTACAAACCATTGCAACAATTTATTGCATATGTTCGGAGATCTTCAACATTCATGTTGTAAATCTCCTCATCTGTACAATAAACAAAATTTCCACGTGCATTTTCATGGGCTCTTTGTAGATTTAAACAAAGATCGACTCCACTCAATCCGCTATGAACATTGTCGATCATAACATCCCTTACTTCTTGACTTATTTGAGAAGTCGCATCCATCTCTGATCACAGAGTTTCGACTCGAAATGGCGACTCGCCAATGGAAGCTCATGGCGAGGCAACTCCACATCTCACTTAGTGCCCTTACGTTCATATAATTGACCTTTCCCCGAGCCAAAAAATTCTGAAGGAAGGTCATTGTAATTGGGTTTCATACCCAAAAAAAATTCTGCATAAAACATATGTGCAAAATAAACATGAACCTCATCTTTCCATGGAAGCCTTCCAAAGGCCGCAAGATGTTGATCATACAAATAACGAGCTTTGTCTGGGTGCTTGAAATACTGCACCTTCAACATTTTTCTTTTTGGCCCTTCCTTATAATTAAACATTGACTTGGCCACTTCTCTTGTAAATTTTTGTTTTACGTCCTCCCATTTGTCGGGACCCATCACTGTTTCTTTTCTCTTTCTCATCAGTTCTACAAATGAATCAGTCGTGGGCCCAAGATTTTTGTACACATTTACCATTTCACCCAATGAATGTGTAACTATTTCAAGGCTTTGTCGACTCTCAGCAGGTAGAGACAAAGCCACGAGAAATCTTTGCAATTTTGCATGAAGGCTTTCACACCTTTGTAAGGTGCATTATGCCATGTTGGTTTCCCATGTTATATCAATAATCTTGGCTGGATAAGTTGTGCTAGGTAGACAACCTTCTTCTTGAATGTAGCGGGCTGCCCTACGTCTATTTTGACCACTAGCTCGAACATTTTCGGCTTCTGCATCAATATATATAAAATTTCGTATATTAGAAAAAACACGTGTAAAAAAAGTTGTACAAATTTAATGAAAAAATATTGAAATTGATGGCAACCTTGATGTTGTTGGTTAACATCTTCTCCAACATGACCCTACTAAGAACCAGACCCAGAATGACGCTACTGAGAACCAGACCCACAATGACCGTGTTGAGAACTAGCAGCTGTTGATTGGCCTTCGGGGGAATAAATATCACCCCCTTCCCGCTACCTACTACCACTCATACCTCGTCCGGTTGAACCTTGGCCACGTGCCATGGATGGAGTAGAAACCCTTCTCCTCTTACCTTGTAAAAATTAAAATACGAAAATTATTAACAACTAATTTAACTCACAAAGTTAATAAAAAATCAATTCCATATGTACACACATCTATGGAGATTTAATATTACATTTAAATACCGTGAACATCCTTCGATCCCTGAACCTCCATATGGGATTTATTTGATCTTTGTCATTCATCCTCCATGATATATATCTATTGCTCGACATTTACACAAAATAGATTTCAAAAAATCAATTTGTAATTTAGTGTACACAAATTATGTAGAACACAACTTTCAAAGCAATAATTGATCATGTGTGAAACTAAATTTAATCGAAAAATAAATTATAAAAATGATAAGTTCACCAAATTTCACTTTACATGGTGGGAGCACACTTGGTATAAAATTTACCACTTATACACTTTAGTTTGTGGGAGAAATGACACATGTACATAGTTTACCTTAAAGTTGTTGTGTTTTATGGATATTAAAATAAAGAACTTCTATTTAGATCCATTCCAGAGATTGACTTTAGGGGCATTTAATAGATATGTCACGATTCATAAAAGATGAGATCCAGAGGCTACCTGGCCCTTTACAAACTCTACCTATAGAACTTATAGAAGAAAACACTAGAGGCATTAAAAATATGAAATAATGTTTTCATGCTCAGACATGGGAATGTGTCTCTTTCCCTACACAAACAAATAATTCAAGGTAGTTAATCTTCATAGACATGTCATCAAGCAGGTCAATATGATCATCCCCAACTTAATTTTCATGAAATTAGGCTTGGAATCCTCTACAACCTAGTGGATGGAGTTGAATGGGAACTAGGTCAAGGCCTTTACAAAATACATGCTAGTGAATAACACTTACTAGGTTATGCCAACAAATAAAGTGGCAGAAATGTTTTCTCCTCGAGGTTGTCCAATTGGGTGCGTAATACCAACTTCATCCATTTCCTACAAGGTTTCTCTCTTAGGTTACAAATGTCTTCCACCTTATTAGTTATATATTTTTCAATTTCCCGTGGATTCCTTGAATTTTTTCTCCTACCATCTCCCTCTGTCACTCGCCAAATTATTGTCATCAAACATGCCCCATTGAGGATCTGGAGCAATGTTTGCACCATACTTAGAACTGTCATTGCTGCTAATTGAAATTGGAGTCATGTATACTAGATTGCTTTCTTAAGTGGCTCTTACTTGGACAATATCCTGAGATGAGTTTGACGTGATGGTCATATGAGGTTGGAAGCTACTTGGTGTAATTTTCCTTAAATCTTCAAAAAAACAAAGCAAAAATGTCATTTTTGATAATTTTTTATTAGCTTCTGCATACAACAGATTTTATCACAATTGCAACACAATCATGTTCCATGAGCATGAATTATGAATGTCGCAAGCCAAATTGCAAGGAAATTTGCATTCATTTTAGGCAAAAGAAGGCTATGACATTAAGGTCCATTCTAGAAAAAATTATGCAAATAAGGTTGTTAAGTCTTGATACTTACATGTGTTTCAAAGCCATAATGAAGGTTGGATTTGAGAGTTTCCTCTCAAAGCCCTGTCTTGAGATGAAATTTAATTCAATGTCTCTTAGAGTTGCAAGGTGGAATTGATAGAACTATTTGATTTCTTTACCATAGATGGATATCTCCTTTCATCTATACCTTTATCTACCATCTTATTTCCAAGTGAAATGGGAATTTTCACATTTTGAATGCCATTACCATGTAATTTGGTAGTATGCTAGCTAGACCTATCAGAAGTAAGGTTTTCATACCAAACTATTTCTGTTACTCAACTCAGTGACCATGACTCTCTTCTCACACTGCTTACCATATAAGATCTTCAATTGTACATGTCACACAAAGTTGGGGGTTCTAGGTCTACACCTATTAGGTAGAGTTACATATTTTATGGCATTGTGGTCCTTAAATTTGTAGGTGTTCCACCTGAAAAAGTAGGCATTAAATATGGATGAAAAGGATTTGTTTTAACTTTGATAGAATTTCCTCGTGTAATTACTGAATTTCTCGATGACATCATGCTAGCTTTGCTCAGAGAAGAAGGTTTTGGAGGAGAGATTGAATTCTTTCGACTTATTTTTGGCATTGAATTTTGAAATAGTAGTTTTGATGACTCCATTGATGACCTTGCTGAGGAATTTGATGCACACAATATTGACTTTGAAGATGGTTTAGAAGATGTTGAAGAAGTTGTAGATTTTGGTGTTGTCACTGAATGTTTCTTTATTCTTGGACTTGATCAAGACACAGTTTAATTTTATGAGTAGATTGAAGACCTTGAAGAGGTTTTATATTTTGTTGTTCTCACTGAAGGTTTTTGTCTAGTTTTGTTTCTTAAAAGAGGTTGATAAAGAATATAGGAAGACAAAAAACTAACCAGTGGTGTAATAAATGGATTTCTTGGGAGGTAGATTGGCGTATGGACTTTTGGTAGCTAGAAATTTTCCAAATAAGTGAATGTATTTGAAAACCAAACCTCTAGTTTATTTTGGTTTAGACAAGGTCTAGAATTTGAAAAGTGAATTCCCTCTTTCTTCCTCTTACATGTCCAATGATCGGAATCTGGATTGAGGGAAAAACATTTCCTAGAGATAAAAAATTTTCATTTTATTTGTTGTACACGACTTTTTAAAAGCTAATTAACTAATAAATTTCTCAAAAAATACACTTAAAGCTTGAAACATATACCCCTTCCCAATTGGCTAACTTTAGACGATCCTAAACACATTTTTATTTAACTAATGAGCGAGATAGCCCAACAAAACTAGTTTGTCCATATTCAAATCAAGTTGGTATCAAAGTACAATTTAGCTCATTTTAGTCAAGGTTAGTTAGAAGAATTAGATATTGGTTTCTGTCTTCAATTTCCTCTCAAAATGAATGTGTACGTGCTTTTGAGAGACACACTAGAGGAATAAGGTCCAAATTTTTGATGACTATGTGCTATGAAAGTAAAGGTTTAAAGGCAAACATGTACAAGGCATAGTTGAGCCAAATTTTGTTGAGGAAGGGCCTAATTATTTGGGTCTTGGTTATGGAAAACATGATGGAGAATGCTCCAAAGCCAAGGAGGCACATGAAGTTGTTCCAAGAAGGAATTTTATTTCGTGTTAATTACCTCAAGCTTGTGAATTTTGCGTTCATGATGAATGGAAAAGTTTGACACCCACTTTGCGAGAAGATGTTAATAATCATGCAGCTAATGAGAATGTAAAAGAAGAGGACTTTATAGATGTTGGAATAATCATAATGTTTACAGATGTTTGAATAATAATAATGTTTATAGATGTTGGAAGAAGATATCCATGCACATTGAAACTTTCTAAATAAATGAGGCAAAAATTTAAAGGCCCATTGGACAAGGAAAATGATGTTGAAAATAAGATGCAATTGTTTATTACTCATTGCCATAAGAAAGGTCACCTTGTAGACAAGTGTTGGACTTTGTATCCAAGAAGTCATCCACAACATTTGAAGAAGGTGGAAAGAGATCATGACAAGAATGGAAAAGAGGATTCCATAATCGATGAGGGTCAGGATGATTCACATGATGATGAAGTGCAACTAAAAGAAGCGCCATTGAAATGGTTTTCTAACAGATGGTAAGATTTCTTATCCAATTAAGGCCTTGCATGTATTTTGATGTTTCATGAATTTCTTTGCAAATTCAAAGTATGGTGCATGTTGCATGAAGCAAGATGTTGAAAGTAGAGTTATGTTGACACACTTGAATGCAACAAATATCGAAATTTGTACATGAGCTATTATTTGACTTGAGAGTCAGTTGTTTGAAGAGGCATGTTTTGTCGACTTGTGTTTGGTTGAAGAGGCATGTTTTGTCGACTTGTGTTTGGTTGATGGTTTTGTACACCAATATGTAAGAGTACATGGAGATATTCACAAGATGTGAATTTTTTTTCTTTGAAGGAGACAAATGATATGTCAGTGAGCTATGTTTCCCGCATGATGCGTTTTTCAGTTTGATGGTTTTGTTTGTTACAAGATGTCACAAGATTTTGGGAAGGTCCACTATCGAGCGAGAGCCTCATGATTACGACCTAATCATGAGAATCAAATGGGAGTGCATCCTTATTTTGAAAAAAAAAAAGGATTCTAAGCTACCTAGGACTCAAACCATTATTTTAAAATTTGAAATATGATGGTGTGTTGTTTCAATGCCTGAATCCACAACCCTAACATAAATTGTTTTATTCATTTTTTGCAGGATTTACTTGGTTATATTAAAATTCAGTTGAATTTAAAATTCTTGGCTTAGTGGCATGAACCAAACATATTGTACATATTAAATGAGGAGTTTCACTCTCCCAATCATTTCTAAATCACCCATATCACCAAGAAAACATGTTTTAAAAGAAAATACTTTGGTATGGGAAAGACCTTAGGTTTCAAACATTATAAGAAGGTTTTTGATATGGTTGAGAGAACGTGGAAAATAGAATCCATAAAAAAATTATTTTTCTAGAGCATCATTACTTTTTAGGGTTGCTTGTCTCCCATAAGCATTTCCTAGGAAAATAATTATGTTGATTGTCTAGAGATATGTATGTGTGTGTTTCATTATGTTCTCTATTTGTTACGTTGTGTTTCATTATGTTTTATATTTCTTACATTTCTGCCCTCCTATTTTTCTTTCCAATCAAGGTTTATAAAGTAACATGAGAAGCAACATGAGACTTGGAACAATCGTTTTCATTATCTATATGGAAGGCAAGAAGGATTATATCCCCTTAAGCTTAAACTTATGTAGTTTGTCAATTTTTATCATATATTTTTTGGTAAGGGTAGATGTTTTTTTATCTATAGTACAAGTCATGAGTTCCCCATTTTTACCTTATGTAAAGCATGATTCTAGGATTACTACAATTTGTACTTGGTTTTTTATTGTGATGATGCCGTGTCTCAATCACTTGGCCATCTCTCTATGGGTAGTTAAATATTTATAGCTCAATACTTAAGTAATATTTATCTATTTGTATTATGTGAAATGTAAAAAATGGTATACTATTTTTCATAAATTTGGGTTGAGTTTATCATATATTTCGATGAAAGTTGATTATATGACACGTTTTCGTTAAAAGGATCTAACAATTTTGTTAACGTATGAATTTGCAGTATTGTGTGGATATATATCAACCTTCACTTCCTCATTTCTAGAAAAAATCTACTTGCTCATTCGTATACCCACTTTCTATTCAAATGCATGAGTTTTGAAATCTCGGTAACTATGTTTTTCCACACAGGAAAATTATATGTCACATTTTATACTAAAGTTATAAATATTATTTTGAAGTTTGGATTACTGTTATTCTTTTATATAATTTGACATTAGATATAAGTTTAAATTGAAAGCTACTAAGATGAAATATAGCTTAGATATGGCATTTGTAAATTATTATCTATTTATTGAACTAGAAAGGACATAATTATTACACATGTTTAATTTACATTAAAATGCTTCTTTGATTTATCTCCTATAGCTTAATGTAATGCTAGATATATAATTTAAGTTGAAGGCCCATGAGATAAATATGACTTCTATGTGACATTTGTATTGAATCATCTATTTGTTGTGTTATATGAACATAATTGGTATGCATATCTAATTTGTATTACTAATATGTCATGCTTCTTTAATTTATCTTTTATAGATGACCAGAACATCCCTTTTTAATCTATCCCTTTTGACTTCGGATATGTGGGCAATATTCATCTACATATTTTTCTATCATAAAGAAGTGGGTAAAATTGTATTCCATTTGTGTCAATGTTAAGGTTAAGCACATGGATTAAAGTTTTATATATTAGATGAGGAGGCTATGTATTACATATGGTCTTGAATGAGCTTTTGGAATCTTTAGATATATATCTAAAGAGTCCAAATGCTCATTCAAGACCATATGTAATCCTCATCTAACTTAGCCAGGGATTTGCAATACTATATTTGAGTTGGCTAGCTCCATTTCAAGATATTATGGTTATCCAAGAGGGGATAGAAAAAATGAAAAGAAGGATGTTGTTGTAGGTTATCCAAGTTGGACATAGAACCAGTGGAGAAACCTAAGGAAAAATTA
Organism: Pinus albicaulis; assembly: GCA_034641835.2. Lineage (NCBI taxonomy): Eukaryota > Viridiplantae > Streptophyta > Pinopsida > Pinales > Pinaceae > Pinus > Pinus albicaulis. The sequence continues at coordinate 372,598,678 of CM076576.1, read as the reverse complement.
TGTTTCCAGGTCAAACCTTTGTAGAGGTTCCAGTACCTGAGAGTAAAATCCAGTTTGGGGTTGTTAAATTCTAACTATACTAGTAATTGTGCTAGGGGGGAGAAATAGGATGTAATTTCCCCTTCTCATGGTTGGAAGTCTTGTTTTTCATGTGGATTCAACCAAACATATTGTACATATTAAATGAGGAATTTCGCTCTCCCTATCATTTCTAAATCACCCATATCACCAAGAAAACATGTTTTAAAAGAACATACTTTGGTATGGGAAAGACCTTAGGTTCAAAATATTATAAGAAGGTTTTTGATATGGTTGAGAGAATGTGGAAAATAGAATCCGTAAACAAATTATTTTTCAAAACGTATTACTTTCAAAGTATCAACAAGGAAAGTACAAGGGTGTTAAATGAATTAACGCTATTTATTTAAATTCCATGATGTATATCTTACTCATAATTTTAAAAAATTATTAAATAATGATCTAGATTGGATAATTATATTATTTGTCATATATTTTGATGCTTATAGAGTGAAAAAACTGAAAGAATCAACTTGTAGGGTAATTTTAATGGTGGGTGGAGAATTGGGGTCTAAAACCTTATGGAGTCATTTTGAGGTATTAAATGACATTTCTGGGGGTCAAAGGATTATCCCTTGTGTCGAAATATTCACCATTATTCTACACTTAAAGACATATCCAATGCTGCAAGAAAAACATCAAATGAAGTTCATTCAAAATTTATGCCTTTAGTAAGTTGACCTATCATGTTGACCACCATGGTATGAGAGAATGACATTTTAGCCCCATTATTCATGCATGGAAAGCTAGCTACATGTGGAATTTTAACAAGACTCTAAAAGGTCCAAAATCACAAACCTCGTTAATGGTTTACGCAGTCAAATCTTACATCTAGTTGGCTATCACACTATGTTAAATACTTGGCCACTAGGAGGAATAAGAGTTCCATTTTGTGTTATTGTATTTTGTTCCATAGTTGAAAATACAACTAGGAGTGTGAAGTTAGAGAGAAAAATGTATGGAGTTAAGTTTTTATAGAAACCTTAAATGTTAAAAGTCTTAGCTAACTCTAGAGAGATTACCTCTTTCTTTGTACTCACATATTTTCCATACTAGAAAAGAGAGAGTAGAGCATGTTTACATTTTAGTGTTGTTTTTCTCCCATAAGGATTTCCTAGGGAAAAAGGAGTCTAGAGCATCATTACTTTTTAGGGTTTCTCGTCTCCCATAAGGATTTCCTAGGAAAATAATTGTGTTGATTGTCTAGAGATATGTATGTGTGTGTTTCATTATGTTCTCTATTTCTTACGTTGTGTTTCATTATGTTTTATATTTCTTACATTTCTGCCCTCCTATTTTTCTTTCCAATCAAGGTTTATAAAATAACATGAGAAGCAAAATGAGACTTGGAACAATCATTTTCATTATCTATATGGAAGGCAAGAAGGATTATATCCCCTTAAGCTTAAGCTTATGTAGTTTGTCAATTTTTATCATATATTTTTTGGTAAGGGTAAATGTTTTTTATCTATAGTACAAGTCATGAGTTCCCCAATTTTACCTTATGTAAAGCATGATTCTAGGATTACTACAATTTGTATTTGGTTTTTTATTGTGATGATGCCCTGTCTCAATCACTTGGCCATCTCTCTATGGGTAGTTAAATATTTATAGTTCAATACTTAAGTAATATTTATCTATTTGTATTATGTGAAATGTAAAAAATGGTATACTATTTTTCATAAAATTGGGTTGAGTTTATCATATATTTCGATGAAAGTTGATTATATGACAGGTTTTATTTAAAAGGATCTAACAATTTTGTTAAGGTATGAATTTTTATTAGATGAGGAGGCTATGTATTACATATGGTATTGAATGAGCTTTTGGAATATTCAGATATACATCTAAAGAGTCCAAATGCTCATTCAATACCATATGTAATACATAGCCTTCTCATCTAACTTAGCCTGGGATTTGCAATACTATATTTGAGTTGGCTAGCTCCATTTCAAGATATTATAATGTTAGATTATTATTTCTATAGATTTTGATTATGGTAGTAAAATGTTACAAAAAACCAGAAACCAGGTACAAATAATATTATTCTAGATATATGTAAAAAGGACATGGTAGAGAAGATCAAACAATATTAAACTTTTCATAAATAGTTTAGATAAAAATACATTTTCTAATTTTGATTGTAAATTCCAAGGCTTAAAGCAATAATTTTCTAGTAATTTTATTTTAATTAATAAATAAAAAAGAAGCATTTTCAATCAAAATCACATCCAACATATAATAAAAATAATAAAAACAATTTAAAACTTTTTATGCAGGTTTTACTTATCAGCACATATACCGCGTAAAGAACAATGTTGCGGATGAGTTGTCAAAGCAGGGGCTACAGGATGCGTATGGAAAGATAAATTATCAGCTATTTAATATACAGGGTCTTTAGGCCGAAGGTTCAGTGCACATCATCTAAGTATAGTGGTACCATAGATGCTGTGATTTTCAGTTTTCTGGATTAATATGTGATGTTATTATGTCAGGTTAAAACTATGTGGTGTCTCTTTATAGTTTGAGTGGCTCTGCAACGTTTCCATAGTCACTTTTTGTATGCCTCTGGGGCATGGATAACAATTTTTTCTCTGTTTTCGATTTCTTTATTTTTTGGACTATACTTGTTCAATTAAGTCTATGTAAGATCCAGGTGGCGACAATATGAAAAAATCAGTTATTCTGGTTTTGATGGTAATTGTTATTAGTGCATTTTAATTTCCATTTTGTTTTGTTCCTGGTACTCAATATAAACCAGGGTATTTTTCTTACTGAACAAAAAATATATATATCGCAATATGTCATATATGTAAGAAAAATGATTTCATAAGAAGTGAAACTCAGAACCGGTCTCAATACCAGGAAGGTTCAGATAACATAACCATATTTTCATGCATATAAAGGAAATAAACCATGCAAATATAATGGGTTGGTCCGAGTTAGTCTAAGGCAGACAAAGAAAATTGGTCACCCAAAAGAATTATAAGCAAATAGAGAATAACCAGCGGATGGAGAAATTAAATTATCTATATTGTTTATATAGATATAAAAATGACATACATTGAATGAGAGGGACAACTCAATACCTATCAGAATCCCACCACTCATATTCATTTACTTCACAAACAACGAAACACTCAAAACAAGTAGTCCAACATATTCATTGTATATACATCCAGAAAAACTCAACAACAATCACAATCTGGGACAGGTAACAGCACCATTCAATGCACATCCCTCAACATTCGTACTTTGAAATACAAAACATGCCATAAAACAGAACTGACAACAAACTAACAACTACCATATATCCACTGTATATCCGTCCAAAAATATTTAACTTCAGAAAGATTAATAATGCCATGGAGCATTGTACATTCCTCAATATTAACAGACCCCACCACTTAAGAGACCTGTTATTTCAAAACCATACACCCCAGCTTCTAATCACAACAACAACAACCAGCCCTCCAGCCTTGTATTCATAGGAATTCTTGGTCTGCCTCAGACTAACTAGTCGACAATTATAAGAAAACATAGAATAACCAGCATACAAGATTCTAATTGTAACGAGTATAACATACCCTACAGAGTATAAGATCGTGGACGTGAGGAACACCAGCGCGGCCACGAGGAGCAACAACGACAGGGAAAAAATGTGTGAACAATGAAACCCGTAAACCACAAAACTTCACGGATGATTTATTTATAGAAAATAGTTCGGTCGAACTCTTTTAAATGTAAAAGTTCAGCCGAACTTTTATTTTCAGTTTTCCAATCTCTGGCAAAAATTCTATTTGCCTGCGCCGTCAGTGTACCGTCAGTATAAACGGAATCATGAGTTCGGCTAAAATTTCTAAGAAAGTTCGGCCAAAATATTGCCGAAAAAATTTTCAGCCCCTAATTCTCACAAAAGTGTAACCCAACTTCACGTTTCTGCCCCGGAAAAAACTCAACTCTCATCAACGTTTCAATATAGATGAAGAGAAATGGCTTGGTAAATTTCAAATGTAAGGAGAAAATTTATTCAAACTATTTTATAGAGCATATTTATAGCTTCAAAAAAGTATCCTACAAATGTAAAATGTTAAATGCTTGTATGTTCATCAATAGTTTCTGAAATTTTTTTCTAGCTGAAATTATTCTATTATGCTAAGGTGAAATTTTTTGTTAATGTTATTGATAATTACTTTTTCTTCAGTGATATTTTTTTTATGATGTGTCACCATGAGGTCACATGCAGAGGTATGATGTACCCCTCATAATGGGACATATCAAGAAGTTATTTGATTGTAATAACAAAAAAAGAACCTAAGCATAAGTGACCTATTATATATTTCATGTATCCCTATTAATGGGATTTATTAAGTAAGTTTATTGTAATAACCACAACAGCACCTAGGCATAAGCTACCTGTGGAGATGTATCAAATAATCATTAGATATTCGACTTCTATTTTTTATTTCCTACGATATTATTCGTCACCCATTTTCTAGGAAGAACATAGTTGTTATTGAGACGTGCCATTGTATTAGCCACTGATGTAAAATGAAACCTAACTTTATTTACCCTTGACTACTTGAGATAATATGAACATTAGCTCTTTGCTTCCTGAATAGCCTTTGCAATATCTTGCTCTTTTATGGTGATCTTCACTTTCTACACCAGCTTCCAGGAACATGCTTTACTTCTATGAAATGGTTATACAATTATGTAATTAGGTCTCTTTCAATTTTGACTCCATATCATGAATTATACTATCCATATTATCCTAGACAAGGGATGCCATGTTATGCACTTATCCGATGTCCATGTCTTGTCTTTGCATTAGTCAGGTGCATTTGCATGGATTACCAAGCAATGCGAGTTTTTTGTGTGGATCATTACGGGCTACTTGGGAAGGTAAAAAATATTCGTGGCTTTCAATTTACAGGTAAATTGCAGTGTATTGATGATTTGGATCTGAATTTCAAATTTAAGCAATGCATTTGGGCTCTTTCACATTAATGGATGTGCATATTGGACAGGTAATTGGGTGGCATATAAAAGAAAAAAGCAAGACTCCACAAATTCCATGTAGATACATTAAGATTTTCCTTCAATAGCATCTTCCTTAGGATCACCAAAACGAAATCATCTAACACTAGAACCTATAACGCAACTATACACTTGAAGCATACCAAAACAATAGAATGTTCCTTTTCCACATCAATAGTTTTAACTTGCTCACCAAATTGAGACCACATACCCTGCTCAACTCATTGTAACTTCTGTACCATTCTTTCATCTGCATTCCACTACACAAGACAACTTACTCATTATTTCTTTTTTCCCATTCTTTCATCTGTATTCCATTACACAAGACAACTCATGTCATGATAGACCTTACTAATACAATGGTGTAGATTTATGTCATCACATAAATTTCCATCCTCGTAGCAGACTGTAACTCATCATTGCTACTCTGGCACTTGTGGCTCAGTTAGGCTCCCTTCAGTACATGCAGCATTTGTTGAAACATTTTCTTCCATTATGTTTATGAACTCAAATAGTTCTTCCAAATAGAAATTCTTTAGGTCTTCCTCTATTTTCATGGTTGTCTACTTTTGTATATTGATATCTACTCATCTACTCACACTAGTCTTCCCACAAGAATCATTCCAACTATAGTCAATACACTGCAATTATAGAAATTTGTCACTGAGTGAAACTTTACACCAAAAAGTCCTCATTAAAACCACTACAATATTTCACAAATATCGAAGTTATTCTTAATCCTGTAAAAAAATTAAAATTGTATACAAGAACAAGAAAAGGGGCCAATTCACCAAGTTTTTCATGAGCATATTTTCCTCAAACACAAGAATACCATGTGTTATCGTAATAAAAGGTTATTCAATTACCTAAAAATTTTATTAAACATGCAAAAACATGAAAAGGAGAAACCATCTCAGCAATGATCAAAAAATAAATATAAAAATGTTTGGTCCATGGTTCTACATGGTTAAGGTTCATTCAATCACTGAAACTTAAGCATTTGTTTTATGATTATACATACAAATATTCAACTGAAAATCCATCTAGAAACACTCTTTATACATATACCACATGTGAAGTCTGATATGGACATTAATCTTGATGTTTGAATACTCTCTAAGTATCAATAAATGAAGATGCAAAATCTAGAGTTGAAGAAGTTACTGAACATTGACAACATCAAGACGTTGACAAACGAACAATGATTCAAACAAAAAAATATAATAGTGATCAAGGTATCTACAAACATCATTCTAGAATACCTTTATCTTCAAAATGTGCATAACCAGAAATACCAACCACATGACAGGCTAAAAGAAACTTCCAACGACACAGATATCCATAAATAATGTCAAATCAAATATTATGATTATTTCATCATAAATAATTTTCCACTGTAGATATCCATAATTTTTGTCTATAACATATAGTGGTGTCGAATAATCACACTATTCAAACTCCAATTTTAAACCAGAACATCCAATAATGGAGCTCTGATTGAATAATTGAAAAATCATCCTAAATAAGCCCAAGAAATATACATTTCATAATAACATTTTTGCTGTTTCCAAAATTTAAAAATATCTAATAAACAATTAACATGATTCTAATTAGAAAACACCTCATGAACTCGAAAAATATACAGCTCATAATAACATGTTCATTAAAAGAGTCTAAACTTCTCAAAAGAATCCTGCACTCACATCCACCTCTCTTCCTTCTTTCCATTTTGATTGATATTGACTCCCAGTAAAATATATAATTGAACACACATGGAATAGCAGCACAAGTCTATCTAGTTACAACACATCTCTATTGGAAAACTAAACAATTAAAAGGTTACCTAGAGGCTATTTCAAGAAATAAGCTTCTCACACTCAATCAGGTCATCACAATGAGCACCCAATGCTCCTGTTGATGGCCTCGATTTATAAATATGAAGAGCTGAATCAAATATTGCCTGTTGCCTTGATTTTTTGTCTACCTTTACCATGATATCCTTTAGAACTATGAAGTTTCTTGCTCCTTCTAAACAGAGCATTGCAACAAGCTCACCAAGAAATTTTGGTGCCAATGGAACATCAATTGTTGTATGCTCAAATTCATTTACAATAAACATTAGTCCACCTTCTGTGTCTTTATCAGATAATTTATTTTCAGAATAGAAAAACTCTAGAAGCTTCCGAAGAAGTTCAATGTGATGTTCACTATTCTCCATAGATAATAAGATTTCTTGCTGGAAAAATATAGGATAGTAGTCTGGCCACTTCAACTCTTGAACACACAACTTTTCTTCTTCACAGTCTCGAATGCTAAAATACTCCTTCAACAAATATTTTGACTTTTTATCTAAGTTAGCAGGTAATTTTCCTGAGGATAAAGGTTTTTCCATAACAGGAATGGGAGCTGAGAACCTATCTTTCTAAAATTATTGGACTTTAGAAATACCTACAGTAGATTTATATCCTCCAGATAGACCTTGAATAAGAGGCTCAGCTGCCCCTACATTCGGCCCTGAGGCTATCAATGACCTAGCTATAGAATTCTGCAGTAATGCACTTAGATTACGAGTAAAAAAGCCCCCAGTTACCTATGGAAAAATCCTTGCATTACCAACTGAAGGCTTTAAAACAGGTGCTTGGGAACGACCTTGACTTGGAGGTAGATCAGGAGATGGCACCATATTTTCATTTTTGTTTACTAGTCGACCAGATAGGCCTTCAAATCATCACTGTCCATTGCAGGCATCCCAGGCATCCCAGGCATTCCAGGCGTCAAAACTCCAGGGCGTCCAATGCAAAAACTATTTCCAATGACCATACCCATAACATTAGATGCACCACAACCATTGCACATGTTTGTTGATCCAGGCCTTAAACCAAGCTCCTGTTCAACTTCTGATTGGATCTCATTTATAGTTTTATATTTTCTCTAGAATTCAATAAAAAAAGTAGCAAGTCAAAAATCAATAGGAAAGGGATATCCTATGAGAAAAATAAGAGAAAGAATAAAAAAAAAATCATGCTAAAAGGCTTTTCAATTCCAGGAGATAAAACTTCATTGCCAATAATCATATAAGAAAATAGAAAGAAACCAACCTCTTCCCATCGAGGGATCCATTTATTAGCACACAATTCAATAACATCACGAACCATGAATCTCATTTGAGATTCTAGGTGTTGATTATTAGCTAGTTGCTTCATTGAGGAGAAATAAGAATGTATGATAAATGTGACTTGGGGTTTTCTTCAAGCTGTTTTCCAATGACGTTGAAAATATGGCAAAGAGCCTCCACATTTTCTTTAGTTGGAGGAGACTTTAAATCCTAACCTAACAAATGTTGTTTGATGGATAATTCAAGTATCAGACATTATTTGGCATTTTTTAGCGACATTTAGTGTTTTACACATGTGAAAATTTTAAGTTGTGCAAAGTTTATATATCTGTGATAATAATTAAAGATTACTAATACTTCTGAATCTTATTTGAAGCATTAAAATCCATTCTTGAGAGAATTACAATTCAACCCTACTCAAATGAGCACACTTTTAGCATCAAATAAATAAACCTTTTGATAAAATTATATAATGATGCAACAAACATGAATACAATTATGAACAATTTTTCCAGGTACAATTTTCTGCTCGAAGAGCTCACCAATTAGTCTTATATTTCCTAGAGTACGAAGCTTTACCATCTTCTCCTTGTCACGACATTCGGATTCTTGATCTGGGGTTGTCATTTTCCTGCTTTATGCTCGCATATTTTCTACACCTTCAAATTATTCTTGTTAAGTGTTAAGAATAATTCTTCGGAACGCTATTGGTTTTCAGTTTGGTTCTTTAGGTGGAAATTGAGGGAGTGTAGTATTTAGATCATGGCACAGCTTAGAATACATGGCAAAAATTTTTGGTTCCAACACTTGTCAAAAATAAGATGCATTACTCCTTGACAGCAAAGAAAATGCACAATGAGGTAATATCTCCCTTGTGGTGTCTACATGATGAGATAAACAACCAATGTTCAAAAAAATATTTTGTGGAGTTTAGACACCTCATCCACCAATCCAGTCTTTCAAATAATTTAACTACAACAAAATAGAACACCATTACCTAGCTGATGAATATAAAACAAGGGGAGTTAGGATTCCAAGATTGGAACAATAGAATAGATGGTTTGAAATCCAATATAGGATTAAGGATAATTTCACTAAGGCCACTTAGATAGAACTTTCAATGAGGGTTGAAGAATATCTTATGCTTTAAGTGATGAGAGCTAAGCCACAAACCTTAGATCAAGCCATGTTCTTGCCTATAAAATAGCCAAAATCCATGTCTTGGCTTTGAATTTTTACATTTTCACACTAAATCCAAACTCTAGCTAGATAGAACCATACTCCTAATAATTAGAAAACTGTAAACCCATCACGAACACCCAAAGAGAACCTAAAAAAAGAAATGCCCAAGCTCCTAGACCTAATCATCCAAATGTGTAGAATCCTCCAAATAATTATTAGGATAGAAAACGGGTACAAACCAATGTGAATGTGAATTGAATTCAAGCCTTTTATTAATGTTGACTATATTTTGTTCTTCATGTGGAAAAATTTATAGTTGTCACAAAGTTCGGATTAGAAACTTTTCCACTATTCCCAATTCTTTCCGTCCTTCCTCCTTTTAAATCCCTATCTAGCTGTTTTCATCCAAGAAGATACATTCAAAGCCAAGGATTTCCATTCATACAGGTTTTTCCTCATTCCATCAATCTTGAATTGCAATTCAAGACCTTTATTCTAAGTAACTTATTTTGAGTAATAAGTGAGGTATACAAAGATAAAGAGGGTAATCACTATACCTTTTAAAGCTTTGTAGGAATGGAAACAATCACTTCTTAGAAAATTGTCTCTACAAGAGTGGTTGTAGGTGCACCCATGGGAGAAGTAGTGCTTTATTCTTCATAGTGAATGATAAAAGTGTAAATCAATGTGCCTGTAGGAGTGGCAAATATTGTGTCCTTGAGAGTAGCATCAAAAGTGTTTGAGGGAATAAAAACCATCATGTCCTTGATATTACAAGAAACTATATCCATTGCCTCATAATGTAATTATCATCCATCAAATTGGAAAAAGATTACCTAAGATAACTCCTTGTTGGTTATTATGGAGTAGCAAGGCCACCAGACCAAATTATTCCAACCCTATGTCACTGACTCTACTAGTTCTTATGTTTCAGTAGAGGTAGTGTCTTCTTGGTGTTCTAGTATTTCTTCTGCCCTTACTTGTTTTTTTGGAGTAGTAGGGGTTTGGGTGGTGGATGGAATGTCTCATGTCCTCGTATTTCCTAGAACACAGGGGGGCCTATTTTGATACCCTCTCATTCTCTCGGTGGTTGGTTTTCTACTAATTATCTCAATGTCAATATCACTTTCCTTCTATGGTGTAATATAATTTCTCTTTTTCCTTAATATGAATTAGTAGGTACTTTGTAGCCAAGGGATTCATGACAACATATTCTTCCTCCTTCATAATTGTAATGGGTGGAGTCACACAACATTGGGCTCATTTAGTGAAGTAGCAACCATTGGAGTTTCAAATACTTCTTCCTAGGATTTTCTTGCTTTGTTTAGAGCTTGTACCATGAGTAACGTGATAAGGCCATGGCGAGAGATAAAATATATTAGTATGTTTTATTTTTGTGCATGGGATTACTTATTTTGTAGGGAATTGAGTAGGAAGTATGACATATTGACATTGTAATAGTGTCTGAGATGGTTAAGGAGAAAAATGTGCTAAAAGTACACAATCCCATAACATCTCTAGCAAGTGATGTTACCAAACTCTTTCCTAGCTCTAGGATTTGTTGCAAAATTTGAAGATTGGATTTTTGTTTTCAGTACAACTGCTCCACTTCGTGAGGAAGCTTAGTTACTTTAGTTGGAGTCTCCTCTCACTTATACAAAAACTTGAACAACTAAAAAAAAATGTCCCTAAATGAAGGAAAACTCTGGTCTTATATCACAATCATAACAATTTAACCTATGCACAGATTCCATCCATCCTTCCTATTGAAAAATAACTTGAATGTGGTTGAAAGATCCTAGGATCACTACTTCAATGGTTTCATTATATATAAGCGAACCTCTCCTGGTACCTGTAGCTATTTTTCTCTTGACTATCACTGTTACAAGACAAATATGGAAATTTGACAATTTTTGGGAGGTAGTTTCCAATTTTAGTGCAAAATGATGAGTTAAATGGTTTCCAATAGATTAGTTATAATTTGGGAATATGATGTAAAATAATTATGGTAGGAGGTAATGATATATAATTACTCTTTCAAATTTAATACTCATTGATTATGAAATAACATGGAAAAATTACTTATCATATCTTAACTTAGCATCTCCTCCTTCGTACAATCAATTGAGTTGATAGTTGGTACACCCATAGTAAACTGATTTTTATACAAACTAACCAGGTTCCTAAAAACCTTGATGATATGTGGTTGAGATAATCCATTGGTCTAGTATATGCATTAATAAATTCCTCTATAGGAGGACTATTCTGTGTCAAAAAATCAAAACCAATGGTCAGCTACGTCATGGACGAAATAGGCACAAATAAAATGGTAGTTCATTGAAAATTAATACATAATATTTGATGTATATACCAATTGAAAGAAAATTTCAGAATTGGGTAGTTTCTCCAAGTTGTAGGTTAGGTTCATCAGACCGTACTCCTGTAACCATAGTAGGAAAACTCTCCAACTGCAAAAAACAAAAAAAACAAAAAAAAAACAAAAAAAAACAAAATAAAATAAAAGTAATAAAAAAATAAACAACATGTCAAATAAGGTCATACTAGATGCCATTACATAGTTTTACATATTCCTCTAATCCAAATGAAGCACCTATACTATTAGAAACCTAGTGAATTGACTATGGCTCTAAGTTTTTACTGAAAATTAAATATTAGCTTTAGCATTTACTTGATACATAAAGGAACCTCTCAACTACCTATAAATTCACTAGATAGCCTGTTTATAATGTGGCAATGATACCAATGAGGAAATGGTAATAGGTTACCATGCTTTAATGTAGAGTCTTTGACCCAAAGCCTGCACGATCTCCTTGAGGCTCAGTTTGCATCATCTCAATATTATCTGTAGCTAGAAAAGTAGAAACAAAAGTTAATAGAATTTTTTTCAAAAAAAAATACAATAAACATAATAAATATTCTTAACGAAAAGCATCAATACCTATGTCACGACTGGAACTTGAGAAGGAATAATATCTTAAGGCAACCCTTGATGTGTAGCACATACCTGAAAATTCAATAATGTTAAGAGCCACAACATATAAAATTATGTTCATCTTAAAGTCACTTGGAATTTAATGTAAAAATCTAGATAGATAATACCTGTGAGACCATTGGAACATATGAAGGTATCATGTCTTCGGGAAGCCCTTCATGTGTAGCGCTAATCTGAAAATTTCATAATGTTAAGACTCATACCATATAAAATTATGTGACATAAATTCATTTTCAATTTGATGTACAAAAATATAGATAGTTAGTAATGAATGTGGCACCTGTACGTGATCATGTCCATGATCTACAAAATGAGGATCAGGGGAAAAGCAATGTTGTTCTAAGAATTTTGTAAACTACATAGGTTAAATAAATATATTGGCATACATTTTTGGAGACTAAATGTATATACACCAAAAAAATATGTTACATGCACTCTAGCTCATCTTATAAATGTGTATTTTAAAATAGATCAAAACATGCTTGTACATACCTCACCCATGGTGTGCATTTGTTGTCTAATGGCTCGCTCATAATGGTCTCTACATAAGGATGCATACTCCAGAAGCTCATCTCACTCCATCTCCCTCAACACGTCATCTAGAATACTCACAAATTAACGAACTCCTGCACTATATGAAGGTTGACTTATCCCTAAGCCGACTTCCACCCCTCCTAAAGTAGCTACAATATTTTCTTGTATCTTTCCCCTCATCTGTGATGCAGCACTAGATATAAGGACTAAATCCTCTGGAACCATAACTACCCTAGGTGGTCTAGGTGCTAAATGAGATGCTGGAGGCCTAAACCCAACATCTCTCATAGCATAAGGTCATTCATATGTATGACCTTTTCCAGCTCCATAGAATTTGGACCCCATATCTATATAGTTAGTGTCCATGTGCTCTCGGAATTGAGCATACAGCATCCTAACAAAATATTGCAGCACCTCATCATTATTTGGGAACTTCCCATATGCATACACGAACTTCTCATAAATATAAGGTGCAATACTGGGATCATTGAAAGGCTTGCAATCTTCAGACGTTTTTTTTCTTCAAGCCGCAAGTCAAATAGTGACAAGACCATTTCTTTAGTGACCCTACTTTTAACTTCATTTTTGGAGTGGGTACCAATCATTGAGACTCTCCTCCTATGCATCAGGTCAAAAAAAACTTTGGTTGATGGTCCAACCCCATCATAATTCTCTATCAAACTCTCCAAATTGTGCAAAAAAATTTGGAGACAATCTCGACTAGGGGTAGAGAGATTGCAACTTTGCAATTCATTGTATAATATTGTGGAATTCTCCCTCATACTATCAACAGTAAGTAAGGATATGGTATCTTCCCAAGGCATCTACCTAGGAATATCACCGGGATGGGTGTAAAGGGGATCGTAGCTCAGATTTCGAGCAAAATCATGAACCCTATGACCTCTCCCCCTAGGAGCGCGACGACCACCACCTGTAACATGTTAAATTATTGGACATATTAAAAATTAAATAATTATAACTAAAATTTGTATTTAAAAAACTTGTTTAGTCATTTGAAAATACCTCGTGGAAAAAATATCTCATCCTCTTCGCTCATACTAGGATTGTTCCCTTCTGAGGAATGAAGGTCTCTACTAGCCACTGTACAAAAAATTAAATTGTTTTATAACACAAGTACATGAGACACACAATATGTTTCACATGAAACATACATCAAACAATAAATTTTCCTTTAGATTTTACCTGAATGAGAACTATCCAAGTGTGGGATGGATGCCACAGGCTGAGACATTGTTTTCCTTTGTCCCTCACCAGCAATAGGGAAAACCCCAACTCCTACATTTGCACCTATGGAGCATAATGTTTTCACATTAAACACGTCATTTGAAAAAAAACTTCACCTATTAAACATTGGATATAACGTAAACTTGAACATTTTAACTAGCAATTAATCTAATGTGTACCTATACCGCGTATAATATACCCCTCAGAATGGGCTCTATGAAATTAGGGACGAATGGGAACAGGTCTATGGGGCTCCTCTTGTTCGATTTGGTGTCTAGGTGCACGAGTCATATGAGTGCGTCCACCTGTGTAGGACAAAAAAATTTCATATTAATCAATTTTTGACAACAAACAATAAATATAACCTACTTGAAAACATGAAATAACTAAACAACCAATGTACTTGATAATCCTCCTCTCATGGAGGGATCTCTAGAGGGCTTGCCTGATGCCATTATTGCTATAGTATCAAATCAAATTTCTTCCCCTCATAAACAAATTAGAAAACAAATTATCAATCGACAATCATGTCATCAACCAATGGATAACATGTACTATAGCTCCCTGACATACGACAATACTACATGGCATAATATCTCATGGCACTAACTAAGGTGGGTCAATCGTTCCTGCAGTTGGACAACTTGACTCTGTTTTCTAATGACTCTCACATGTGAAATAAATCTTAACATTTCTATTGAGATTATTATAAAAAGTGTTTACACTATGAGAGAAGAGAAATTATGAGGGAAGTAGAGATGATTATTTTGAATCCTAAGTGATTTGTTTCCAATGTTTTTGAAAATTGTGGAGGATTTCATGAGATGGTGAATAGAGTTTTGATGTTCATTTGTTGTATTAAATGTACATTTTCTGGCTACTACATTTTTCATCAAGTAGATGAGTTTTAATACCAATATTGACATTCCCCATCTTGGTAGACATAATTCCTTGGGAATATATATGGAGTCATCATATGAAAATTGTTCTCAACCCTTGTAGAATGTGTGGCAATTTTCCTTCTGCCTTATTTTCATTAAAGTGATCATACAACCAACTTGTGATGTTGTGCCTTTGGTATTTCTAAATTTTCCTAGAATCATGTATTAAGATAATGTCATGGCTTGTGAAAACCCTAGTTGCACAACCTTCGTGATAAACCCTTACCTAACATTGATGCCCCACAAGACTATTATCTTGGAAGAGATGCATTGCAAGGATTTTTTTTGCTCAGTTGGAAATCAGAGATTGATGCTTTCAACTTGATCCCATTTTCCTCCACATAGGTTAATATTATCACACTCTCTCTTCTTATTGCAAAAAAATTACATTGATCATACATATTTGTAGCTAAAGGATAATATTAGAAACAAAAAAAATGGACTGAAAGAGAGATACTACTGTGGACCCATATATAATCCCTTTATGCACCACAATATTGTCAATTTATGTTTTATGTACAGGATCACTATGATTATAAATGGATATCGTTATATTCCACGCTGAAGCACTGAAGGCTACATTTATTACCTACGACCAATGGTTTAGGCATTAATTTGTGGCCAAATTGATGAATACACTTGAACACATTTTACATGCATGCCATAAAATAAGGTTTTCAATCTACCAATGGGCATGATACAAATAAACTACGTGCATTTTCTCTGCTAGTATGTTGAGCCACTATTAGTTCTTGAACTTCTATTTCAAACATGTGATTTCCCATATGCATGCAAATTTGTCCTATAGTTCTTCTGATGTTCACCTTCTTGTGACAATGTTTTTATCTGAGAAAATTTTGGTACGGGTTATGTCATATCCTTTGTGATACATACCAACATATGTCATGAAACTTTTGGGTTTATTTTTTCCCTCAAGGTTTTCCTTTAGGTAGTAATAAGTGTAATCTATAGTTTTTCTCGTGAGTATGAGTACCAGACTCTACCATACCACCTGTTCTAGGGTTTATTACTACCTAATTAACCTTGATTCCCGTTGGATTTCCTCAAATACACTTCCATGATGCATTCAAAATTTTCACTGTGATCACACAAGCCTTGTTTGATATTTCAATAAAGATAATTCCTCCTTGGGGGAATGAATTTTAATGGGCTCACGGTCCTTGATTGATCCAATTTCATATTGTTCCATTTTTCAATTGAGAAGGTAACAATTTCAAATTTTAACTTTACCTACCTCATCTTTCATAGAGATGGGTTTTGGTTCTTAGACAACTTTCAATTATAAACACTCAATAACAACATCCTCCATTTTAGATCAGAGAAGCTTATCCTTTAGATATTTCAACCCTCGAAATAGGAATTTGAATTATACTATTATTTTTTGGTCATCTTATCTAAATGAATCCAAAATTGGTTATTTTTTGTTGTACCTATGAGCCTCATTGTATTTAACTGAGTCAAAGAGAAACTCTTTGACTTACCAATGATTGACCTTTGTATTTTTCAAAATGGATTCTTGACATGAGTGTCGAGAAGAAAAACATTTCAACTCAATGAAATAATTATTTTCCTATTTATTTCTTGCCTTGTACTTCAATGTTTGTCATGATATTAAATATTATACCATGTTAATATATGTTACAAAATTCAATAGTATAGTTTAGGGAATTACAAAAGAGAATGAAGATGAGGGGGGCATCTATTCAAGATTGAAAACTTCAAAGATCCTTCAATAATTCTTTGGTGATGTCTCAAGACAAGCCAAAAATTTCTTCAATTGGTTGTTCCATAAGGTATTCAACTATGTCTTCTAGATCTTTAATCACGATTGCGCGCACAAGGAATGCTACTTTTCTTCTCCATTGATGATTTTGCTAGGGCTCAAAAATATTCCCTTCAATATTAATTCAACTACTCCAAATGATATTGTTATTAATGTCTATCGACTTCACATGTCAAAGTTTTTTTCCATAGTTCCTTTCAAAAATATTCAGAGGATTGTTCTAAACTTGCTTTCAAAAAGGACTCTTAAATACACTTCAGGGATTAATAAAAGTTTACTTGTGAACTCCAATAATTGCATCCAAATAATATTTTTGAGAGCCTTAATGTATGCTCAAGGTATGCCTAGAAAGTGGGTTTAATAGAAATATTAAGGAGAGTTGAGTGTACTAAAAAATCTACCTCATGGTCTGAAATATGATCTTGGTTACAGAAACAAGATTCCATAGAACAAGCCACAAAACTGAGGTCTGGTGCATATTTAAGTGCTGTTACTGGTTGTAGGCCCAAAATTTCATAGAACTAGCTACAGGTCCAAGGTATAGTACTAGTTCCAGACCCAAAATTCCACAGAATTGTTCGTCCTGAATAGGTCCGAAAATAATGAATATGATAAATCCAAAGATCCAATCATAGATAAAATCTGAGACAATTATCTTTAATTTTTCGTCCTCCTTTAGAAACTTAGATCCAAACTTGCTTTTCTCTTCTTAACAAAAGTGTTCTGATTTTTTTGACTAAAAATATCAATGAAAAAATAGAAGAGTTAAGTTGGTTATATATAATGGTTTTTCCATGTATGAATGGACATGTCTCTTTGGGTGGAGAAGCTACCGGTTGTGTTCGTTTATTGTATTTTTTGATTGCCATTGGATATGGAATCATGCGAGGGGAAGCTGAGACATGAGGGTATGCCAGGCGAGATTCCGCCACCCTTGCTTCTTTTGATTCTAGATCAAGAATTAGAAGAGATGTTGTGAGTTCTCTAAATGGAATTAGCACAGCTCCTTTTCATACCTCCATGAGGGGTTTTTTGGTTGCCTCTTTCTGTGCTACTGGTAGTTATGCTATTAATGTGGGTTTATAGATATTGGTTTTTTCACTGTAAGAGGTTATGCTGGCCTCGAAACTGGTATAGATGATTCCTTCTCTCATGTTCCCTATCCGTGCCTCCAAGAGGTGATTCTGTATCATATGCTGTTGAATCTATAATGAAGAGAAAGGAAGCTACCAGGATCCTATTATGGCTCTTGAAATGCTTCTCTACAGGCTTCAAAACTAACTCTAGAAATGGAAGGGATGCATTTGGCTATGACAACGTAGCGCATAGAATAAAATTTACCATAAAAAAGTCATTTTCGAGACTTACATGGCTAGAATCTATCCAATTTGTCGCTTGTGCTCACGGTGGCTTGAAAACGACAGTGCTCCAGCGAAAGCGATAGTGCTCTAGTGTACAAGTTTGCAGAATGTCAGGGGAGACATGATTTTGGGGTTTTTTTATAAGAATAAAACTCTTGGAGGAGAGTTAAAAAAACACTAGGCTAAGAGTTTTACAACTCTCGTCTAAGAGTTTACTATAGATTTTATGTCAATAAAACTTTCGGACGAGAAAATACTTAACTCTCGTCCGAGAGTATTTTAACTCCAGTCAAGCCCAATCAAACTCTCGGGCGAAACATTAGAAATATCTCGGACGAGAGTTCTAAAAACTCTTATTCGAGAAATTGAGTTAACTATTTTCTCGAACGAGAAATTAAAAATTTCACCCAAATTCTAGCCATCCGCCAAAAAGTGTTTCCCAACTTTAGGATTTCACCCTAAAATAAACATTGTTGAGCATGCTTGATTTAAACAATGAGAGAATTGTTGTCACAATGTGATGTTGGACGAAGAATGACCATGGTTTTCCATGGTTGATTTTCATAATGAGACAATATTTGTCAAATGTCACATTAAAGCATGGAATACCTTTATTGACTACGACTAACTATGATTAAGAATGGTAGACCATGACTAATTTTGATATTGAGACAATGCTTTCCATAATGTGACATTGGACCATGCATTTATATTAATGTGAAGGACTAATATTTAATGCCTAATATTACCAACCCAAATAATTAGAAAACTCAAGAAATTAATAAACCCTAAGAATTAATATTTTAAACTGAAGAGATTATTAAACCCAAGGGGTTATTAATATTAAAACCCAAAAGAAATAATAAACTCAAGAGTTTAATATTACAAACTAAAGGAACTCGTGAACCCAAGGGATAAATATTAAAGACCTAAGGGATCAATAAGGCCAAGGGATACATATTAAAAACACAAGAGAACAATAAACCCTAAGAATTAATATTATGAACCGAAATATTATAATCCCCAATGTTATAAACTCTAAATATTAAACACAATATTATGAACCCTAATATTAAACCCAAATATTATAAACCCAATATTAAACCCTAATTATAAACCCTATATATTAGAATCTATATTATAACCCAACATATTACGCCATAATGTGAATCATAATATTAAAACCAAATATTATAAGCCCTATATATATTAAACACTCAATATTATAAACTCCAATATTAAAACCAATATTATAAGCTTATTATTAATCCCAGTAATATAAACCTAAATAATATAAACCTTAATATTATACCCAGATATTACAAACGCTCATCTTATAAACCACAAATAGTATAGACCCAAATGTTATAAATGTTACAACACCCACAGTAGTAAATGTGTTTCATACATATTGATTAGTGTATATTAAGCACACTCATAACCACAATAGTCAATGTTCTTGCATAATTTATACTAAATTATATATTATATACTATACTATATTATAAATCTAATAACCCAAAGGATTAGTAAACCTAAGGGATTATATATTAAACACTAATAATATTGACATATTAATATTATAAAACCAAGGCATTAATAAACCAAAGGCGTTAACCTATAAACCAAAGGTATTATTATTATAAAATGAAGGGATTAACAAACCCAAGGGATTATATAAAATATAAACCCAAGTGATTAATGAACCCAACGAAATAATATTATAAACCATTGGGATTAAAAAACCCAAGGGATTAATAAATCGAGGGGGTGTTATAAATGCAAGGGAGATTAATAAACTCAAGAGATATTATAATATTAGAAATGCATTACAACATTAAAAAAAAATTCATGTTGATTATGGTTGATCATGGTTGAGCATTTACAACCATGATCTTGTTGATTATGGTTGACTGTGGTTAGTCATGGTTGACGATATTCAACCCTAGAGGCCTTGATCATGGTTGATCATGGTTGATGATATTCAACCATGGATGATCATGTTTGACTATGGTTCAACATTTTTATCATGGTTGACCATCGTTGACCATGGTTAACCATAGAGACAATGACCATGGTTAGCCATATTTAACCACAATTAATCATGGTTGACAATAAAAACATTAATTTACCATAATGATCATGGTTGATGATGCTTTACCATGGTTTATCATGGTTGAATACGATTCAAATTAAATGATCATGGCTAGCCATGGTTGATCATGCTCTAAAATCATTGTTTACCACACTCAAGCATGGTTAACCAATTTCAATGAGAGAGACCTTAATCATGGTCGATAATGGTTCAAAAAATTTAACACGAGTAATCATGGTTAACCATCGCTCACAATGGTTGAATATGGTTGATCATCATTGAGTTTTATTAATTGTGATTGATCATGGTTGACAATATACACAATGTCCATGGTTGACTAAATTTAGCCATGATTAACCATGATTTACCATGGCTGATTGTAGAGATATGGATTAACCATGAATATGGAATTGTACCACATTCAACCACAAATATCTGCATTGTTCACAATGGATGAGAATAATCAGGCATAGAGATCTTGGGTGACTATGTTTGACCATTATAACAATCGTTGACTATGGTTGTTGTTCTGGTTAATCATGGTTGAACAAAGATGACCATGTTGACCATGGTTGACCGTGGTTGACTAGATTCAACCATATGCACCTCTATATTGGTTTACCATAGTTGATAATGGTTACCGATATTCAACCATGCATAATCATCATTGACCATAATCAACCATATGGACCTCGATCTTGGTTGACTATAGTTGATCATGGTACCAATATTCAAACATGCATGATGGTGGTTGACCATAATCAACCATGATTGACCATGCTTGACTATGGTTGATCATGTTTGACTATTTTTATCATGGTCGATCATGATTGGCCATGGTTAACCATAAAGAAAATGACCATGGTTAACCATATATAAACGTGATTATTCATGGTTGACCATTATATTCATGGATGATGATGCTTGACCATGGTTGATGGTGGTTCAACATTGTTGTTCATAGTTGATAATGGTTCACATTAAATGACCATGGTTGATCATGGTTGATCATGGTTAACTATGGTTGACCTTATTCAACCAAAAATAACTTAATCATGGTTGATGAAATTCAATCATGATTAATCATGGTTGACCATGCTTGACCTTGGTTGATCGTGGTTGATCATAGTTCACAATAGACTCATTTTCCATTGTTGATCATGGTTGGTTGTAGAGGTAGTGATTAACCATTAATATGGAATTGTGTTTGACTGAAATTGAGGAGTTATGGCTACCAACCATACTCAAAAATATTCAATTGTATTAGTAAATGTGTTTGACTAATGTAGTAATGTTGCATTGTGATGTTGGATAAATTGCAATGAGTAACACTGCGACAATGTTTGTCACATTCCTATGTTTAATAGATTTCTTTACCATTCGAGCATCACAACATATTCAATTATGAATATTAATAAATAATATTAATAGAAAATTATTTCTCACTAAATTTAAAGGTTGTTGATTGTTAAACGTAGTCAAACATAGTCATGGAGTCACCTACATTTTGAAACGTCGTTGACCAAATGTTCTAATGTCACATTGAGATGTTAGAAACATTTGTTTACAATTCCAATTCCAATAAATTTATATTAGTATTTTTTTTTTCTACAAAGTTGTCTGTTATCCTTGAGGCTTGACCTGTGGCCTAAGAAGTCACGATCAAAGCGCATCTAATTCGTCAAAGTCATCCAGGGATCGTACCCAGTCTAGGCTACACCAGCCCTTATACTCACTGGATTTTATGCATGTCTCCTCCCACGAGCACAAGGCATAACCACCCTTTGTGAGGTTTCATTCCATGTTGCCTTGTTGACGAGGCCCATCCTCAACTCACTATGCTAGTGATACTTGACAAATTTGGATTAATATTAGTTAATATTAATATATTTATTTAAACATTTTTAAATTATTTGTTAATGTTATTATTATTGTGTGTGTGTGTGTGTGTGTGTGTGTGTGTGTGTGTGTGTGTGTGTGTGTGATCCTCTAGACTTGAGGAGCCACGATTGAGGGACATCTAAGTCGTCAAAGTCACCTAGGGATTGCAACTGGCATGGGCCACGAGAGCCCTTAGATGACTTGATTTATTAGCATGTATATATGTGTGTGTTTTTGTCTATGTATGTGTGATCCTCTAGACTTGAGGAGCCGTTATCGAGGGACATCTAAGTACTCGAAGTCACCTAGGAATCACACCGGACATGGGCCATGAGAGCACTTAGCTGACTTGATTTTTTAGCATGTCCACTCCACCTAGCACATGACATAACCAACCCCGTGAGGTTTCATCTTCAGTCACCTTGCTAACAAATCCAATCCTCAATTGATTGTGCTAGTGAGAGATGACTTTTATATAAATATTTTAATTAATATATTGTCAAGTATTTTAATTAATTTTATTAAATATTTTAATTAACTGAATATTACTATTAATTAATGTGAAAATATTAATTTAAAAATCTAAAAATTAATGTTTATTGTAATTGAACATTTTTATATAAATTCTTTAATTAATATATTACCAAATGTTTTAATTTATGTTCTTAAACATTTTCATGGTCTTATTATCGTTATCAATGTTTCTTGTAATGTTAAAAATTAAATAATTAAATTTAAAATTAATTAGTGTTAATGCTTTTACTAATTAATATTGATGTTAATTATTATTTTAATTATTTAATTAATTAATGTTGTATTAATTAAGGATTGCTTTGATTGAATAAGGTTGATGTTAATGTTAATGTTAATGTTTTTGTTCATTAATATTGATGTTAATTATTATTTTAATTATTTAATTAATTAATGTTGTATTAATTGAGGATTGCTTTGATTGCTTAGACTAAACATATTGTTGATCTAGATGTGGTCATATTTGACTATGTTTGACTAATATTTATAATTATGTATTAATTATAAATTTTTAACTATGTATTAATGATTTAATTACTATATCAATATATTAATGATAATAAATTGGTAAATTAATATTAATTCATTTCTTTAAACATGTTTAAATTAATGTCATTAAATAATTTTAAATAAATGTTTTAATTAATATATTTTCAAAAGTTTTAATTAATGTTTTAAAGTTAAAAACATTTAAGTACAATTCAAACATCTTATTATTAGTATTATTAATCAAATTGAATATATTCATGTTTAGAAATATTTGAATAATGTAGTTAAGTATAATAATTATGTATTAATTATTTAATTAATATTTCAATGTAATAATGATAATATAATAATTGTTTAACTTTATTATTAATTAATATTAATATATTTTTTTACATATTTTTGAATTAATGTTTAATGTTATTAAACATTTTTATATAAAAATTTAATTACATATTGTAAAATGTTTTAATTAATAATGTTTAATGCTCCAATTTATTAATATTTTAATGTTTTAATTAATTAAGTAACTAATTAATGTATATTAATTAAGGATTGAATTATTGTCAAATAAAATAAACTTAGGGTTGAGCAAGTCTTAGTGTGATTATATTTAGCTTAAATAATGTGGTTAACTATTATATATTAAAGTAATAATAATATAATAATGTTAATAAATAAATCAATTAATATTAAAATATTCTTTGATGTGATTTTTACTCAAAGATTTTATACAATTTTTTCATATTTTAATTAATTTAATTAATTAATTAAATTTATGAAAGTAATTAATTTATTTAATTAAATAATCAATAGATTAACTTCATAAATAATATAATATAAAAAATAATTTAATATATTTAAAAAAATTATTAATGCTTTACTCTAATTTTTTTCCATTGTTAAGATTTCCACAAATATTCTGTTTTTATTTTTTTAATGTATGTATCTTTGGATATAAAATTATAATTTATGATATAGAGCTATTACCCATATAAAAACTTAAATGTGTGTTACGCTAACTTTTTCACATCAAAAGAACCAGTATAAAAAATCTTGTATTTTCTTAGAGACAATCGTTCTAGTCCATCAATAGTGTCTAAGGACAAAGATATTAGTTAATATCAAGTAAACATGTAGAAACATATTCTAAAATAGAGATGGTTTTTAAATGAGTTGTAAATATGCTAAAACATTTAAGGATTTAATATCAAGTAAACATGCATAAACATATTCTAAAATAGAGATTGTTTTTAAATGAGTTGTAAATATGCTAAAACATTTTTTAAAATGTACCGTATTTTTTTAATAGGGGATTATTAAGTTTTTTTTTGGATAAAAGTTATATATCCACAAAAGTTCGGTATTCTCGTTCAAAGAATAACACATTTTTCCCTGTAATTGAACCCTGAGTTCTCTCGATTTGTTTCTAAGTTGTACACTAAATTAAAAACTTCAGCTTCGGTGCTAGTACCATTCAATTGTCAATCAACATGGTATTGACCTCCAATTGTGCCAAAGTAGTTCCTTCATTTCACTAGAAGAGTAAGATACCTAGTTTTATTAATATGACCAACTTTATGTCACAGAGAGCTTTCATGAATTTTATTATAATTAATTGCAAACACTTGTATTTAAATTTCTTCAATTTAAAATACAATTTACCTATCTCAAGTGATTAAATAGATTTTTTTAATGCTTAAAAAGTTAAAATATTATTAAAATAAATTCTAAATTTATAATAATTTATTATTATTATTATTTTATATAATAATAATAATTTAATAATACAATATTATAATATAATTGTATTAAAATAGTTATTATAATTTAATCTTATTATTTATTATTGCATTAAAATAATTTTATTATAATTTAATTTTAGAATTTATCTCTTATATGGAAATTATGTGATAATGAAACTTTATTGTTAATTATTGTAGATTTGTTTGTGTACCTCTATACATTAAGGAAGGAATTGTACATTAAGGAAGTCGAAATAGGTAGCATAGAGAGTTGAATAAGCCAACAAAAACCTTTTTTTTTTTAAGTAATAAAAAATAAATCCATCCCAACAAAAATAATTTAGTAAAATAATATTTTCTTCTTTATAGTTAACTTTGAGTAGGCATAAATTTGAATGACATGCATAGGCAACCACTAGTCCATTACCCTTATAATAATTTAATAATCTAATTGTATTAAAATAAGTATTACAATTTAATCATATAATTTATTATTTATTATTTTATTAAAATAATTTTATTATAATTTAGTGTTATGGTTTATCCCACAACTCTCTAATAATAAAACATTATTATTAACCAAATATTTCAATGCACCAAACTTTAACACAAATATTGAATACAACACGAAATATAATTTCATTAGTTAAGTGATATATAATCACATGATAGTAAAAAGTTTGTTTTTACACTAAATTATGAAACCTAAAACTATATTATGATTTAAACCTATCATTTATTATTTATTCATTATATTGTTTAAATAATATGAAATTGTTATTATTTTTTGTTATCATACATTATGTGAACATGACTAATCATTGTAGATTTGTTTGTGCAGGTGTCCTAAAGAAGTCTAAATGGGTAGCATGGAGCTTTGAATACCCCATCAACAACATTTTTTTTAAACTAATAAAAAATAAGTAATAAAAAATCAATCCACCACAGCAAGAATAATTTAGTAAAATAATATTTTGTTCTTTATAGTAACATCATAGGTATACTTCGAGAATGCTAACAGTTATAAGTTTCAAAATTAATGTATGTTGCAATGCAATGTTTTATAATTTTTCTTTTCTTTTTTTAATTTCATCATCAACAAAAAGTACAATAAATTTTTAATTATGTTTTCTAAGAAATTAATTTAAGTATGATTTAAACATCTGATTTACATATATAAAGAAGTTATGACTTTTAATTCTATTAGTTGATAGACTAAAAAAAACTATAATATATTCTCATCATATAATTTACACCCTCCAATCAAAAAAAATTAATTAGAAAAATGTTTAATATAACTAGTTCCAACGAGAGATTGTTTTTATAAAATTATATATTATTTCAATTTTTCCATGTAAGATGCAGTGGCATGACAGTGTACCTTGACACCGTTCACTTTGGCATATTCATATTTGATTAAGGCTTCCTTGACCGGACGCGTATGATCTCCTCTTTTATTTCTTAAATGTGTGGTCAGCATCAACCTCGCAACCAGATAGTTAATGATCATCGTATCAACAAGAGTTGTGAGCACCGGTAGTGCCTGCAATTTTGACAGGAGACTAAGGAAGTTTCAACAAAATTTGTTAATTTATAACTTGAATGAATTTTGTTAATTAATATTAATTAATGTATAGTGTCCATAATCTTGATTTCTGTTGGTTGGTTTGATGAGATCGGTGGACGCTAAATTTTAAAGCTTAATAACAGAAGATTTTAATTTTAAAATCAATGACTTTAAAACGTACACCTCATTTTTGTGATCTCCATTATTAATTCTTTTGCTCTTCTTACATGTTATAGATTTCAATATTTTATATTCAAGCTATCAAATCCATTACTGACCATTACTCTTAACCTCCATTAACTGATCTCCGTTATTAATTCCTTTGCTCTTCTTACACGTTATAGATTTCAGAATTTTATATACAAGCTATCAAATCCATCGATAACGAGTGCACTTAATGTCCATTAACTCTCAACTTGACATTATGTGCTCATCGTAAATAACGAGAATCTTGAGAATCATGTCTTAGCCCTGACTCACAATAATATTAGATTTTTGTTGTTGTCTACTACAATGTACACATATAGACTTACCAAAGCTTTACACAGTGCATAAGCTGCAATCAAGAAGCATGGAAACTTTAGAAGTTTGGAAATGAGAGAAATGCAGATGACCGCTGTATTATCTAGTAAATAAATGTTTTTGGTCATGTTACAATAAATGCAATAAAAAATATTAAACAAATTTTTCTATATATTAAAGTTGAAAATACAACCCAATATCATCATTGTTTTTTTTTTTTTAAATGAGAGTTCATGTTTTTGAAAGATAATGAAATTGTTTCCACAAGAAAATATATTCAAATATTTGGACACCTAATATTTTAGAGACGTGCAAGGCATGTATCTGAAATCTAATATCTCACAGAATGCATGGCCATTAGAATTTAAAGGAATTATTTTATGTTTTTTATTTAATTAAATAAAAATTACAATCTGCAGGTTGACTTGTATCATAGCCACGTATTTCTCATGCTATGAGCCCCCGAATCCACTGAACAGCAGAGCTATTTCCCTATAGAGGTTGTGACCTTCTTAAAGCTTTATGAGAATTAAATCATGTCGTTTCTATAGCCATAGAAAGACCTCCTAATACAATAGTAATATTCGTTATGTACTGATTTGTACTCACTGCAATAATATTCTTTTTTGTCTATTCTTCAGGAAGATTAGGTGAGTGAGTTTCTTATTTAAGTGTGATGTAATTGAGCGATTGAATTCATTGAGTTGTGTGAGCTTTGTCTCACTTGTCGTGTGTTTCTCATTGCATTTGCATTTTCGTGTAATTCTTAATGCACTCCACTTATACTAATTACAGAAGCAACACTCTTAAGGGTAATTAAAGGTTAAGAAAGGGTATAATAGATTTACTGAAAAAGTTATGATTGCACTAATGCTGATGCACCAATGACGTTCCACTGATGCTTTTTCCATTGTAGGGTTAGAAAATACATCTTCAAGTCTGGTTTGTAAAAGATGAATTAGTGGCTCAAAATGGTAATGTATATGATATTGGAAAAACAATATGTCATTGTGGGAAAAAAATACATGTTCAAGTAAGGATGAATTAGTGGTTCAAAATGGTAATTAATGCCTATGATATTGGAAAAACAACACCACATATACTCTTCATGTTGGCTTCAATGCCTTGTTTTGGAAGTGATGAAATAGTGGCTCAAAATGATAATTAATGCTTATGATATTGTAAAAACAACACCACATTTACTCTTCTCGTTGGTTCCAATGCCTAGTTTTGGAAGCAAGTAATGTTGAAAATTTACTCTTCCTGGTGCCATCGCCTTTTGCAAGCTAGTAATGTTGGAAGCTATTAATGTAGGGGAATGTATTGAAAACCCATTGAAAGGTATGGTTGTCGACTTCTGGTACATAGCATATGATGACAACCTCCCATGTTTTGTTATTATTATTATATAACAATGGCTCAAATGTAATTTACCTCCCTTGTTTTGTAAATATTTTTGTATAGAAATGGCTAAAAGATAATTCAAGTATTTCTCAGTAACACAATTTGAAAGAGAATTTTAGATGAAGGTACCTATGTATTTGTTGATTATTCTTTTGATTCTTTTAGAGATTCGCAAAATTATCCATATGTGCAAGAGCATACCTTCAACATTAAATTGTTGATCCAATGGTAAAGTACAATAACTCGTGATTTGAATTTATATGCTCCACCATAGTGTCCCCCAAAATTTTAGCAGATCAATTGAACCTTTACTAAACCTTTACTAGGGCAATGGCTTAGTCTTGGAGCACCTTGATCTTCCTAGTTTAGGTACGAGTTCCAGGTCCAACAACATAGACAAAAGTGGATCTAGTTGAATAAGCAGTTAATTAAGCCACTAGCGCAATAGTTGTTCGCCTGGCCTGCCCACCTTCAATTGGTGGGCACCAAATTAAATTTCGTCATAACGCATGAGTATGGAAATAAGATTTCAAACCTTATCTACCAATAAAAATTTAAATAAAACTTTATATTTATTTCTGGTTTTAAAACTTTCGTTAAAATCTTTGGTGCACCTAAATGTTTCAGGACAAACGGAAGATTAATATGCAATAAACATTTTATCGATCTCTATAGTACCTCAGGTAGGGACTAATAAGGTCAGAGTACTTGTGGTCACAATTTTATAATATGATGTGCCTCACTTTGTATGTTACACTTCAAACTTTGTAAATCATGATACCTTTGTAAATGATGATTCTCGCGCTCCTTAATGGTGGGAGAGAATAGAGAAGTCTTATTGATTTGAATGCACTAATTATTTGTCCTTGAAAATTATCTAAATTTAAGGACATATGTATTTTTAATGTTTACATAATCTTTATTTAAAATTGCAATTCAAAACACACATATATGATAAAAACTTGCACAAATAATCATGCCCACCAATGAGAAATTGTTCAATAACTAATTACAAAGCTAGTTTCAGTGGGACCTGTTCCATATATATTATATAATTTCAATAATTAAACTTGAACCTCCATCAACATTTGACCCATAACTAGTTCTTTTGATCAAATAGATCCACCTAGCCAGGCATGTAGTGAGTAGCAGGAATACTAGGAAGATAAATTTACAGCATCTAAATGAGAATATAAATATGTAGAAATTGCAAAATCCAACAACATGCAAATGGGAAGATATATGCAAGATAATACCTTCAATTAGCAGCAAGGATGACATACCTTCAGTTTGCAACAACGTTTAAATTGGACCCCACTTCTAAATATGAAACCCGATAGGCCTCCATCTTTACAAGAAGAAAAAATGTCATTGTATCATTGTAGGTTGGAAGGGATTATAATTTAGAGTTTATCGTATCACTGCAAGCTGGAAGTGATTATGAATTAGGGTTTCCCGCAATGCTACCGAGGTGCAATCAACGTGGAAGAAGTGAACAATGTATTAGCTAGCAAATCACGAACGTCCTAGAAGCAGTTATGTCGTGCTAACAACGTGGAAGTAGCGGTGCCAACAACATTTAAGAAAACATGATGTATTTTTTTGAAACTTATATAATTTTTCTCAGTATTATACCACCTATATAAGTGATACCAATATTAAGTACCAAATCTATCTAAAAATTAAGATATCCAAAGTTTAATAAGTTGGTTTATCCAAAGATTGTAGTTATCAGTTAGCTAGAAAAAGTCAACATATCCAATGTTTTCAATTACCTGCATGAATGAGCATGAATGAATGCAAACTGAAGATATACCAAATTAAATTTCATCATGACGCATGAGTATGGAAATAAGACTTCAAACTTTATTTACCAATAAAAAATTAAATAAAAATTTTATATTTATTTCTTGTATTAAAACTTTGGTTAAAATCTTTGTTGCACCTAAATGTTTATGGACAAACGAAAGATTAATATGAAATAAAATTTTTATCGATCTCTATAGTATTTCAGGTAGGTACTAACAAGGTCAGAGCACTTGTGGCCAAAATTTTATGATATGATGAGCCTCACTTTTTATGTTACACTTTAAAATTTGTAAATCATGATACCTTTGTAAATGACGATTCTCGCGCTCCTTAATGGTTGGAGAGAATAGAGAAGTCATATTGATTTGAATGCACTAATTATGTCTCCTTTCTCTATTTTTAATGTTTACATAATTTTTACTTAAACTTCCAATTCAAAACACACATATATGATAAAAGCTTACACAAATATTCATTCCAACCAATGAGAGATCGTTCAATAACTAACTACAAAGCTAGTTTCAGTTGGACCCATTCCATATATATTATATAGTTTCAATAATTAAATTTGAACCTACATCAACATTTGACCCATAACTAATTCTTTTGATCTAATAGATCCATCTAGCCAAACATGTAGTGAGTAGCAAGAATACTAGGAATATAAATTTGCAGCATCTAAATGAGAATATAAATCTGTAGAAATTGGAAAATGATCCAACAACATGTAAATGGGAAGATATATGCAAGATAATACCTTAATTTTGTAGCAACAATGACATACCTTCAGTTTGCAACAACGTTTAAATGGGACCCCACTTCTAAATATGAAACCCGATAGGCATCCATCTTTACAAGAAGAAAAAATATCATCGTATCATTGTAGGTTGGAAGGGATTATGATTTAAAGTTTATCGTATCACTGTAGGCCGGAAGTGGTTATGAATTAGGGTTTCTCGCAATGCTACTCAGGTGCTAACAACGTGGAAGCAGTCAACAATGTATTAGTTAGCAAATCACCAACATCATAGAAGCAGTTATGTCATGCTAACAACGTGGAAGTGGTGATGCCAACAACATTTAAGAAAGAATGATGTATTTTTTTGAAACTTATATAAGTTTTCTCAGTATTATACCACTTATATAGGTGCTACCAATATTAAGTACCAAATCTATCTAAAAATTAAGATATCCAAAGTTCAATACGTTTGTTTATCTAAAGTTTGTAGTTATCGGTTAGGTAGAAAAAGTCAGCATATCCGATGTTTTCAATTACCTACATGAATGAGCATGAATGAATGAAAACTAAAGATATACCAAATTAAATTGCATCATGACACATGAGTATGGAAATAAGACTCCAAACCTTATCTACCAATAAAAATTTAAATAAAATTTTTATATTTATTTCTTGTATTAAAACTTTGGTTAAAATCTTTGGTACACCTAAATGTTTATGGAAAAATGGAAGATGAATATGAAATAAACATTTTTCGATCTCTATAGTACCTCAGGCAAGGAATAATAATGTCAAAGCACTTGTGGTCAAAATTTTATAATATGATGTGTCTCACTTTGTATGTTACACTTTAAACTTTGCAAATCATGATACCTTTGTAAATGACGATTTGTGTGCTCCTTAATGGTTGGATAGAATAGATAAGTACTATTGATTTGAATGCACTAATTATGTCTCCTTAGAAATTATCTAAATTTAAGGACATCTCTATTTTTAATGTTTACATCATTTTTATTTAAACTTGCAATTCAAAACACACATATATGATAAAAAATTACACAAAATCTTACACCAAATGCTTCCGCTTAGATATATAAAGTAGATAACTGTACATACCCCACATAAAGAGCCTACAATATTAGTATTGTTACAATCTATGATGAGTGCCACAACTTATTTATGTAAACTACAATGGATATTCCATTGGAAAGTTTGTTGATAAAGAAAATTTACGTAACTCTAAAATATATACTATGAGGGTTCATTTTTCCTTACTAAGTGACTATTTACATTGTATGGATGAAAAATATAAATATGTATAAAATGGAGAATAAATTAAAAAATCACGCATAAGACCACAAATTATAACACAAGATATAACCTAAGAATGTAACACCCCCAATTTGTGTCATTGAATTTTTAAAGTTAGACATTTGAACTTTAATCCTAAGGGGGTGGACCCCAATGGATAAGTATGGTATGAATGTACTTGCATATTTAATTTGAGGAAATAAATAAAATTATTGTGCATTTTGACCAAGATGAGAATTAGAGATCACTTGCCAAATCCATGAGGATGGATAAGGCAACAAATCCCCACAATCTTTCAAAAATCCTTGAAAGAAATTAATTTAGATTTTGAGGAGGAATCTAAATTTCCCCAATGATGAGGAAAGTAATTGGGAAGAGGTAAGAAAAGCTGAGGAAAAGCATAAAACAGCTTTAAAGATTCCCAAAATGGGAAGCCTAGGCTAAACAGGAAAGAAAGCATCCTGCTATTCTGGACGCAGAATTAGAAACATGCTTTGGGGAAATATGAGCTTAAATAAGCTGCTCCTAAGAAGATCAGAGGTTGGTCTGTCTTGGGAGGTGATCTCAGCTCGGGGGTGAGTCCTGGGAGACAAAGAGGACTCTAAGGTTGGGAGGTTGGTCATTTGCAATTGTGGTATGTTCTGAAATTCTTGTTATTTGTTTTATGATAGTATGAATGGGCTACATATAAAATCAAATTTACTGGTATGATTGATTTTTAGAACTACATTTACCAGAGTCCATCCTAAGGCTTTCACCTTCCAGATTCTGGTTAGTTGTAGACCATAAATCCATAGAGTAGAAACCCCAGAAACTCTAAACCAAGGTCGGTTTAAATCTGAAGTTACTTAGTCTCCACAGATAATTAAATATTTTCTTGTCTCATGTAGATACAAGGTGATATTATATGCTCATAAGTATATTAGAAAATATTGTAGCAGAACTGAGGTAAAGAAAGTAAAGACATTAGAATATGGAATTCGAAATTCTTCTAGATAAAGAAGTAATTCTACTCTATAGGAGTATTATAGCATTCATAGTAATTATAGGGTATATTGCATTTTAAATTCACCTCTAACCCTTGAAATAACTATTATGGCAATGGATTTAATCTATGCTGAATGTACACCATCAAATGAACTATCGAATACCTGTATATGCATTTAACAAAAATATATATATATATTAACAAGTATCAAGAACTAACACAATTAGGTCCTTTTAACCTCGACTACAAATGAGCTATACATATATATGAACCATATATGTCAAAAGGGAGATATAAATACAAATCATATATATAAACCATATATGTCAAAAAGGAGACATAAATACGAAACATATATATATGAACCATATATGTCAAAAAGGGGATATAAATACGAATCAATGAAATATATATATGATCCCTACAGCTAATTGAACGAACGTATAGTCAAACTACATTAATGCGTGGTGATTAATTAAAATACTATGTCTTTGGCCTATGTCAAACGAATCCCTCTGACTGTACCGACAATTATAAACCACGACACTTTGGGGATATTTTAACGTTAAATAAAACGAACAGAGGTGAAAGTTAAAACGATAATACGATGCGTAAATAACAGTTCTAACCATAATTATTACGTGACAGCGTGGATATTTTCACAGTTCTAACAATAATTATTACGAGACAGCGTGTAGTTATAAGGGGCCGACTATATGATTTCACACTGTATATTAGTTTCTATGCAAAGTATTTGGATTTCTTTGATATGCAGTAAGATATAATGTTAAAATAACACAGGAGACGCAACCTTACCTCCGTTCACAAAGAACGCTTTCATTATTACACCTATCTGATCACAGAGTTAAATCTTGTTAGTGCACAGAGACTACCGATGGGAGAGTTCGATTCATTAGCCATTCTACTAGTAAAACGAAACGAAACAAATCGAAATATAGTGAGTCGGACTGGTCATTAACGCCTTTGACCACAGCCACGAGTGAGACAGTTTAACAAAACATAAAAACATAGCCATGTTATAGGTTCTAGTAGCTAGCGGTTGGTCTCAAACGATATCAAATTCGAATGGAAGCACAAACCCACGAATCTGATGCATCACTACCTCAGCCGTATTGAAGAAATTAGGGCTTACCTGTGAGTCGGAGTGCTCTTCCTATTATGGAGTCGTATCGAAGCTTACAACAGTAAAATCGAGAAATGCACACGCTGTGTAAAGAGATTAGATCGCTTGCTTATTAAATCTGGATGCGAAGAACCCGAGCCAACCAACTAGGGTTTACATCACAACAGTTTAGAAAATTTTGATAAGGAGAACATCGGTGCATGTATAAATCAACAATAGCATCGCCAGGAAATTAAAACAAAGCTTAACAAATGCCAGATAACAGGCTAGGTCTCCAGCCTGAGATGCCGATGCTTTGTCCTCTCTGCGAAAAGCAATCCGAAATGAATGAGATACTGTATTCGCTAACCACAAACACAAAAAAAAAAAAAACAAGTCTCAGAACGTGAGGGATATAAAAGTAATGGGATTCAGAGATATAAAAGAATCGCGAATTAAAGTGATGAAACCCTGTATGGAGACCAACACCAAACCAGAAATGATGAACTGTAGCCGCAACTGGATCCGGCCATACCCTCAACCACTGGCGAAGAGAGTGGGAAAATGCAACGATTCTACCACCAGAAATAACAAGGAAGGATCGGATGAAAAAATCCGGGCAAGAGCCTCGACTTAAAAGGAATTCTCGTAACCCTAATCCCACTGCCCCAAAAAAATCAGAAAATCCCTATGTTGATTGTGGAAACTCGGCCACGTCGACAGGCTAGTACCAGGCGACATTAAGGAGCGCAGAGGAAGTATGGAGGAGCTATGCCCTGCATGCAGAGGAATAGAGGGCTAACCCTGGAATTTGTAATTCTCTGAGGCAGGACTCGACTCTCACAGTAATTGGGCCAGCCAACATGTCAAAGAGCAAAGCCACCCGTCAAACTCATGCTGGGTATGAGATGATATGCGCCGGTAGTTGGTACTCTCATCTCTGGAGCGAGACGCCGTCTCTGTCTGCAGAACAAAATTCACACGTTAAACCAAGTCTAATACAACACAGCGTAACGTGTATATTACGATCCATAACCAGTACGCATGTTGCGCTCTCCACGTATGAATTCGCAACGTGTCTGCACTAGTTCAGAACCGAAATAATGATAAACCGCCGAAAGTTGAAATGAGTCCGGAGTGTATATTATTTCAGCGTCGCCGATACGCATACCTGAATATCATTACATTCGATGCTATTTGTATAAGTATGAATGAATAATAATAATAGGTTACGCCGTGAAGAATCCGGCCAATAATTTCAAGTAAACAATACAGAAAGGAGTACGTTTAGGTTTATAAAAGTCCCGAAAATCATGATTCGCAAAGGAAGCCTTAATATGTAATTATGCCAAGAGTTCGAGCGCTCAAGTCTTTACTATGGTAGACCTACGCGGATATATATATAGATCTATGGATACATATACGGATTAATTTTAAGGTAGGTTATGTAATGTATATCTCATTGATATTTCAAATTATTGTCAACGCGTATTTTTATATATTACATGTCTATATATGTGTAAGGACCCAATGATAATATCAAAGGGGTTATTTTATTTATATGTAATCTGTATATGGTGGCGCTTTCAATTAAGTCTACAAAAGGTTGTACCTATATATGTTATATATAAATATATGTGATATATATATACATATGCTCATTCAATTTATATTGCCAAAGGATATATATGCAAGTAGTATATGTGTCATATATAGATATAAGTGGAATATGTATCATATATGTAGGGCTTGTATACTAATATCAAAAGAGAGGAATATTGAATCTTATTTAAAACAAAATGAAGACTTATAGGATATGGGTTTAAGGTACTCAGGAGGAGTACAAATGAGGTATATTGGATATTATTAAATAAGAAAGGAAACCCCATGATATAGAAAAAAAAAAAATTCCTTAAACTCGAGGTGTTACAAATGGTATCGGAGCCCAAGTACAAAAACTGGGCTGTTGTTATTGTGCTCACTAAATTCTGAATGTATTGAACATTGTAGAGATTGTTTTTTTTGTCTTACTAACCAAATGTATGAGTGTGTACAGTGGTGCTAAAATGGCTGAAGAGGGAGGAATTTATGTGGATCTGCGTGATGAGTTTGCTACTCCACATCCCAATGCCCCGGTAATGGCTATGTTGCACAAGCTGCAACGAGAATTGGCTGAACTAAGAAGCCAGAATGACATGTTGTCATCAGCCAGTAAGGAGCAGGAAAAGCTCATCAGGGAGCTAACTTCCCGGAACAGCCAGGAAGGCGAAGGTTCTAGAAAGAGAAAGATGGATGAGTCTGATGATGATGATGCTGCTAGACATCAACATAAATAGAAACGAGAATTGCAGGGGGAGTTCCGAAAGATCAAACCTCCCTCCTATGATGGGGAGAAGGAGGAAGATGCTGAGGCTTGGTTGCTGAACATGATCAAGTATTTCCAAGTTTATGAATATGAGAGCAATCTGAAGGCCAGATTAGCTGTGTAACAGCTACAAGGAAAAGCTACACTGTGGTGGGAAGAGACAAAAATGGTGCATGCCATTGATGAAAAGACAGTTACTTGGGAAGATTTTCAGGCTAAGTTCAAAAATCGTTGTTTGAACGAACGTTATTATGATGATAAAGCGAAAGAATTCCATGAACTTAGACTAGGACAACTCACTATCGATGAGTTTGTCACTAAGTTCACCAATTTACTGAGATATGTCCCTTACATTAGGGAAGAAAAGGCAAAGGTACAAAGGTTTTTGAATTGCTTGCCTACTGTGTACAAGGAGAAAATTGAGTTTGACAACCCAAAGACAATGGACGAAGCTGTTAGAAAAGCAATATTATGCTATCGGCAGTTTAAAGGTAAGGCTGAACAAGGGAAGAGCTGGTTGAAAAAGGGAGAGTTCAAAGGGAAAAGACAAAAACCAGCATATCTAAGGAATTTTGGCAGAGATCATCAGAGGAAAAAATTCATTAAAC
The DNA here is from genome assembly GCA_034641835.2 of Pinus albicaulis. NCBI lineage: Eukaryota > Viridiplantae > Streptophyta > Pinopsida > Pinales > Pinaceae > Pinus > Pinus albicaulis. Next base: position 372,561,191 of record CM076576.1, on the reverse strand, counting down.
CAAAAGAAAGCCAAACTGCTCAGTCCCAAGTGGCCTCAAAACAAGTAGAGGGGAACAATAAAAAGGATGGGACAGTTAGAATGAAGGAACCTTTGAAATGTTGGGGTTGTGGAGAACCCCATATGATGAGGGACTGCCCCCATCGAAATATTCATATGATCAGCAGAGAACGAGAGGAAACAACAGTAAATGACATAGTCAGAAATATACCAACTATCAGTGCAGCATTGGAAAATCGGCAAGCAGAACATCAAGCAACCATGGTGGAAATGGAGGGTAATATTTCTGACCTACCTGTTACTGTTTTGATTGATCCAGGTGCTTCTTTAAGTTACATTAGTCCTGGAATTGTAGAAAAATGTAAAATTAAACCTGAAAAGTTTCAGCAGTCATGGTTGGTACAGCTGGCCACTGGAACCAAGAGAAAAGTCACACATAAATTGCCCAAAACAGCAATACAATTAAATGGCTTTCCAACAGAAGTAAATTTGAACATATTGCCATTAGGATCCTATGACCTGCTGATAGGAATGGACTGGCTGGAAAAGAAAAAAGCTCTGATGAATTGCTGGGATAAAAAACTACATTGTATGGATGAAGAAGGGAAAACTTTTACACTAAAAGGGAAACCAAAATACATTTCAGTAAGACAAATATCAGTGTTACAATTAAAAAGAACAGCTAGAAAAGGATACCAAGTTTATGCAGTACATGTGGAAGAAGTAGAACAGAGGGCTGAAGAAAATCTACTGAATGAATTACCGATGATAAGGGAATTTAAAGAAGTTTTCCCATATGAGATTCCTCATCTTCCCCCCAAAAGAGAAATTGACTTTTCCATAGATCTGGTGCCGGGGGCCACACCTGTTTCCCGAGCCCCGTATCGAATGAGTCCACCAGAGCTTATGGAGCTGAAGATGCAGCTGCAAGAATTGCTGGATAAAGGGTACATTAGACCAAGCGTCTCTCTGTGGGGAGCACCGGTCTTATTTGTGAAAAAGAAGGATGGAACGTTCAGGATGTGCATTGATTATCGCCAACTGAACAAGTTGACCATTAAGAATAGATATCCACTTCCTAGAATTGATGATCTTTTTGATCAAGTAAGAGGGGCCTCAGTTTTTTCAAAGATTGACTTAAGAACTGGGTATCACCAGCTCAGAATCAAGGAAGAAGATATTAGCAAAACAACTTTTCGAACCCGGTATGGACACTACGAATTTGTAGTCCTACCTTTTGGACTGACAAATGCCCCTGCCACCTTTATGTGCCTGATGAACAATGTGTTAAATAAGTATTTAGATAAATTTGTTCTGGTGTTCATAGATGATATTTTGGTCTATTCCAAAAACAAAGAGGAACATAAAGAACATTTGCGGATAGTGTTACAAACTCTGAAAGAAAATCAGCTATATGCTAAGTTCAGTAAATGTGAATTTTACAAGGATAAGATTCAATATTTGGGTCATATTATTTCTGAAAAAGGCCTTGCAGTTGACCCTAAAAAGATAAAAGCAATTAAAGATTGGCCAGTCCCAACTGATGTTTCAGCAGTAAGGTCATTCATGGGGATGGCAGGCTACTATCGTAGATTTGTGGAGAAATTTTCTACTATAGCACATCCCATCACTTCATTGCAAAGAAAGGGTGTCAAGTTCGTTTGGAATGATAAATGTCAAATCAGTTTCGAACAATTAAAAAAAAAACTTATTTCAGCCCCTATACTAAAAATTGTTGATCCTGATAAAGAGTTTGTTGTTTGTACAGATGCTTGCAGAGAGGGGCTAGGAGGAGTCCTATTGCAGGAAAATTCAGTTATTGCATATGAATCTAGAAAACTGAAAATACATGAACAGAATTATAGTGCATATGATTTGGAATTTGTAGTTGTTATCCATGCTTTAAAAATGTGGTGGCACTATCTTCTGGGGAAGAAGTTCACATTGATGACTGATCATATTAGCCTTAAATATTTCTTTTCCCAAACTGACCTGAATGCAAGGCAAGCCAGATGGTTGTCTTTTTTAAGTGAATTTGATATGGACATAAAACATATCAAGGGGAAAGAAAATAAAGTTGTTGATGCCTTAAGTAGAAATGCTTGTCAAAATGTAAACAGTATTGGGAGTAGTGCCCAGATGGAGGTAGAGGAATTGGTGAGAAAAGAAATCAATCAAGATCCAAACTATGAAACACTCTTGGTGAAATTAGAGAAAAGGGATACAACTGATTTCACTCAAAACCAAAAAGGGTTACTATATTACAAAAAACAGGTTGTATATCCCAAATGTAGAGTCATTAAAAAGAGAAATTTTAGATGAATATCACAAACAACCCTATGCAGGACATCCAGGATACCAAAATATGTTAACAGCCTTGAAGAAGAAGTTGTTCTGGCCAGGAATGAAGAAAGATGTGGCAGAGTATTTAAGTAGATGTATGGAATGTCAATTAGTTAAAGTTGAACATCAACATCCAGCAGGTCTTTTAAACCCCTTGCCAATTGCAGAGTGGAAATGGGACACAGTTTCCATGGATTTTATAACAGGACTACCTAAAACCAAATACCAACATGATTCTGTAATGGTGGTAGTAGACACTTTAACTAAAGCTGCCCACTTTATACCAGTAAAATCTACTTTCGGAATAGCTCAAGTAGCAAATGTTTTCCTGAAGGAGATAGTAAGGCTTCATGGAGTTCCCAAAGTAATTGTTTCAGATCGAGATGCTAAGTTTACATCATCATTTTGGAAGCGATTGTTTGGAGGGATGGGTACTAAGCTGAATTTCAGTACTGCCTATCACCCTCAAACTGACGGGCAAACAGAAAGGACGAATCAAATTTTGGAGGATATGCTGAGAATGTATGTGATGGGTAGACCATCAAAGTGGGAGGAGTATCTGCATTTAGCTGAATTTGCTTATAATAAAAGCTACCAATCTTCTATTAAAATGAGTCCGTTTGAGGCACTATATGGAAGAAAGTGTCGTACTCCTTTGAGCTGGTGTCAACCAGGAGATAAATTAATGCTGGGACATGATGCCTTACAAGAGATGGAGAGAATTGTTAAACAGATACAAAGAAATATCAAGACAGCACAAGATCGTCAGAAAATCTATGCTGATAAGAAAAGAGTGCACCGAGAATTCAAAGAAGGGGATCATGTGTATTTGCGCATCAAACCCAAAAAGAGCACACTTTATGCTGGAAGTTGTGCAAAACTTGCTCCTAGATATTGTGGTCCTTTTGAAGTGTTAGAAAGGGTGGGACCAGTGACTTACAAGCTGGCCTTACCACCCCATGTTAGAGTGCATGATGTGTTTCATATTTCATTACTAAAAAGATATGTGCATGATGCTTCTCACATAGTTCATTGGAATGTTGTACAGGTGGAACCAAAAGGGGAGTTTCTGCCAGAACCGCTTCAAATATTGGAGCGGGAAGAAATTGAATTGAGAAACAGAACAGTGGCCAGAGTAAAAGTGCAATGGAAGCACTTTACTGCTGAAGAAGCTACATGGGAAAGGGAAGCTGAAATGATGGAGAAATATCCGTTTTTGTTTAAGTAAACTCTAGTAGTTGAATAACAACACCGAGGACGGTGTTTATTTTCAGAGGGGGAATATGTAACACCCCTAATTTGTGTGATTGAATTTTTAAGGTTAGACATTTGAACTTTAATCCTAAGGGGGTGGACCCCAATGGATAAGTGTGGTATGAATGTACTTGCATATTTAATTTGAGGAAATAAATAAAATGATTGTGCATTTTGACCAAGATGAGAATTAGAGATCACTTGCCAAATCCATGAGGATGGATAAGGAAACAAATCCCCACAATCTTTCAAAAATCCTTGAAAGAAATTAATTTAGATTTTGAGGAGGAATCTAAATTTCCCCAATGAAGAGGAAAGTAGTTGGGAAGAGGTGAGAAAAGCTGGAAAAGCTGAGGAAAAGCATAAAATAGCTTTAAAGAGTCCCAAAATGGGAAGCCTAGGCTAAACAGGAAAGAAAGCATCCTGCTATTCTGGACGCAGAATTAGAAACATGCTTTGGGGAAATATGAGCTTAAATAAGCTGCTCCTAAGAAGATCAGAGGTTGATCCGTGATGGAGGTGATCTCAGCTCGGGGGTGAGTCCTGGGAGACAAAGAGGACTCTAAGGTTGGGAGGTTGGTCATTTGCAATTGTGGTATGTTTCTGAAATTCTTGTTATTTTGTTTTATGATGGTATGAATTGGCTACATATAAAATTAAATTAAATGGTATGATTGATTTTAGTACTACATTTAACAGAGTCCATCCTAAGGCATTCACCTTCCAGATTCTGTTTAGTTGTGTAATCATAAACTATTGCAGAGCGAAAACCCCAGTAAACTCTAAAAATATATTTGTTTAAATCGCTAATGAAGGTCTCCAGCAGATAATTAAATATTTTCTTTGCCTCATGTAGATACAAGGTGATATTATATGCTCATAAGTATATTAGAAGATATTGTAGCAGAATCGAGGTAAAGAAAGTAAAGACATTAGAATATGGAATTCAAATTTCTGTATAAAGAAGCACTTTACTCTATAGGAGTATTATAGCATTCATAGTAATTATAGGGTATATTGCATTTTAAATTCACCTCTAACCCTTGAAATAAACATTATGGCAATGGATTTAATCTATGCTGAAGGTACACCATCAAATGAACTATCGAATACATGTATATGCATTTAACAAAAACATATATATATTAACAAGTATCAAGAACTAACACACTTAGGTCCTTTTAACCTCGACTACAAATGAGCTATACATATATATGAACCATATATGTCAAAAGGGAGATATAAATACGAATCATGTATATAAACCATATATGTCAAAAAGGAGACATAAATACGAATCATATATATAAACCATATATGTCAAAAAGGAGATCTAAATACGAATCAACTATGTGAAAATAAAATATATATATGATCCCTACAACTAATTGAACGAACGGATAGTCAAACTACATTAATGTGTGGTGATTAATTAAAATACTATGCCTTTGGCATATGTCAAACGAGTCCCTCGGACTGTACCGACATTTATAAACCACGGCACTTTGGGGATCTTTTAATGTTAAATGCAACGAACAGAGGTGAAGGATAAAACGATAATACGATGCGTAAATAACAGTTCTAACCATAATTATTACGTGACAGCATGGAGATTTTCACAGTTCTAACAAAAATTATTACGAGACAACGTGTAGTTTATAAAGGGCTGACTATATGATTTCACACTGTATATTAAATTCTATGCAAAGTACTTGGATGTCTTTGATATGCAGTAAGATTTAATGTTCAAATACCATAGGAGACGCAACTTTACCTCCGTTCGCGAAGAACGCTGCCATTATTAAACCTATATGATCACAGAGTTAAATCTTGTTAGTGCACAAAAACTACCGATGGGAGAGTTCGATTCATTAGCCATTCTGCTAGTAAAACGAAATGAAACAAATCGAAATATAGTGAGTCGGACTGGTCATTGACGCCTTTGACCACAGCCACGAGTGAGACAGTTTAATAAAACATAAAAACATAGCCATGTTATAGATTCTAGTAGCTAGCGGTTGGTCTCAAACGATATCAAATTCGAATGGAAGCACAAACCCACGAATCTGATGCTTCACTACCTCAGCCGTATTGAAGAAATTAGGGTTTACCTGTGAGTCGGTGTGCGCTTCCTATTAAGGATTCGTATTGATGCTTACAGCAGTAGAATCGATAAATGCACACGCTGTGTAAAGAGATGAGATCGCCTACTTATTAAATCTGGACGTGAAGAATCCCAACCAACCAACTAGGGTTTACATCATAACAGTTTAGAAAATTTTGATAAGGCGAACATCAGTGCATGTATAAATCAAACAATATCATCGCAGGAAATTAAAACGAAGCTTAACAAACACCAGATAACAGGCTAGGTCTCCAGCCTGAGATGCCGACGCTTTGTCCTCTCTGCGAAAAAAAATCCGAAAAGAATGAGATACTGTATTCTCTAACAACAAACAAAAAAAAAACCACAAGTCTCAGAACGTGAGGGATATAAAAGCAATGGGATTCAGAGATATAAAAGAATCGCGAATTAAGGTGATGAAACCCTGTATGAAGACCAACACCAAACCAGAAACGATGAACTGTAGCCGCAACTGGATCCGGCCATACCCTCAACCACCGGCGAAGGGAGTGGGAAAATGCAACTATTCTACACCCAGAAATAACAGGGAAGGATCGGATGATCAAATCCACGCAAGAGCCTCGACTTAAAAGGAATTCTTGTAACCCTAATCCCACTGCCCCAGAAAAATCAGAAAATCCCTATGTTGATTGTGGAAACTCGGCCACGTCGACAGGCTAGTACCCGGCGACATTAAGGAGCGCAGAGGAAGTATGGAGGAGCTACGCCCTGCATGCGCAGGAATAGAGGGCGAACCCTAGAATTTGTAATTCTCCGAGGCAGGACTCGGCTCTCACAGTACTTGGGCCAGCCGACATGTCAAATAGCCAAGCCACCTGTCAAACTCATGCTGGGTATGAGACGATATGCGCTGACAGTTGGTACTCTCATCTCCGGAGCGAGACGCCATCTCTGTCTGCAGAACAAAGTTCACACGTTAAACCAAGTCTAATACAACACAGTGTAACGTGTATATTACGATCCAAAACCAGTACGCATGTTGTGCCCTCCACGTATGAATTCGCTACGTGTCTGCACTGGTTCAGAACCGAAATCATGATAAACCGCCGAAAGTTGAAATGAGTCCGGGGTGTATATGATTTCAGCGTCGCTGATACGCATACCTGAAAATCATTACATTCGATGCTATTTGTATCAGTATGAATGAATAATAATAGGTTACGCCGTGAAGAATCCGGCCAATAATTGCAGGTAAGCAATACAGAAATGAGTACGTTTAGGTTTCGAAAAGTCCCGAAAATCATGATTCGCAGAGGAAGCCTTAATATGTAATTATACCAAGAGTTCGAGCACTCAAGTCTTGACTATGGTAGACTTACGCGGATATATACATATAGATCTATCGATACATATACGAATTAATTTAAATGTAGGTTATGTAATGTATATCTCATTGATATTTCAAATTATTTTCAACGCGTATTTTTATATATTACATGTCTAGATATGTAAGGACCCAATGATAATATCAAAGGGGTTATTTTATTTATATGTAATATGTATATTGTGGCGCTTTCAATTAATTCTAAAAAAGGTTGTATCTATATATGTTATATATAAATATATGTGATATATATATACATATGCTCATTCAATTAATATTGCCAAAGGATATATGTGCAAGTAGTATATGTGTTATATATAGATATAAGTGGAATATGTATCATATATGTATGGCTTGTATGCTACTATCAAAAGAGAGGAATATTGAATGTTATTTAAAAACAAAATGAAGACTTATAGGATATGGGTTTAAGGTACTCAGGAGGAGTACAAATGAGGTATATTGGATATTATTAAATAAGAAAGGAAACCCCATGATATAGAAAAAATAATAAAAAAATTCCTTAAACTGGAGGTGTTACAAAGAATCCCTTTTAGAACATAACACATCTGAAATGCGAGGCTAGTATGCGCTCTCTTTTTCTAAATTAAAATGGATGAAAGTAAAAGGGAGTGATAATCGTGGTTTTTGGGATGCTACATAACATAAATTAGCTCTATTTTCTCTCTATTTATCTACTATCAGCTACACTTCTCAACCATGGAACAAAATGTACTAGAATAGAATTGAACCCCTTTTCCTCCTAGTGACTTAGTCATAAGAAACCTCATAGACAATTAGGGGTTATATTTTACCCATTCAACACTTAAAATGAGTTATAAATTGACCTTTCTAGATTCTTTCTCATAGTGCCTACATGGCTAGATAATTTTCCATCATTAATACAATATGACATTCTCTCGAATTTTAGCGGTCAATTTCGAAAGATCAACTTTTGGGAGGCATAAATTTCTCATACAAGATCCAATTGTGGACATTATTCTATCATTGGAAAGGTACCAATATGTAGATCATATAATCTAGGTCCATAATAAGATAAATAACACAAAAAACCCGTTATTTAAGGCTTGAAAATGGCTAAAAAAGTTTTTCACATGAAATTTTCCAAACTACGACCATTTATAAAAGAATATCACATAAAAATTCAATGATAAGTTTCCCTTAAAATCAATTCCAAAACACATTTCCTCTCAATTTTAAGAGATGATAGCATGTTCTCTTTTCATACTTATACATGAGCTCTAAGTAAGAATGGAAATAAATTCCACCCTAATGCCATGTGCGAAGTTGACGCTAGATCAACCTATTTGATTTCCTAGATTATGCTATATAAGCTCCACTTATTGACTCTTCATATCATAACCACAAAAGTATCACAATTTTATTACGAAAATGACATATCGGTGCCTGAGTATGAACTTACCTATAACAAGGTAATTGAGGGAAGAATATGACTCTCTTTATCAATAAATACAATAAATATGATAGGTTTATGAAATGGAATCACAAAATATATTGACATAACAAAATTTCCAAATTCATCAATTAAATATTTCGAATCCTAATTATTAAGGAAATTCTTCAATCATTTGAATTATATAATGAATGTTGCAACAAGAGAAGCTACTATTACCAATTCAGAAAAATAATATTCTTCAAAAATTTCAAAGTAAAACAATGGAACTTCCAAAATCGGGTAGAAATAGTTTTTTCTACAGTCATTAAAGCATAAGGTTTCACCCCTAAATACATGCAACTCAGATGTACTTATTATTTTCATTTGCGCTAGTAATTAAATCCTACAAAATTTTTCATTGTAAAATTGTTTCCAACAACGCCCTTCTTTATGATAGATTTATACAATAAAAGTAGCATTTTTGTCTTGATCTATTCACACTTAAACAACATTACTAAAACTAATTTTCACATTTATACAAAAATCCTTCAGACATAGGAAGCTACATCCATTGAATAATCTATTCATAAGTTTATGGTACATAAAAGCTATAGCAAATGAGGCATCTACTCTAAGAATTTATGTGTGTAAAAGCTACAACCATTGAGGAATTTTTTCAAACACCTGACGACCATCATCTCTTAAGAAAATTTTGACAACCATTAGCAACATTAATATAAGAATTACTCAACCTATTTTACACAGTTGGCAACAATAACCTGCAAAATCACCCAGATATACGATCTGGGATTTGAAAAGTATTTTTTTTAGAATAAAATGGGGGATTACAGCTCTAAAGGGCATGGATACCCCCTGATGTTGAGCTATGAATGCAAGATAAATTTCGAGATATGTGATTTCTTAAAACAACAACTAAAAAGAAATTCCTACTATCTCATTTACCACTTTTGTCAAACACCTAATGTGTAAACTTCAACTACAACTGTACATGGAGAAAGAAAACTAAAATTTATATCAATATGATATTTTCATCAACTCATGGAAATCTGCTATGGAAAAAAATTAATTACAAAGTGAACATAAAAACTTTGGAAACACATTATTGTTTTAATCCCCTTGAATGTACATTCTCAACTACAACTTCCATTTATTATTGGTTATCTTAGAATTAACCCTATAATATCTCATAAACATTCATAAGTAGCAATTTCTTGTGAATTGAAAGTTTTACAAAAATTTATGGCTAATAATAAACTAAAATTTTAATAATGTTTATGAATGTAACTAACAATGTATTTATACAATTCCAAAACTATGGGAGTATTCTCGAGCTCCAATATCCTTACCAACTCGTTGTGAACCATTCGGTTTTCCACCCAACCATATCGGGGAGAACTTCTCCTCCTACAATATGTGAGCTGTAAGAGTTCAAAAACAATACCAAAATATAGAAGTAGACATATATACAAGGAAAAAAGATGAATATAAGTTTCACTTCCTCCAAATACTACTCATGGTCAACTGCACCAAGTAGAGCTACATACTAATTTAGTTTTGGAATTTAAAATTCATTTTGAAATCAAATGACTACTCTCCAAGACTTTGCCTCTCATAATTTACTTTTCTAATCTATCCACCTCTTGGTATCACAATGCACCTTCCCCCAAGTAAGAATACATGAGACACATATAGAGGAGGAGCAACAAATCTTGTAATAAAGGAGGATTAATATGCATGCCTTAAATTCCATTTAGAGGAGTGTAATTCATTCCATTAAGGAGAGGGATACATCCCTTAGTTAAGGAGGTTGTAACATATGCATTAAAGAGAGTGTAAGAGGAATCTTTTATGACATGTAATTAATGATTATAAGAGGAATATGTCATTCTTTGAGTGCATAAAAGAGAGTGTAACGTATTATTAAAAGAGAAGATAGTTACATAAAGCCACGAGAGTCATCAAGAAGGGAGGTGTGAAGTGATTGAGGAGATAAAGGTGAGTTATAATTCTCTTTTAATAATAATATCATAGTCTCATAAAATACAATAATAATAATAATAATAATAATAATAATAATAAATATTAAGTGAAGATTGAAATATTAGGTTTGATTAATGTTAACTACGCTTGATTACCAATTTATGCCAGGTGATTTACTATTTTTGGAAATCTATGCTTGAGATGCTAGACATCACTTTCTAGTTTTAGAAAGTCACTCTAGGATTCTTATAAAAGAGGTTTTATTAAGGAAATTCATCCGTGAGATGCCCATGAGTGGTATTTCTCATCTGGATAATAGCGATTCTGCACCCCTATTGCCTGCATTTTCATCCCTTAGTAGGTTGAGGATTTTACACCCCGATCTACTCTAAAGATCCAAGATTATGCACCTTGATATTTTTAAATATTCAGAACTCCATGCCCTAAAAATTTTATTATATATCAAAGACTCCACGGATTTATATTTCATGGATTTAGGGCTCAATGCCCTAATCATTTTACTATAGATCCAAGACTCGTCTTTATATTTCAAGGATTTAGGAATCTGCACCATAATTTCCATGGATTCTCATCTATTCTTCTTTCAAAATCCATGATTCATCTTAAGGTATTTATTGTGAGCTCATACCCACTTCATGGTTCATTGGTAAGGTCTTGTTCCATGACCTGCACACATCAAAATCTCATATATCAAAGGAATAACAAGAATTTCATAATTAACTTATTCACATTTTACCAAGGATTGTCGATGACTTCCACAGTCATTTTTGTTTTGGATAAATGACTTCTGCAATCATTTATGACTTGAGCATCTTGTTAGAAATGACCAGGTCCCCTGCCACATCTTTCTTAGTAAAATATTAAGCATATATAATCATACAAACAATGTATCATCCATGAATCATAATTAACCATACATTCCACAAAACCATGATCATCCATGAATATATGTGTCTCAATCCTGGATCACCATCCATGTCATACACCTATGTCCAAACTAGGATACCAAAAGAGAAAACATCAATAATATGCACTTAAATAAAATTAATATTACCAAAATCAGTCTTTATCATAAGCACGTAGAAATGACGTGACCTAAACCAAGTTTGCAACATACAAGAATATACATAATTCTAACATGAATAATATTACATCACTGCATCAAAATCGTCTTCTATAAGTATCACAAAACTGACCTTGCCAAGGTGGGACACCACATACTCCCCCTCTTAGAATAAAATTGCCCAAAATTTTTCTTATATCTGTTGAGTTTCTATGTATAGATATATATTTTATATACATATTTCTAAAATCCAATCAGGTTTTCCACGAAGACCAAAAAAATACCATTATTAATCAAGTGCCATGTATAGTTATGCCATAATAAATGGATTTTGACATACACCGTATACATATTGTATCAGAATAATAATCTAATCAAATATATTATATATAGATATTATTATTTGTAAATTATATAACATATAAAACATTTTTCATATAAATGACAATGATCTCACATTACCCATGATTTCCATTTCTCTATCTTTTGGATTAAGAATTCAATAATTTTTCATGTGTCCTTCTAGTATGTTTCTATCAAAACATTGAGCTTGTAAACTGAAAAACAACTCCCACATTAGTTGTATAAAAAAAAAATATTGTCCATCCCATGGCATAATCAAATTTTCATATGAGAAGCATCAAATCATCCACATACAATTGTTATTGAAACTACACAAAAAAACATGTCATATATATAACACACTCATACATCCCACTTGATTTATGTCTTCTCAATCAAAGTTTTCCATTTATCATTCCATAAGACACCCTTGAAATCAAAATATTTAGGATCTACCTACATTATTTTTTATTTTATTTACTATATGTTTACTCTTCAGGATAAATCATAATTGGAGGTTCAAGCCACATTTTGTTTTTTAAACTAACAAGATAATGTTCCATATAGTACTCGTTGATCGAATTTTTTATTATAGAACATTCCCTGAATTCCATAACCTTCATCATTATTCACTTATGTTGAGAATAAATTATGAATGACTTAATTAGAAGATATTCATTTCAAAAACAATTAAAGATATCTTTCTATAGAAAAATTGAGCTTGTAAACTGAAAAACAACTTCCACATTAGTTGTATAAACAAAAATTATGATCCATCCCATGGAATAATAAAATTTGCATATGAGAAGCATAAAATCATACGCATAGAATTGTTAGTGAAACTACACAATAAACCATGTCATATATATAACACACTCTTACATCCCATTTGATTTATGTCTTCTCAAGCCAAGTTTTCCATTTATCATTCCATAAGACAGCCTTGAAATCAAAATCTTTAGGATCTACCTACATTATTTTTTATTTTATTTACTAAATGTTTACTCTTCAGTATAAATCACAGTTTTAGGTTCAAGACACATTTTGTTTTTTAAACTAATAAGATAAGGTTCCATATAGTACTCGTTGACCCACTTTTATATTATAGACCATTGCTTGAATTCCATAATCTTCATATTATTCAATTCTGTTGAGAATCAATTATGAATGACTTAATCAGAAGATATTCATTCCAAAAAAAATTAAAGATATATTTTTTCATAGTGCCTACATGGCTAGATCATTTTCCATCATTAACACAATATGACATTCTCTCGAATTATAGTGGTCAATTTTGAAAGATCAACTTTTGGGAGGCATAAATTTCTCATACAAGATCCAATTGTGGAAATTATTCTATCATTGGAAAGGTACCAGTATGTAGATCATAGAATGTAGGTCCATAGTAAGATCAATAACACAAAAAACTGGTTATTTAAGTTCCGAAAATGGTTCATGAAGTTTTTCACCTGAAATTTTCCAAACTAGGACCATTGATAAAAGAATATCACATAAAAATTCAATGATAAGTTTCCCTTAAAATCAATTCCAAAACACATTTCCTCTCAAATTTAAAAGATGATAGAATTTTCTCTTTTCATACTTATACATAAGCTTTAAGTCAGAATGGAATTAAATTGCACCCTAATGCCATGTGCAAACATTACGCTAGATCAACCTATTTGATCTCCTATACTATCCTATATAAGATTCACTTACTGACTCTTCATATCATAACCACAAAATTATCACACTTCTATTACAAAAGTCACATATAGGTGTATGAGTATCAACTTACCTATAGCAGGGTAACCGAGGGAAGAAAATGGCTCTCTTTATCAATAAATATAATAAATATGATATGTTTATGAAATGGAATCACAAAAGATATTGACACAACAAAATTCCCAAATTCATCAATTAAATATTTCAAATCGCAATTATTAAGGAAATTCTTCAATAATTTGAATTATATAATGAATGGTTCAATAAGAGAAACTACTATTACCAATTTAGAAAAATATTATTCTTCAAAAGTTCAATGTAAAACAATGGACCTTCCAAAATCAGGCAGAAATAGTTGTTTGCTGCAGTCATTAAAGCATAAGGTTGCACCCCTAAATAGATGCAACTCAGATGCACTTATTATTCTCATTTGCACTAGTAATTAAATCCTACAAAACTTGTCACTGTAATTTTTTTTCCAACAACACCCTTTTCTAATGATAGATTTATATGATAAAAGTATCATTTTCCTAATGATCTATTCACACTTCAACAAATTTACTAGAATTAATTTTCACATTTATACAAAAATCCTTCAGACATAGGGAACTACATCCATTGAATAATCTATTGATAATTTTCTGCTACATAAAAGACATAGCCAATGATACATTTACTCTAAGAATTTATGTGCGTAAAAGCTACAACCATTGAGGCTTTTTGAAAAAGAGTTTACAAGAATAGAATATACACCATTGAGGAATGTTTTCAAACACCTGATGACCGTCATCTCTTAAGACAATTTTGAAAACCATTAGTAACATGAATATAGGAATTTACTGAATCTATTTTGCATAGTTGGAAACAATAACATTCAAAATCACCCAGATATATGATCTAGGTTCTAAAAAGTATTTTTTTTATAATCAAATGGGGGGTTCCAGCTTGAAAAGGCATGGATACCCCTTGATGTTGAGTTTTGAATGCAACGTAAATTATGAGAGATGGGATTTATTAAAACAACAACTAAAAAAAAATTAAGACTATCTCATTTATCACTTTTTTCAAACAACCAATGTGTAAACTTCAACTACAACTTTACATGGAGAAAGAAAACTCAAATTTATATTAATATGATATTTTCATCAACTCATGGAAATATACTATGGACAAAAATTAATTATAAACTGAACATAAAAACTCTAGAAACACATTATTGTTTTATTCCCCTTAAATGTACATTCTCAACTAAAAATTACATTTATTATTGGTTAGCTTATAATGAACTGTACAAATATATCATAGACATTCACAAGTAGAAATTTCCAATGAATTGAAAGTTCTACAAAATTTTGTGGCTAATAATAAACTAAAATTTTAAGAATGCTTATGAATGTAACTAATAATGTATTTATACAATTCCAAAAATATGGGAGTATGGTCCAGCTCCAATATCCTTACCAACCCATTGTGAACCATTCAGATTTCTACCTGACCATATCCAGGGAGAACTTCTGCTCCTACAACCTGTGAGGTGTAAGAGTTCAGAAATAGTACCAAAATATAGAAGTATA
This sequence comes from Pinus albicaulis, assembly GCA_034641835.2. Classification (NCBI taxonomy): domain Eukaryota; kingdom Viridiplantae; phylum Streptophyta; class Pinopsida; order Pinales; family Pinaceae; genus Pinus; species Pinus albicaulis. The sequence goes on along the minus strand of CM076576.1, from coordinate 372,545,982 downwards.
CATATATACAAGGGAATATGAGGAAGATAAGTTTCACTTCCTCCAAATACCACTCATGGTCAGCTGGACCAAGTAGAGCTACTTAGTAATTTAGTTTTGGAATTTAAAATTAATTTCGAAAGCAAATGACTACTCTCCAAGTCTCTCCCTCTCATAATTTGTTTTTTAAATCTATCCACCTCTTAGTATTATTATGCACCTTTCCCCAAGTGAGAATACATGAGACACATATATAGGAGCAACAAATCTTATCATAAAGGAGGATTAATATGCATGCCTTAAATTCCATTTAGAGGAGTGTAACTCATTCCATTAAAGAGAGTGTAAGAGGAATATTTTATGGCATGTAATTAATGAGTATAAGAGGAATATGCCATTCTTTGATGAGTGTATAAAAGAGAGTGTAATGTATTATTAAAAGAGAAAGAGAGTTACATAAAGCCACGAGAATCATCAAGGAGGGAGGTGTGAAGTGATTGAGGAGATGAAGGTGACTTCTAATTCTCGTTTAATAATAATATCATAGTCTCATAAAAGATGATCATAATAATAATAATAATAATAATAATAATAATAATAACAAAAACAACAATAATAATAATAATAGATATTAAGTCAAGATTGAAATATTAGGTTTGATTAATGATAATTCAAGTTATTTCCCTTCAACTACGCTTGATTACCAATTTATGCTACTTGATTTACTATTTTTGGAAATCCGTGCTTGAGATGCTAGACATCACTTTCTAGTTTTAGAAAGTCACTCTAGGATTGTTAGAAAAGAGGTTTTATTAAGGAAAAATTCATCCCTGAATAGCGATTCTGCACCACTATTTCTTGCATATTCATCTCTTAGTAGGTTGAGGAATGTACATCCTGATCTACTCTAAACATCCAAGATTCCACACCTTGATATTTTTAAATATTCAGGAATCCATGCCCTAAAAATTTTATTATATATCCAAGACTCCACGTATTTATCTTTCATGGATTTAGGGCTCAATTCCCTAATCATTTTATTATAGATCCAAGACTCCATGTCTATATATTTCATGGATTTAGGAATCTATGCCATAATTTCCATGGCTTCTCATATATTCTTCTTTCAAACTCCATGATTCTTCTTAAGGTATTTATTGTGATCTCAAACCCATTTCATGGTTTCTTGGTAAGGTCTTGTTCCATGACCTGCACACATCAAAATCTCATATATAAAAGGAATAAAAAGAATTTCATAATTAACTTATTCACATTTACCAAGGATTGTGGATCAATTCCACAATCATTTTTGCTTTGGAGAAATGACTTCTGCAATCATGTACAACTTAAGCATCCTTGTTAGAAATGACCAGGTCCCCTACCACATCTTCATTAGTACAAGATTAAGCATATGTGATCATAAAAATAATGTATCACCCATAAATCATAATTAACCATACGTTCGAAAAAACCATGATCATTCACAAATCTTTGTGTCTCAATCTTGGATCACCATCCATTTCATAAACCTATGTCCAAACTAGGATACTAAAAGATAAAACATTAATAATATTCACTTAACTAAAATTAGTCTTACCAAAATCAGTCTTTATCATAAGCACATAGCAATCAGGTGACCTAAACTCTGTTTGTAACATACAAGCATATACATAATTCTAACATGAATAATCTTATATCATTGTATCAAAATGACCTTCTATAAGTGTCACAAAATTGACCTTGCCAAGGTGTGACATCACATACTCCCCCTCTTGGATTAAACTTGCCCCAAAGTTTTCTTATAGTTGTTGCGTATCTATATATAGATATATATTTTATATACATCTTTCTAAAATCCAATCAAGTTTTCCATGAAGACCAAAAAAATACCATTATTAATCAAGTACCATGTATAGTTATGCCATACTAGATAGATTTGGACATACACCGTAATACATATTGTATCAAAATAATAATATAATAAAATATATTATATATAAATATTATTATTTGTAAACTATAGAACATACAAAAAAATATTCATATAAATGAAAATGATCTCACATTACCCATGATTTCCATTTCTTTATCTATTGGATTAAGAATTCAATAATTTTTCATGTGTCCTTATAGTATGCTTCTATAGAAAATTTGAGCTTGTAAACTGAAAAACAACTCCCACATTAGTTGTATAAACAAAATTATGGTCCATCCCATGGCATAGTCAAATTTTCATATGAGAATCATCAAATCATCCACATACAGTTGTTAGTGAAACTAACAACAAAACATTTCATATATATAACACACTCTTACATCCCACTTGATTTATATCTTCTCAATCCAAGTTTCCATTTATCATTCCATAAGACACCCTTGAAATAAAAATCTTTAGGATCTACCTACATTATTTTTTATTTTATTTACTAAATGTTTACTCTTTTGGATAAATCACAATTTGAGGTTCAAGACACATTTTTATTTTGAAACTAATAAGCTAACGTTCCATATAGTACTCGTTGACCCACTTTTTTATTATATACCATTCCTTGAATTCCATAATCTTCATTACTATTCACTTATGTTGAGAATCAATTATGAATGAATTGATTAGAAGATATTCATTCCAAAAATAATTAAAGATATCTTTTTGAAAGTACCTTGTAATCAATAACAACTTTTATAATTATGTAAATTTTTGATAACCGTAAGTCAACCTGTTTTCAAACTATAAAATCAATAATGATTTATATTCAATAATTAACCAACTAATTTGGTTTCATGCCTTATTCCTTACTATTAATGCATACATAAAAACAATCTACGAAAGAAATACATTCTCAAATTATGAAGAATCTTGTTATTTTTAAACAAGATTTAGACTATCACAAGGGAATTTCTATCCAAGATGATTTTTTTTTTTTTACCACTCAATAGATTACAAACCTTTATAGAAATACTAACTATTCATGAAACTATACATCCAAGCACAAAATTCCGAAATCCAGCTATCTCTTCCATTCCACATAAAATACAATCATCTTAGGCTTCAAAATCATGCAAGAATTCCAATGCATCAAATTGTGATCTCACTCTCCATTTATTTTTTCCCTCAAAGAATATGACAATCACATATTCTTGTAAAGAGAGAACTCAAACAAAATTTTAATTAATCAAAAACATTTTCCCTTTAAGTTCAAATAAAACAAAGTTCTCCCTTTAAAACATGTTTATCTTCTAAACATGCTATTCTCTTAAAAGTTTACAAGTTAATCAAATTTCAAGAAAGAAACTCATAAAGTTGATAAAAAATATGAATTTTGACTCAATCACCTAACTAAAAATAGCTTAGAGAAATTCATGTATTCAATCCTCATAATTTCTCGAATTAGTTTAGCTTAAAAATAATTCAAACAATATATAATTGATAAAATTATTAAGGAGACTATTATGGCTTTGCAAGACCTAATTTGTCTTTATCCAATAAAAAAGATATTTCATAAACTTATCACAATAATATTTTTCTACAATTAAATAATTTGAAAATAAATTTAATTCTACTTAAATCAACCACATACAAAAGAATTACAATATTAAAGGTTAGATACCTAGTTCAGACTTGACTCCATATGTCAGTTATTCCAAACGTTATGAACCACCTAATGGTGTTCACTATACCAATCTTATTATCTTAATTTGTAATGGGTTTAAATCTCAGGAAAATTCATGTTACAAATATCTATCCATTTAATTTAAATAACACATAGTCAATCCTCCTTAATCATGTTTATGAGATTCCATCAAAATATTTTTGTTCATTGTATCGAGAAGAATTACTTAGCTCATAGATATTTGCTAGTATGAATTCCACACCCATACCTTACCTCATTACTAAAATTATATATATATATATATATATATATATATATATATATATATATATATATATATATATATGTTAGTTAAAATTCCACACCCATACGTTAGCTCATAAATATATGCTAGTATGGATTCCACGCCCATACATAACTTGAGGAAAATGTAACCTTCAAGCGTTTATTACAATGCTTTCCATAACCATTCATGCACAAGTCATTTAAGCCTTTTGTTTATTAGGAAGGTCATATCACGACCTAGTATTTGGGTAATTTCAAGTTATTTTATGCATAATGTAAATCTAAAATACACAAAAACATTTTAAATAAATCATAGGAGTTCCATTATTACTCATTAATAATGTACTCCCAAATCATATTTTAACACATCAATTAGTGCACAAACATTACTCGTGAATCTACATTCATAGTTAAAAGTGACATCCTTCAAGGTATACTTTGTTAATTTTCCATTAATGTTTATAAGAAAAGAGTCAAAATTAACATGATGAACTCAATCATCATGTTAATTGAATCTCAAACTTACACTTGTTACACATTCCCAAAGTATCCACACCAAGGTCATCATAATATAATCCATATTAAGGAAATATTTTTCTTGGTAGATATGATTTCAGCTTGTAAAGATGACTACTAAGACCATATCACATTGATAATGATGCATTGAATATATATGCAACCATGCGTGTACTACACCTATCTCACACATTGATTGAAAATAAATCCATTCACATGCTCAATTTTTACCCCAACTTTCTCAAGCACATCCTTTCTCAACATGTCTTTAAGTATTCTAACATATTTCTAATCATTTGTCTTAACAAAAATATAAAGGAATATAAGAAAGAATTATTTTTCTCTCATGAGTTTCTAAATGACATAATTATAATAATATCCCCTATGTAGCCAATATGCTTCCAAGTCAACATATAAAACAAATCAACATGCATGCAAAATCAACATTAATAAATAATCAACCTACAAGTAAGCATTTTAGCACATTAGGCCCTAGTGTTGTGCTTGCTCTGATACCATATGTAAGATCACACCTTACCATCCATCAGTAATATAGAGAAGTAGAGGTCACATTAATCACTAATACCTTTTTTTTGTAACTTTTCTAACTTATTTATCGTGTATTCATGTTCCTTCATCTATTTTAATATAATAATATCACATAAGATGTCAAGGATAAATTTCCTTTAAAATCAATTACAAAACACATTTCCTCTCAAGTTTAAAACATGATAGCATGTGATATTTTCATACTTATACATGAGCTTTAAGTAATACTGGAACTTAATTCCACCCTAATTCCATATGCGAAAATTAAGCTAGATTAGACTATTTGATTTCCTATATTATACTAAATAAGCTCCACTTATTGACTCTTGATATCATAACCAAAAAAGTATCATGCTTCTATTACAAAAATCACATATAGTTGCATCGGTATTAACATAACTTTATCAAGGTAAATGAGGGAAGAATATGCCTATCTTGATCAAAAGGTCTAATAAATATTATATGTTTATGAAATGGAAACATAAAATATATTGATCCAACAACATTTCCAAATTTGTCAATTAAAAATTTCCAATCCCAATTATTAACGCAATACTTCAATCATGTGAATTGTATAATGAATGTCGTAGCAAGATAAACTACTATTACCAATTTAGAAGCATATTATTCTTCAAAAAGTGCCAAGTAAAACAATGGACCTAGCAAAATCGGGTAGAAATAGTTTTTTTCTACTGTCACTAAAGCACAGGTTGCACCCTCAAATACATGCATCACGGATGAACTTATTATTCTCATTTGCACTAGTAGTTAAATCCTACAGAATTTGTCATTGTAAAATTGCTTCCAACAACACCATTTTCACATTCATACAAAAAACTCATAGAGATAAGAATCTACATACATTGAATACCCTATTCAAAAGTTTCTGGTACATAAAAGTTATAGTAAATGAGATATTTACTTGAAGTATTTATGTGTGTAAAATCTCTATCTATTGAGGCCTTTTGACAAAACTTTTGCAAGCATAAAATATACAAGCATTGTTGCATTTTTTCAAACACTTGGCGACCATCATCTCTTAAGACAATTTTGAAAACCATTAGAAAAATTAATATAAGATTTTTACTAAACCTCTTTAACTCATAAAATTCATAAATTAAAACTTCAAATATTGACATATTAAAATAGTAACTAAATCATCTTAATCCCTCACCTGAAACTAGACAACATGCACACATAGTATATAGAATTAATCTTCAAAATTGCCCACATTTACAAGGTGGGTTCTTAAAAGTATTTGTTTGGAATAAAATGGGGGGTTACAGGTTCTCTGGGAACTGATACCCCCTTATGTTGAGATGAAACACAGAAAAAATGATGAGAGATGTGATTTCTTAAAAAAATAAAAATCCTACTATCTCATTTATCACTTTTGTCAAAACAATTAGTGTGTAAACTTTGTCTAAAATTGTACATGGAGAAAGAAAACACAAATTTATGTTAATATGGTATTATCATTAAATCATGGCAACCTGATATGGAAAAAAATCATTATAAACTGAACTTAAAAACTTTTGCGACACATTCTTGTTTTAACCCCCCTGCATGTAAATTCTCAACTACAGCTTCCATTTGTTATTGGTTGGCTCATAATTAACTCTGTGAATCTCGCATAGACATTCCAAAGTAGAAATTTCCAATGAATTGAAAGTTATACAACAATTTCAAGCTAATAATAAACTAAAATTTCAAGAAAGCCTATGAACATAGCTGGTAGTGTATTTATACAATTCCAAAAACATGGGAATATGGTACAGCTCCAATGAGAGTATGCTCCGGCTCCAACATCGTTAACAACTCATAGTAAACCATCTGGTTTTCCACCCGACCATATCCAGGGAGCGCTTCTCCCCCTAGAACCCCTGAGTTGTAAGAGCTCACAAACAATACCAAAATATAACAGTAGAGAGATATACAAGGCAAGATGAGGAAGATAAGTTTCACTTCCTCCCAATACCACGCATGGTCATCTGCATTAATTAGAGCTACTTAGTAATTTATTTTTGGCAATGACCGGGTCCCTTATTACATTCTACTTAGTACAAGACTAATCATATATAATCATACAAATCATGGATCATCCGTAAATAATAATTAACCATATGTTCCACAAAACCATGATCATCCATGGATCTATGTGTCTCAATCCTGGATAACAATCCATGTCATACACCTATGTCCAAACTAGGATACCAAAAGAGAAAACATCAATAATATGCATTTAACTAAAATGATTCTTACAAAAATTAGTATTTATCATAAGCACATATCAAATGTGTGACCCAAACCATTTTTATAGCATACAAGAATATACATAATTCTGACATGGATAATCATATATCAATGCATCAAAATCACCCTCTATAAGTGTCACAAAACTAACCTTGCCAAGGTGGGACACTACATACTCCCCCTCTTGGATTAAACTTGGCCCGAAGTTTTCTTATAGTTTTTGGATATCTATATATAGATATATATTATATATATTTATAAAATACAATTGGGTTGTCCATGAAGACCAAAAAATAGCATTATTAATCAAGTACCATGTATAGTTATGTCATACTAAATATATTTTGACATACACTAGAATACATATCGTATGAGCATAATCATATAATAAAATATATTGTATCTAGATATTATTATCTGCAAATGATATAAAATATAAAACATCTATCATATAAATAACAGTTATCTCACATTACACATGATTGTCTTTTCTCTATCTAATGGATTAAGAATTCAATAATTTTTCATGTATCCTTCTCTTAGGATCCCATGACATAATAAAATTTTCATATGAGAAGCATCAAATTGTCCACATACAATTGTTAGTGAAACTAGACAAGAAAACATTTCATATATATAACCCACTCTTACATCCCACTTCATTTATGTATTCTTAATCCAAGTTTTCCATTTATCATTCCATAAGAAACCTTGAAATAAAAATCTATGGGATTTACCTACATTTTTTATTTATTTATTTACGAAATGTTTACTTTTTTGGATAAATCACAATTTGAGGTTCAAGACATTTTTTTTTTAAAACTAAGAAGAAAAAGTTCCATACATTCCTCATTAACCCACTTTTCTATTATAGATCATTATTTGAATACCATAATCTTCCTTATTATTCACCTCTCTTGAGAATAAATTATGAACGAGTCAGATAGAATATATTCGTTCCACAAGAAATTAAAAATATGTTTTTGAAAGTCACTTGTAATCAAGAACAAATTTCGTAATTATGCACATATGATATCTATATTATTGAACATATCTTGATAAATGTAAGTAAAACTATTTTCTAACTATAAAATCACTCATGTTCTCTATTCAATAATTAATCAGTTCATTTGGTTTCATGCCTTATTCCTTACTATTAATACATACACAAAAACAATATATGAAAATAATACATTTCTCAATTTTTTAATAATCTTGTTGGTTTTAAATAAGATTTAGACAATCCCAAGGAAATTTCTAACCTAAAGACATGTTTTTTTTTTTTAACCTCTCAATGATCCAGGTGGATATTGGTGGCCACCCACCTATTCCATTTGGACCCGCACCATCAGTTCTTTTATTTTTTCACTTTTAGCACAACTTACTATTTTTAGCAGATTGTCAGTTCATGAACTTTCAGAGCTGTTTGGAGGCCCTAATGAGCCACATGGATATTGGTGGCCACCCACCTATTCCATTTGAACCCCCACTATCGGTTCTTTCAATTTTTCAGTTTCAACACAACTTAATATTTTAAGCAGTTTTTCGAGTCTTGAACTTCCAGAGCCATTTTGAGGCCCTAAACAATGTTTTTTGGGAAAAACGGGAACAACATCAAAATTTGTATTCTTTGGACAAATATTTCTAATTAGGTATGGTATGCATCAAACGAAGATCTTATGCCAAATTTACATCCCCAGGAAGTTGAAACACCAGTTTACCCAAACGAGGCCCATAGTTTTGGTGCTTCATCTCCTACGGTTAGGTTTTTGGATGTTTAGGGTTTTATATTGTTTCTCAATAACAAATAAGCCTTCGAGCCTCATTGTAACACAGTTCAAAGGCATGTAGCTGCCACATCTCTTCTAAGAGATAATCTATCATCGCCTTAGCTTGTTTATTTCCATTATGTTTGTAAACATATTTCACTTATTTGATATTAATGAAATGAAGTATTATTTTCGATGCATATCTATGTTTATGTCTATTTCTATATTTTATTGTGTTCCTGCATAAATATAGATTAGTTTTATTAGAGCGGTCTACTCTTTCTTTCTTTTTATTTACATGTCCCCAACGAGTTCAGGGTATAAGGAGTTAGGACTCAATCTGGTTGAACCCTTGCAAGATCAGTCTCACAAACCCCAACGACCTCCCATGGCAGAAGAAAAGAAAGATGAGGGAGCAAGAGATCCGATCAAAAATTGCTCGAGGAGGCCATTGAGAAACAAAGGAATGTGATGGTGGATAAATTTGCTCAGATCCTTCAACGAATGCCCACCTACGGCGCATCTTCATCCAACAACCACTCTGAAGGCACCACTCCCTTCAAGGTATAGGTAAAATTTTACATTCATGTATTTGAAGGCTAGATAGATGTAGACGTCATAGATAGATGGTTGAATTTTATAAAGGGGTATTTATCAATCCATTATTTCTCCAACAAAGAAAATATTATTTTTCCACCTCTCAAAGCTGCCCCCCATGTCAAATACTGGTGAGAAACCTACTCTGAGAAAAAGGACGAGGGAGATACCTCTCTGTTCTCTATCGCACCCACTTGGAATTCATTTTGAGATGACATCAAGGAACAATACTACCCCATGGGGAGTTATGAGGACAATTACATCTAATGGACCACGCTGCGGTAGCAAAGGGATCAAGATGTGCAGGAACAAAACTTTTTTTTCCAGAACCTATGCACAAATTTGGGTATTAAAGATTCAGAGAGAAATTTGGAGCTCTTTGCACCACAGCTTTCTGCATAAACACTTTCAGGAGGAAATGGATTTCCTCGAGATTACCTCTCTTGGAACGACATATTTCTATGCTGCCAAGATCGAGAGAAATTTAAGCAGAGGCGATACTTTGGATCCGTGAATCCGAAGCCATGCAAAGGCGCCCCTAAACCACAGAACAGGGGCCACAGCTAATGTACGGTGGCTTAGAAAACCACCAAAAATCTAGCAAAGGACATGGGGAAGTGGTGTGAATTTCATAATAGCCCCACCCATAGCAAACATGAGTGTCGGGCCAAACAGTCGTTGGAGGCTGAACTGAAGGCACCTGAATCAGATGCATGTTCTGATCCTAAGATGGAACTAGAAAAGGAAGATGAAAAGTGAAGAAGATCATTTATGTGGACCCCAATGCCATTGTTTCCACCACCAAGCTCCAGAGGGAGGATCTTGAGGATCCAGAGGAGGGGGAGCACCTCTTCCATTTGCAAATGTGCGTGAAGGGTTCTCCACTGCAATTTCTTGTCGATAGTGGAAGCCAAAAGAACCTCATTTGAGCAGAGGTCGTGAAGTGGCTTGGAATATTGACAATAACACACCTGCAGCCGTATACCATCGAGTGGCTTCACCCTGGAAGAGATCTATGTGTCTACCAATAGTGCCTCTTTTGTACAGCATCAAGCCATTCATGAATGACATATTGTGTGATGTTTCTCCTCTTGATGTAGCTCATGTAATATCAGGCCAACCATACTTGTGGAGGCAACATGCTGTTTATGAGTCTAAGCCTTGTGTTTTTATTATTACTTTGGGAGATAACTTGTACAGGATACCAGAGGTGGTACTGCCTCTAGTCATCTCTTTGACTACTGCAAAAAAACATAGTAAGATTGTTTCCCAAACCAAGAAATTTATTTTCCTTACAACTAAATCATAGGGAAAGAAGAATATTGTGGCCACAACTTCAAAACAATGATCCCCTACGTGGCTGTAGTAGATGGAAAAATTCGTGGAGGACTACGAAGACATTTTCTCCTCAGCCATAAAGGTTCCTCTACATTTCCCAGACAAGAACTCCATTGATCTGAGCCCTGGCGCAACGTCGCCAAATATTGCCGTAACTCATGCGATTACACAAAAATAATCCACACATGTATTGTATGAGGAAACCAAATTTATTGAATGCATGGAACATGTCCGCCAGCAGGTCCACAACATCCTGGACAAATCCAATACCAATTTCAGCAGAATTTTCCTCTTATGGAGGAACTTAACGAAATGGGGACCATTGCTTCATAAGGAGGGAGGAATGATCCAGGTGGATATTTTTGGCCACCCACCTATTCCATTTGTACCGGCACCATGAGTTCTTTCAATTTTTGACTTTCAGCACAACTTATTATTTTTAGTATGTTGTCGGTTCTTGAACTTTCGGAGCAGTTCGGAGGCCTTAATGAGTCACATGGATATTGGTGGCCACCCAAATATTCCATTTGAACCTCCACCATCGGTTCTTTTATTTTTTCAGTTTTGGCACAAATTACTATTTTTAGCAGTTTTTTAGGTCCTAAAATTCTGAAGCGGTTTTGAGGCCCTAAACAACGTTTTTTGGGAAAACCAAGATGTTTTATTCCTCAGATAGATCTTTATAACAAGGTATGGTACGTGTCAAATGAAGATTACATGCCAAAGTTACATCCTCGGGAAGTTGAAACACCAATTTTCCCAAACGAGGCCCATAGTTTTGCCGCTTCATCCTCTATGGTTAGGTTTTTGGATGTTTGTGGTTTTCTATTGTTTCTAAACAATAAATAGGCCTTCGAGCCTCATTTTAACACAGTTCAGAGGCATGTAGCCTCCGCATCTCTTCTCAGAGATAAGCTACCATCACCCTAGCTAGTTTATTTCCATTCTACCTGTAAACATATTTTAGTGATTTGATATTAATGAAATGAAGTACTATTTCCACTTCATCTCTGTTTTTTTGTCTATTTCTTTATTTTATTGGGTTCCTGCATAAACATAGATCACTCAAAACATTACAACCATTTGCAAGACTGCTAACTACTCATACAACTATACATCCAAGTACACAATTCCTAAATTCATCAATATCTTCCATTCCACATATAATACAATCATCTCAAGCTTCTAAAACATGTAAGAATTCCAATGCATCAAAATGTGATATCACTGTCCTTCAAATTTTCCCTCACAAAGTATCACAAGAAAATGTTCTTGTAAAATAACAACTCAAATAAACTTTAAATTAATCACAAAATTTTTCCTTTTAGTTCAAATAAAACAAGGTTCTCATCTCAAAACATGTTTATCACCTAAACATGTTATTCTCTTAAGAATTTATAAGTTAATAAAATTGCAAGAAATCAGTTCATCAGGGCGATAAAATTATGAATTTTGACTTGATCGCCTAACTAATAATAGTTTAGAGCAATTCATGAGTTCAATCCTCATAGTTTCTCTAATTAATTTAGTTTATAAAGAATTCAACCAATATGCAATTTATGAAATTATTAAGGAGACTATTATGGATTTCATATACCTAATTTGTCTTAATATAATAGAAAATATATTTCATCAACTTATCACAATAACCTTTTTCTACATTTCAAAAATTTCAAAATCAATTTAATTCTACTTAAATACAATAGATACAAAAGAATTACAATACTAGAGGATAAATACCTTTTTAACACTTGACTCCATATATCAAAATCAATTATTCAAAACATTCTAAACCACCTAATGTTTTTCACTATACCAATCTTAGTATCTTCATTTGTAATGGATTTAAATCTCAAGAAAATTCATGTTACAAATCTCTATCCATTTAACTTTAATTACACATAAGCAATACTCAATCATGTTTATGAGATTCCATCAAAATATTTTTGGTCATTCCAACGATAAGAATTACTTAGCTCGTAGATGTATGTTAGTATGGATTCCACACCCATACATTAGCTCATATATATATGATAGTATGGATTCCAAAGCCATACAGAACTTGAGGAAAACATAAACTAAAATTTTTCCTTAAAATGGCTTCCATAACCATTCATGCACAAGTCATTTAAACCTCTTGTTTATTAGGAAGGTCATACCACAACCTGGTATTTGAGTAATTTCAAGTTATTTGATGCATAATGCTAACCTAAAATACACAAAATCATGTCAAATAAATCATAGGAATTCCATTCTTACATTTTAATAATGTATTCCCAAATCATATTTTAACGCATCAAATTAATGCACATACATTACTTGTGAATACATTCATATTTAAAAGTGACATCCTTCAAGGTAGATTTTCTTAAGTTTCTACCAGTGTAGATAAGAAAAGAGTCAAAATTGACACGATGAACTAAATAATCACGTTAATTGAATCCTAGCGTTACACTTGATACAAATTCCCAAAGAATACACACCATGGTCATCATACTATAGTATATATTAAGCCAATATTTCTCTTGGTAAATACAATTTCAGCTAGAAAAAATGACTACTAAGCCCATATCGCATTGATAATGATGAATTAAACATATATGAAACCATGCAAGCACTCCACCTATCTCACTCATTGATTGAAAATGAATCCATTGACATGCTTAGGTTAACCCTAACTTTCTTAAGCAGATCCTTTCCGAACATGTCTTTAAGTCTTTTAACATATTTCTAATAATTTGTCTTAACAAAAATACAAAGGAATATAAGAAATTTTTTTCTTTCTTTCATGAATTTTTAAATGACATAATAATAATAATAATAATAATAATAATAATAATAATAATAATAATAATATCCCATATGCAATCATTATGCTTCCAAGTCAACATACACAAGAACTCAACCTGCATGCAAAATCAACATTCATAAATAATCAACCTACAAGTAAGCACGTTCACACATTAGGACCTAGTGTTGTAGCTCCCTCTGATACGATATATAAGGTCTCACCTTACCATCCATAAATAATATAGAGAAGTAGATGTCACAATAATCAATAACAAGTTATTTTTTGTAGCATTATTAACTTAGTTATCATGTAATCATCTTCCTTCATCTATTTTAGTATAAGGATATCACATAAGAAGTAAAAGATAACTTTTCCTTAAAATCAATTCCAAAAAGAATTTATTCTCAAGTTTAAAAGATGATAGCATGTGATCTTTTCATACTGATAGATGAGCTCTAAGTAAGACCGAAAATAAATTCCACCCTAATTCCATGTGTGAACAGTAAGCTAGATAAAACTATTTGACTTTATGGTAAATAAGCTCCACTTATTGATTCTTGAAATCATAACCACAAAAATATCATGCTTCTATTACAAAAAGAAACATATAGGTCTATGAGTATTAACCTACCTATAGCAATGTAATTGAGATAAGAATATTTATCTATTCATTATTAAATCTAATAAATATGATATGTTTATGAAATGGAATCAAAAAATATATTGACCCAACAACATTTCCAAATTCATCAATTAAAAATTTCCACTCCCAATTATTAAGGCAATGCTTCAATCATGCGAATTGTATAATGAATGATGCATCAAGAGAAACTACTATTACTAATTCATAATCATATTATTATTAAAAAAGTGTCAAGCAAAATAATGGACCTGCCAAAATTGGGCATCAATAGTTGTTTTCTACTGTGACTAAAGCATAAGGTTGTGCCCCTAAATACATAGATGTCGGATGAAATTATTATTCTCATTTGCACTAGTAATTAAATCCTACAAAATTTGTCATTGAAAAATTGTTTCCAACTTACACCTTTTTTTATGATAGATTTATATGATAAAAGTGCATTTTCGTCATGATCTATTCACACTTTAGCAACTTTACTAAAATTACTTTTCACATTTATACAAAAATCTTGCAGACATAACAAGCTACATACATTGAATAATCTATTCATAAGTTTCTGGTACATAAAATCTATATTCAATGAGAAATTTACTCTAAGAATATATGTGCATAAAAGCTACAACCATTGAGGCCTTTTGACTAACAGCCTGCAAGCATACACTATAAAACCATTGAGGCATTTTATCTAACACTTGGATACCATCATCGTTTAAGAGAATTTTTACAACCATTAGCAACATGAATATAATATTTTTACTCAACGTATTTAACTCATAAAATTCATAAATTAAAACATCAAATATTGGAATATTAAAATAGAAACTAAATCATATTAATCCTTCATCTAAAACTTGACAAGACACACACATAGTTGGAAATAATAATCTTCAAAATAACCCAGCTTTATGATATGGGTTATTAAAAGTATTTTCTTGGAATCAAATGGGGAGTTATAGGTCCATTAGACATGGATACCCCCTAATGTTGAGCCGAAACGCAACAAAAAATGTTGACAAATGCCATTTCTTAAAACAACAAAAAAAATATATCCTACTATCTCATTTATCACCTTTTTAAAACACTTCGAGTGTGAAATTCATATACATATCTACACAGAGAAAGAAAAAAAAATTAGATTAATATGTATTTTAATCAAATCATGGAATCCTGCCGTGGACAAAAATTGATTATAAACTAAACTTAAAAACTTTGGCAACACATTCTTGTTTTAATTTCCTTGCATGTAGATTCTCAACTATAGCTACCATTCATTACTTTTTATCTCATAATTAACCCTGTAAATATCTCATAGCCATTCACAAGTAAAAAATATCAATCAATTGAAAGTTCTACAACAATTTTAAGCTAATAATAAACTAAAATTTCAAGAATTCTTAAGAAAATTCCTGACATTGTATTTATATAATTCCAAAAATATGGTAATATGCTACAACTCCAATGTGAGTATGCTCCAGCTCTAATATCCTTACCAAATCATTTTTACCCATCAAATTTTCTACCTGACCATATCTACGAATAAATTATTCCCCTAAAACTGTAGAGTTGTAAGAGCTCAAAAACAATACCAAAATATAGCAGTGGAGAGATATACAAGGCAAGTTGAGGAATATAAGTTTCATTTCCTCCTAATACCAATCATGGTTAGCTACACCAGGTAGAGCTACTTAGTAATTTATTTTTTTAATTTCAAATTCATTTCAAAAGAAATTGGATACTCTTGAGGTCGATCCCTCTTACTTTTTTAAAAATATTTCCAACTCTTGGTATCACAATGCACCTCCCCCCAAGTGAGAATACATGAGACACATATATAAGAAGAGAAAAAAAATATTTTCATAAAGGAGGATTAATATGCATGACTTTTATTCCATTTAGAGGAGTGTAACTCATGCCATTAAAGAGAGGTATGCATGCCTTAGTTAAGGAGAGTGTAACATATGCATTAAAGAGAGCGTAAGAGGAATATTTTATGACATGTATTTAATGAGTATAAGAGGGATATGTCATTAATTGATGAGTGGATAAAATAGAAATACATTATAAAAATAGAGAGAGATTTACATAGATCCACGAGAGACATCAAGGATAGACGTGTGAAGTGATTGAGGAAATTAAGGTGACTTATAACTCCCTTTTAATAATAACATCATAGTCTCATTAAGATAATAATAATAATAATAATGAGGATTAAGTCGAGGTTGAAATATTAGGTTTTATTAATGATAGGTTAAGTGATTTTCCTTCAACTACATTTGATTATCAATTTATGCAAGGTAATTTGCTATTTTTCAAAATTCATTCTTGAGATGCTAGACATGAATTTCTGTTTTCAGAAAGTCACTCTAGGATTATTAGAAAAGAGGTTTTATTAAGGAAATTCATCCCTGAGATACCCATGAGTGGTATTTTCCTTTTGGAGAATATGGATTTTGCACCCCTATTGCCTGCATCTTTGTGCCTTAGTATCTTGAGGACTCTACACCCTGATCTACTATAAAGGTCCAAGATTCCACACCTTTATCTTTTAGATATTGAAGAATTTGTGCCCTAAAACTTTTATTATATATCTAAGACTCCACGTCTTTATCTTTCATGGATTCAGGGCTCAGTGCCCTAATCATTTCATTATATATCCAAGGCTCCATGTATTTATTTTTCATGGATTTAGGACTCCATGCCCTAATTTCCATGACTTTTTATCTGCTTTTCTTTGAAACTCCTTGCTTCACCTTACAATATTGATCATGAGATCATACCCATTTCATGGTTTTTTGGTAATTTCTTGTTCCAATACCTGCACACATCACAATCTCATAGAGAAAAGGAATCAAATGAATTTCATAATTAACTTATTCAAATTTTACCAAGGATAATTAACCATATGTTCCAAAAAACCATGATCATCCATGGATATATATGTCTCAATCCTCGATCTCCATCCATGTCATACACCCATGTCTAAACTAGGATACCAAAAGAGAAAACATTAATAATATGCACTTAACTAAAATTAGTCTTACCAAAACTAGTCTTTATCATAAGAACGTAGTAACCATGTGATCTAAACTATATTTATAGCATACAAGAATATATGTAATTATGAAATGAATAATATTATATCACTGCATCAAAATCACCCTCTATAAGTGTCACAAAACTAACCTTGCCAAGGTGGGACACTACATACTTCCCCTATTGAACTAAAATTTCCCCGAAGTTTTCTTATATTTGTTGGATATATATATATAGATATATATTTTATATAAATTTTTCTAAAATCCAATCAGCTTGTCCATGAATACCAACAAAATACCATTATTAATCAAGTACCCTGTATAATTTTTCCATAATAAACATATTTTTACATACACCACAATATATATTGTATTAGAATAATCATCTCATACAATATATTATATCTAGATAACATTATCGGTAAATGATATAACATATAAAAAATATATTATATAAATGAAAATGATCTCACATTACCATGATTGCCTTTTCTCTAACTAATGGATTAATAATTCAATAATCTTCACGTGGCATTCTCTTAGTTTTCTATGGAAAATTTGATCTTGTTAATTGAAAAAAAAATCCCACATTAGTTTTATAAACAAAAATTATTTTCCATCCCATGGCATAATAAAATTTTTATATTAGAAGCATCAAATCATCCACATAAAATTCTTATTGAAACTTTACAACAAAACATGTCATATATATAACCCAATCTTACATCCCATTTTATTTATGTCTTCTCAATACAATATTTCCATTTCTCATTCCATAAGACACCCTTGCAATTAAAATATTTAGGATCTACCTAATTTTTTATTTATTTATTTACTAAGTGTTTACTCTTAAGGATAAATCACAATTTGAGGTTCAAGACATTTTAAAAAAAAATAACAATCTAAGGTTCCATACAATCCTCATTGACCCACTTTTGTATAATAGACCATTCCTTCAATTCCATAATCTTGATTATTATTCACTTCTCTTAAGAATCACTTATGAATGACTCAGTTAGAAGATATTCATTCCAAAAACAATTAAATATCTACTTATGAAAGTCGATTATAATCAAGAACAACTTTCCTAATTATCAAAATATCATATCTATATTATTGAATCTATATAGATAAATGTAAGTCAACCTCTTATCCAACTATAAAATCACTCATGATTTATATTCAATATTTAATCAAGTCATTTGATTTCATGCCTTATTCCTTACTATTAATACATAAACAAAAAAATCTATGAAAACAATATATTTCTCAAATTATGAAGAAACTTGTTAGTTTTAAATAAGATTTAGATGATCACAAGGGAATTTCTAACCTAAAGATAAGATTTTATTTTTTTTAACCTCTCAAAAGATTACAACCCTTTTCAGGACTATTAACTACTCATACAACTATACATCCAAGCAAAAAATTACTAAATTCATCAATCTCTTCCATTCCACATATAATACAATCATCTTAGGCTTCTAAATCATAAGATAATTCCAATGCATCAAAATTTGATCTCACTCTCCTTCAATTTTTCACTCAAAAAATATCACAAGCACATATTCTTGTAAAACAAGAACTGAAATAAACTTTTAATTAGCCACAAACCTTCTCCCTTTAAGTTCAAATAAAACAAATTTCTCACCTCATAACATATTTATCTTCTGAAAATGTTATTATCTTAACAATTTAAAAGTTAATCAAATTTCAAGAAATCAATTCATCAAGTTGATGAAAAATATGAATTTTGACTCGATTTCATGACAAACAATAGTTTAGAGTAGTTCATGAGTTAAATCCTCAATTTCTCTAATTAATCTAGTTTAGAAAGAATTCAACTAATATGCAATTGATAAAATTATTAAGGATACTATTATGGCTTTCTTAGACCTAATTTTTCTTAAACAAATAGAAATTTTTTTTCATCAACTTATCACAATAATCTTTTTCTACATTTCAATAATTCGAAAATTAATTTAATTATACTTAAATCCAACACATACAAAAGAATTACAATACTAGAGGATAAATAACTAGTTCATAGTTGACTCCATATTTCAAAATCAGTTATTCCAAACATTCTAAACCACATAATGTTGTTCATTATACCAATCTTAGTATCATCATTTTTAATGGATTTAAATCTCAAGAAAATTCAGGTTACATATATTTATCCATTTAACTTTAATTACACACAATCAATCCTTCTTAATAGGGTTTATGAGATTCTATCAAAATATTTTTGTTCACTCTAACCAGAAGAATTACTTAGCTCATAGATATATGTTAGTATCAACTCCACCCCCATACCTTAACTCATTACTTAGCTCATAGACATATGTTAGTATGGATTCCATAAGAATACATTAGCTCATAGATATATGATAGTATGGATTCCACACGAAAACATAACTTCAGGAACACATGACCTTTAAATGTTCCTTAAAATGGCTTCCACAACCATTCATGCATAGGTTATTTCAACCTCTTTTTTATTAGGATGGCCATACCACAACCTAGTATTTGAGTTATTTTAAGTTATTTTATTCATAATTTGAACCTAAAATCCACAAAATAATTTCAAATAAATCATAGGAATTCCATTTGTACTCATTAAAAATGTGTTCCCTAACCATATTTTAACACATCAAATTAACACACATATATTGTTTTTCAAACTACACTCAAAGCTAAAATTGACATCCTTGAAGGTAGCTTTCTTTAAGTTTCCATTAGTGTAGATAAGAAAAGAGTCAAAATTAACATGATGAACTCAATCATCATGTTAATTGAATCTTAGCCTTACACTTGTGACACATTCCCAAAGCACATACACCAAGGTCATCATACTATAGTCAAGATTAAGCCAATATTTTTCTTTGTAGATACAATTTTAGCTAGTAATTATGACTACTAAGCCCATATCACATTGATAATGATGCATTAAACATATTTGCAACCATGCATGAACTCCACCTATCTCACTCATTGATTTAAAATTAAGCCATTCACATGCTTGGGTTTAACCCCAAAATTCTATTGTGAAAACAATCCCCTATATGGGCATAGGCGATCTCTCTTGCCCTAATGTGGGTCTAGCAATGCATGAGACTATTTGACGAACCCTTTCCTAGATTTTACTCAAAATGAAATAGGAATAAAGATAAATTACCTCTTCCTCATGTTATCGTTCAGTCCATTGATGAAGGCCTTGAATCAACAATCCATCAAGCTCTCTCCTCGCTGGTTGTGACATTCAAATACATGTAGGAGATCAAGAGCCAACAAAAAAATAATGATAGGACACCTAACGTACATCAAATAAAAACTACCTAATAGATCAATGAGTACTAGGCTACTTGCATAGATATATAGAAAAATATGGAAAGTGAAACATCATATGTATTTTTAATATATAAAAGAGGAAGCATACAACCATGGCCTTGATGTTGGATACCTCCCTTTAGTGATTTCAATGCCCGAACCAAGGCTCTTCAAGCAATCCTTCTCCCAAGTGGAAATTTGGGAATTATCTTAGCATAGGGATGCAAAGGATTATGATGAGGCTAAACCAACAATGACCAAATATTAGTGGAAGGATGGGATTGAATTTATAGGAAGGAAGAGGGAGTTAAGAGACCATAAAAGAAGGAGGAGGTAGCACTTCTAAAAGGAAAATCCCTTATTGATACGATCAAGAGCTCCAAATGAAAGAGCTCGACCATATATCCACAAAACAATATACAACTCGTCGTTATTGAAGCTTATAGTGCATGAATCTTATCCTTCATTTGAGGAAACACTGCTAAAAAGGCTTGAACACAGTTTTTACAATAATAAGGACGATGATAGTGCGAGGCTAGAACATACAACCTACCATCACCATGGGCATACAACTATATAAGAACATTGACACAAAAATCTAGGGTTTGAGCTAAGCTTCTTCGAAAATTATTCAAGAAGTTTCCTTTTAGTATTCAAAGGATATATTGATATATTCTTCTAAGGTGGATATATTGCATAGTATGCATCACATGGCACTTGAGGATTAGGGACGAGAAGTGATTAGAGTGACAAATTACTTTGTAACACATTCTCAATCACATCCTTTGCCAACATGTATTTAAGTATTTTAACATATTTCTAATATTTTTTCTTAACAAAAATATAAAGGAATATAAGAAATAATTATTTTCATACTTATACTTGAGCTCTACGTAAGACCAGAAATAAATTCCACCCTAATTCATTGTTTGAGAATTAAGCTAGATCAACCTATTTTATTCCTATATTATGCTAAATAAACTCCTTTCTTAACCCTTGTGATCACAACCACAAAAATATCATGCTTCTATTACAAAAATCACATCTAGGTGTATTAGTATTAACCTACCTAAAGCAAGGTAAACGAGGGAAGAATATGACTCTCTTCATCAGTAAATATAATAAATATGATATGTTTATGAAATGTAATAAAAAAATATATTGACTAAACAACAATTTCAAATTCATCAATTAAAAATTTACAATCCAAATTATTAAGGCAATGCTTCAATCATGTGAATTGTAAAATCAATGTTGCATCAAGAGAAACTACTATTACCAATTCCGAAGCATATTATTCTTCAAAAAGAGCCAAGTAAAACAATGGACCTCCCAAAATCGGGCAAAAATAGTTGTTTTCTACAGTCACTAAATCATAAGGATGTACCCCTAAATACATGAAACTAATATGAACTTATTATTTTCATTTTCACTAGTAATTAAATCCTATAGAATTTGTCATTGTAAATTTTTTTCCAGCAACACCTTTTTTTAATGATAGATTTCTATGATAAAAGTAGCATTGTCTTCTTGATCCATTCACACTACAACAACTTTACTAAAATTCATTTTCACATTTATACAAGAAACTTGCAAACATAGGATGCTAAATCCATTGAATAATATATTCATAAGTTTCTGCTACATAAGTTCTATAGTCAATGAGACATTTACTCTAGGAATTTATGTGTGTAAAATCTAAAGCCATTGAGGCATTTTGACAAATAGTTTTCAAGCATACAATATACAATCATTGTGGCATTTTTTCAAACACTTTGTGACCATCATCTCTTAAGATAATTTTGACAACCTTTAGAAACATGAATATTATATTTTTAATCATCCTATTTAACTCATAAAATTCATAAATTTAAACTTTAAATATTGGCATATTAAAATAGAAACTAAATAATTTTAATCCTTCAACTAAAAGTCAACAATAAGCACAATTGGTATAAGTTCTCCTTAAAATCACCTAAATTTACAATTTGGATTCTGAAAAGTAATTTTTTGAAATTAAATGGGGTGTTATTGGACCTATAGGCATAGATACCCCCTGACATTGAGCTGAAACAAAACGGAAATGACGAGAGATGCGATTTATTAAAAAAACAACAACAAAAAATTCTTGTTTATCACTTTAGCCAAAGACTTAGACTGTAAACTTCATATACAACTATACATGGAGAAATAATACCCAAATTTATGTTAATAATATATTTTCATCAACTCATGACAACCTATTATGAACAAAAAATTAATTATAGACTGAGCTTAAAAAAGTTGGCAACACATTCTTGTTTTAATCCCCTTACATGTACATTCTCAACTACACCTTCCATTCATTATTTGTTAGCTCATAATTAACTCTATAAATGTGTCATAGAAATTCACAAGTAGAAATTTCCAATGAATTGAAACTTCTACAACAGTGTTAAGCTAATAATAAACTAAAATTTCAAGAAATCATATGAACATACCTGGAAGTTTATTTATAAAATTCCAAAGATATGGGAATGTGCTCCAGATCCAATGAGAATATGCTTGAACCCTAATATCCTTACCAACTCATTTTGAACCATCCAGTTTTCTACTCAACCATATCCAAGAAGAACTTCTCCCCCTAGAACCCTTGAGCTATAAGAGCTCAGAAACTATACCAAACTATAGCAGTAGAGAGATATACAAGGAAATTTCAGGAAGGTAAGTTTCATTTCCTCCCAATACCACTCATGGTCATCCGCCCTAGTTAGATATAATTAGTATTTTAGTTTTGGAATCTCAAATTCATTTCAAAAGAAATTGGATACTCTCGAGGTCTATCCCTCTTATTTTAAAAAAAAAATTTCCAACTCCTTGTATCAAAATGCACCTCCCCCCAAGTGAGAATACATGAGACACATATATAAGGAGAGAAAAAAATTATTTTCATAAAGGAGGATTAATATGCATGACTTGTATTCCATTTAGAGGAGTGTAACTCATGCCATTAAAGAGAGGTATGCATGCCTTAGTTAAGGAGAGTGTAACATATGCATTAAAGAGAGCATAAAAGGAATCTTTTATCATATGTATTTAATGATTATAAGAGGAATATGTCATTCTTTGATGAGTACATAAAAGAGAGAAAGAGTTACATACATCAATGAAAGTCATCAATGAGAGAGGTGTGAATTGGTTGGGGAGGTGAATGTGACTTATAATTCCATTTTAAAAGTAATATCACTCTCATAAAAGATAATAATAATAATAATAATAATAATAATATTGAGGTTTAAATCGAAATTGAACTATTAAGTTTGATTAATAATAAATTAAGTTATTTTACTTCAACTACGCTTCATTGCAAATTTATAAAAAGGTGATTTACTATTTTTGGAAATTATTTCTTGAGATGCTAAAAACGAATTCCTGTTTTTATAAAGTCACTCTAGGATTGTTAGAAAATAGGTTTTATTAAGGAAATTCATCCCCGAGTTTCCCATGAGTGGTATTTTTCTTCCGGAGAATAGGGATTCTACACCCCTATTTCATGTATCTCTTTTATGAAACCAACTCCCAAAATAAAAGAAAAGAGAGATCAACACCTTAAAAATCAACCACTTCAAGGGGGAAACCTCCTTTACATTAAATGAATGAACAATTCTTGGATAATACAAATGAGAAAACCTGGTTTCTATATATAGGAGTCCATGGGGTCACAACATAATCCTAGCCGACCTAACAATAATAATTTAAGGGCACAAGAATAACAATAGTGGTCTTTATGGGGCATAATAATAATAATATGGGGACTACAGGGGTACAAAAATAACAATAAGGGGGATACACTAACAACAATAAGGAACTGAACTAGTAATATAGGGACCTAAAATTCCCCTCTCCTTCAAAAAATTGTTTCCTCAATGCTTCAGTAGCTCTGGATTCTTCTACATAAAATTCTCATCCTCCCATGTGGAATCTTCAATGTGTAAATTCTTCCACATGATGAGATAATCTGAAATTGATTGATTTGGTAGTTTTTGAGTTCTTATTTCCATGACTACTTCAAGTTCCAATATGATTTTTCATTCCTCATCAAGTTCTGGAAATATGGTTTGAACTGGAAGTTTGTCACCTATAACCTTCTTTAAACATGAAACATGGAAAATTGGGTGCGCTCGAGAAGAAGCAGGAAGCTCGAATTTGTATGCCATAGTATTAATATTGTGCAACACATTGCAAGGACAATAATACTTCGGTGATAATATATTATCCTTCTTAGTTTGCTTGAGGGAAATTTGTTTGTATGGTTGTAGCCATAAAAATACCCAGTCTCCTACATCAAAACTTCTCTCAATGTGATGTTTATCTGCGTGTTGTTTCATTCAATTTTGTACCAAATTTAGGTTATCCTTTAAGAGTTGGAGAACTTGTTGTTTATGCTCGATGTGATCTTCGAATACTTGAACTTTAGAATTTTCTCTTAAAGATGATGTGATGGACAGTGGATGATATCCATAAAGTTCCATAAATGGGGTCATTTTTGCTGCAGTATGGAAGGATTCAATGTTATAGCACCATTTAGCCCATGGTAACCACTTTACCAATTATTTTTTCTTATCAGATATCAAACAATGAAAATATCCTTCCAAACATTTTTTCACTATCTCAGTTTTCCCATCAGATTGACGATGATAAGATAAGTTATGAGCTAGTTGAGTACCTAAACAAGAAAATAATTTTGTCCAATAATTGATCCAAGTGAAAATGGGATCTATGTCACTTACAATAATATTTGGGTTTCCATGTATCTTTTGAATTGTTTCCATAAACATAGTATCAAATGTAATTTCTTTAAATGGATGAGATAATGCACGAAAGTGTGCATACTTGGTAAGTCTATCAACTACCACCATGATGACAGTATTTCCTTCAAAGATAGGTAAAAATGTGATTAAATCCACTGAAATATCCTCCCAACATTGACTTAGAATGGATAAAGGATGCAATAGTTTCGTGGACTTAATTGTCTCTACTTTATTTTTGTCGAAAACCAAAAATTCTGCCACAAAATTTTGAATAGTAGATTTAAGGCCATCCCAAAAAAAATATCTCTTCACCTTGTGGGAATTAGTTAAAACTCTTGAGGGTCCTCCTAAGGGAAAGGTGTGCAATTCCAAAAGATTATTTTGTTTTAGTTGAGAATTATTACAAATATATAAGTGATATTTCTACCATAAGGAATCATTTTTCCAATTAAATGTATCATTTTTCCATACTTCTTCTTCATTCTTCCATTTCTCTATTTCTTGGGTTATCCAATATGGTTGGATAATAGAAATGACACAAAGAAATTATTCCACGCCTTTTTTCAAACCTTCCATATTAGCTTCCTTGTCATCCATATTAGCTTCCATTCCATTCTTCAAACCATCCATCTTAGATACCATGCCTTTCTTGAACCATTCATCTTAGCTTCCACGTCTTTCTTCAAAACTTCCATTTTATTTTTTGTTTCTCGTTTTGAGATTCAAATTTGGTGCACTTGTTCATATAATTTTGGTATATCATGTTGCACTTCTTCCTCTTCAGGAGTCATAGTAGAGCCTTCTGCGGGCTTAACGGGTGTTGAATTCTTTTTTGGGCGCATTTTAGAACCCAATACTGATATCTATGGTTCAATATACCCTTGGAATCACTTCAAACTGATTTTTCAAAAAATACTCATGCAATTTGAAAAAAAAATACACACCTTTTTCATTTCTTTGAGGAGCTCGATATTGAAACTGATGTCTCTCTATAATTTCATATCCCCAAGATTTTATATTTGTTCCTTTAGTAACCCTCTGAATATTCTTTCCAATGCCACATGTATGACCTCATTTCGATTCTTCGAGGCAACGTTATGCCCAATCTCCTACAATGACTTAATTATGGAATATTTTAGTAGAGAAATTTGTACGGCATGCCCCATGTCACCGTTTCCTCCTTCGGCTCTGAAATTGATACACATGAAACTAAAACATGTTTAATTTCAGCCACCTTTTACAGAAATCCAATCTGATGCTCAGAGAGAGAGTTAAGGAAATTTTCCGAAGGTCACATGTTTGAGACCTTTCAAATTCAAATTCATTTCAAAAGAAATTGGATACTCTTGAAGTCTCTCCCTCTCATATTAATTTTTTTTTTAAATCTATCCAACTCTTGGTATCACAATGCACCTCCCACTAAGTGAGAATACATGAAACACACCTATAGTAAGAGCAAAAAATTATTTTCATAAAGGAGGATTAATATGCATGACTTTTATTCCATTAAGAGAAGTGTAAATCATGATATTAAGGAGAGATATGCATGCCTTAGTTAAGGAGAATGTAACATAGGTATTAAATAGAGTGTAAGAGGAATATTTTACGACATGTATTTAATGAGTATAAGAGGAATATGTCATTATTTGATGAGTGCATAAAATATAGTGTAATTTATTATGAAAAGAGAGTGAGAGAGAGAGAGTTACATAGATCAATGAGAGTCATCAAGGAGAGAGGTGTGAAGTGATTGGGGAGGTGAAGGTGACTTATAATTCCATTTTAAAAATAATACTAGTCTTCTAAAATATAATAATAATAATAATAATAATAATAATGAGTTTTAATTTGATATTGAACTATTAAGTTTGATTAATGATAATATAAGTGATTTTACTTCAACTGTGCTCGATTGAAAATTTATACAAGGTGATTTACTATTTTTGGAAATTAATGCTTTATATGCTAGACATGACTTCCTATTTTTATAAATTCACTCCAAGATTGTTAGAAAATGGGTTTTCTTAAGGTAATTCATCCCTGAGTTTCCCATGAGTGGTATTTATCTTTCTGAGAATAGGGAATCCGCACCCCTATTTCCTGTATCTATTTTATAAAACCAGCTCCCAAAATAGAAGAAAAGAGAGATCAACACCTTACAAATCAGAGACTTTGAGGGGGAAACCTACTTTACATTACATAAATGAAAAATTCTTGGATGATACAAATGAAAAAACCTCCTTTCTATATATAGGAGTCCATGGGGTCAAAATATAATCCTAGCTGACCTAACAATAATAATGTAATGACAGAAAAATAACAATAGTGGATTTTATGTGGCACAATAATAACAATATGGGGACTACAGGGGTACAAAAATAACAATAAGGGGGCTACAATAACAACAATAAGGGACTAAATTAGTAATTTAGGGACCTAACAATATCCGTGTCTTAGGAGATTGAGGACTCCGAGCCCTTATCTGCTCTAAAGATCTAAGATTCCACGCCTTTCTATTTTTAAATATATATGAATCCATGCCATCAACATTCTATTATAGATCCAAGACTCCACATATTTATCTTTCATGTATTTATGGCTCAACACCCTAATCATTGTATTATATATCCAACACTCCATGTCGTTATCTTTCATGGCTTTAGGACTCTGTGCCCTAATTTCCATGGCTTCTCATCTACTCTGATTTGAAACTATTATTTTCATCTTAAGGTTTTGATTTTGATCTCATACTCATTTTATGGTTCGTTGGTAACGTATTTTTCCAAGACCAGCACACATCAAAATCTCATAAACATCTTCAAATTTTACCAAGGATTGTACATGAATTCCACAATCATTTTGGTTTTGGAGAAATGAATTTCGTATTCATTTATAACTTGAGCATCCTTGTTGGAAATAAGAAGGTCCCCTGACACATACTTCTTAGTACAGGATTAAGATATATAATCATACAAATCACGTATCATCCATAAATTATAATTAACCATATGTTCCACAAAACCATGATCATGCATGGATCTATGTGTCTCAAACCTGTATCACCATCCATGTCATACACCTATGTCCAAACTAGGATACCAAAAGAGAAAACATCAATTCTTACCAAAACCAATATTTATCATAAGCACGTAGAAACCATGTGACCTAAAAAAAGTCTATAGCATAAAAGTATACACATAAGACTGACATGCATAATCTTATATCACTGCATCAAAATCGCTCTCTATAAGTGTAAAAAATATAACATTTCCAAGGTGGGAAACTACACCTTGGAAGTTGACATCTTAACATTTTCCACTCTAAATCCACCGAGATTCTTGAAAAATAATACATCGATTTAATATAAATCACCCATAATCTAATGACACCAAATAAACAAAATAAAATTTGTTCTTTGTCTATAGTAAACCAATTCAAACAGAAAACAATACCAATAAATAAAATTTCAACAAAAGTGGAGACCTTACCCTTAACCAAAGAATTTATGCTCTCCAGTCTATGTGAGGGAATAAAAAATTTAACTACACCAAGGAAAAGGGCGTATAAATGCCTGGTATCTCAAGTAATTATTTATAAAACCGAAATATAGAAATATTAGGTAAACAAAATGCCAAACCCAAGAATCAAGATCTAAAAGATTAGCCTTCTAAGATATATCTTCTAAATTATTATTGGATGGTCCTCAACCCTTCACTCCAATTCTCTATAATGGAATCGTGGCACTAGATGAGCTCAACTGTTGATGCTTTGAAATTTTTTTAGTGCAATTCCCATAAACCCACAATGTAGATGTAGATTCAAATTGGGACATTCAATACATAGAGCCGAGAAAGGAGTTCACATGGATTTGTCCTTGATAGCCTCATCTCAATACCAAAAAATCCATTTACATGCCAATGAGAAATTTCAATATTAATTTTTGATTGAAATGTTATTAAATATATGCTTTAGAGGATGATATTATGTGATTTCACCCCATTTTTGGTGGATTGGTTTATTTATAAATTGCTACCAAATTTGACCCATTGGTTTGCCTGGAAATTCAATTATCATTTCCAAGTGCACTTGTCTGGATCATTCTTATTTTTTAGCCACTTAAACCTTTCTCAATTACAGTAATAGAGAAAAAATATTGAACTAAATGGTTCTAGGTGAGGTGAATCAAAAACTATTTGTTTTAACTACAACCTAATCTAGAAATAAAATGGAAAACAATGAGTGCATTAATCAATCAAGTGGAGTATGATATAGTAATACTTTGATTACTCCATATGAAAAAATGTCAAGCTAGTCATGAAAATGGTAAGTCCTTATGTCCCATGGATAATCATATTAAATCCATATCCACTCAATCTAATGATCACCAACCTGTTCATTCTTGCTATTAAATGCTTCTTTCACATCTCACACTGCACCTTTGGGCATTCATGACTCACATTGATCAACATGTGGTTTTGGGAGATGCTGGAATTAGAGATGTATTTTAGGATGATTGAAGTTAATTATGTACCTATAGTTCTCCACTTTGAGTGTCTCTATCTACATTTTGGTTTTTATCTACCTAAAACTTACATCAATTTGGATTACGACATCAAAAAAATAAGTTCTATGGTCAATTTTTGATCATTATCTATTCCATCTCCTTCACAATATGGATTTTAGGGAATCGGATGCTAGATATAACACTCTAATTTAACATGAAGAAGAGCTTGCAGATATCGCTTCTTCCCTTCGATCAAAAAAGTATATGATTATAGATTTTTAGTTCCTTTGTGTTCCAAATATTGAGGTATTTATGGGCACATTACTCCGTCTAAAGTTTCATCTAAATAATTTGGAAAATATTTTTTAGGAGATACCTCTAAAAGGTGGAACTAGTCCACTTGAAACATCTAGTTTTGCATCCTTCTTCATGCATCTAGGTATAATCACTTAAATTTATATTTTAATGTTAATTATTTATCATTTATCCAAATTGGTACCAAGTGGAAATTGGGGAAAAGGAGAGCTCTAAGGGAACCCTCAATCCTTAATTGGCATCATTCAACATATTATAATAGTTATATATAATATTTTCTTCAGTATTCCTAAGAATATGTTAACATGAATATTGATAGGAAGGTCTTGGTATTTTCATTCCTCATACAATCCATAGGGGTTCATAACTTTCTACCCCCTTAACCATTGGCATCCTATCCATCCATAGTGGCTACATCCATATCAACCAAAACTTCCACCATGCCATAGCCCAAATTATTTCATCCATTATTGATCCACCACTTTTCTCTCATGCATTCTCTCTTCCATAATTTTACATGGATACTATAGTTGAGGTAACAACAAAATTTTCCTCATAGTAGTTTGTAAAACCAATTTCAACACCTACTGGCGAGCCTATCTTGTTTCCTGAGTTATTCATGATGATATATATTAAGCCTTATATAAGTGTCATATTAATCTAAAAAGCCCTTATTAATCCCTAAATATTGGGATGTTATATTTATATAGTTCTATTGCTAATGTTAGTTATAACCTTTCATTATAATTATACTCTTTGTATCGTATACATATACTAAGGAAACCTAGATTTAGGATCACAAAATATTTTATTATAAATTATATTCATTATAAAAATAGGTTTACCCCTTGAAGTGGATTGTAATTATGGGTTCCTTCTCATTTCCATGGTGTGAGGTTCACAACATTTGGTAACACCCCTAGATCCTGGTGATATTTGCCGCGAGTGAGTTGTGAGGCCTCCTAGTGCCCAAGCCACTGGCTCCTCACGCGAAAGGCCTCCTTCGATGGCCACTGCCACTCAACCTCCCATGGATGTAGTTAAATCAACATAACTTGAATTGGTAGTGCCATGGGTGGGTACAACCTCCTCATTACAACAGTTGGAGAATTTACACCACCGTGATGAAACTTATGGCTCATCTTGAAGTTGATACAAAGCCATCAAGTCATCACCTAGATCATTTATTGCTTTAAATT
The DNA here is from genome assembly GCA_034641835.2 of Pinus albicaulis. Classification (NCBI taxonomy): domain Eukaryota; kingdom Viridiplantae; phylum Streptophyta; class Pinopsida; order Pinales; family Pinaceae; genus Pinus; species Pinus albicaulis. Next base: position 372,514,478 of record CM076576.1, on the reverse strand, counting down.
ACTTCAATTCGGGTTTTCAACTAAAGCTCCATCATTTAGACCTTCACTTGGTCCCTCAATTGAGTTCTAGCTCTCTTTGCATCTCTTGCAACCTGCACAAGTGCTCCGCCCTCACTCTGTGCCACTACATCGCTATCTCTCACACATGTTTCACAATTCCTCCTCTCCAGTACCAGAGGAAACTTCGAGGCAATGTGAGGGGAGCTCTCCCTTCTCATTTACATCGATATAATGCGCATCAACATTCAGAAACTGCTCTTGATTCCTACATCGACTCCAATTCAAATCCGACAGCTCCTTCTCCTGGCACTCTTGGCATGAACGTCTCCCTTGACACTGGACTTGAACACTAAATTCCTAGTTTGTCTAGTGATAAAGGAAGGTACCGTAAATTGAAAATCCCATGCTCCTTGCTACCTCTGTTGTGGAAACTCCAAATTTTACTGGTGAAGACTCGCTCTGCAAAGGAGATAGGAGTTTGGAACCTGTACGCTGATGGAACATGGTGCAAGGATGATAATTTTGAGGTCCTAGTTGTGTATGGCCCTAATCCACCTCCACCAAGGGTTCCACACGTCCTCATGGTTGAAGAGGAATATATTGCGTGTATAAATGGATGTTCAGTGATAGAAGAAGACCTTGCAGGAATTGAAGTTGTCTAAAATAAAGTTGCCAAAAATAAATGACGATTCTGCCTCATGCTACTTAGTATTTTTTGGATACACCTATTATTCTTGGTTTTAGTAGTCTTTAGTAGCATTTGAAATGTGCTATCTATCTTTGAACTTTCTAGACTATTAATGGGTTAGTTTCCCCGTCAGAGGCATCCCCTAGGTTGATATTTTGGAGACAAAATCATGCAGGGATTGGCTAATCTCATTAGCCACTTCTACCCCTCTGCATTGTACAATATTTTTGACAAATTAATAGATTTTAGTCCACCTTACAAAAAAAAAACATTTTGTATCAAAACTATGATACCGGTGTTTCAAGGTATTGAATAAAATGAGTTATGATGGAACCATAATTTATTTTATGGGATTTTGAGCATATTTAGGACATATCACTATGAATTTTTTGGTTAAAATTGTTCACTATACTTTTAGAGATATATTTTTTGGAAATTAGGGTTTGTTAATGGTCCTGAAATCCGTTTCAATTGTCATATCAATATTTTCACTATATTTTTTTGGGGAATGTTTCACACCATGAATAATAAAGAAAATCAACATGGCATATCAAGGTATGCCTAGTAAATTTTTTATATTCCGGTTCATTATAATTTCGTATATATATCTTACCTAAACTAGGGTTTTTGAATGGTCCTAAAATCAATTTTAAATGAGTGAACTTGGAAATTTTTTTCATAATTTTTTTTTTGTGAATAATAAGACAATGAAAAATTTTCATATTGATAAAATAAGTCAAGGTATGTGAGGTAAAAATTTTGTATTCTTGTTCTCTATACTTTTGGGGATATGCCTTGTGTAAGTTAGGGTTTTTGAATGGTCCTAAAATCAATTTGGAAAGAGTGATTATGTTATTTCAATATATGTGTGTGTGTGTGTGTGTGTGTGTGTTTGTGTGTGTGACATACCAATGTATTACATGAAGAAATTTTGTATTTATAAGGACTTAAATATTAGAGATAAATAAAGAAAATGTTAGTCATTTAGATATTCTCCAAATTAAGGGTTTAAAGCTACGTAACTTATAGGGACAAAAATTTTAATTAGGAATGGCTAAATTTGCGATAAAGAGGAATATGATTTTCATTTTCTCACATGGATGCAAAGAAAAATAAAAAGTAATACTAAAACATGATGTATGAATAAATAGAGGACATATATTATTGAGTAACCATGTTGAAAGATTAGTTGTCACAAATGCAAGGATTAGTAATTAATGTGGAACAAAATATGGATGAAACCATGGAAGTAATACATAGATATTCAAGGGAAGAAATATAAAATTGCATGAATAAAACCTAGGAATAAATGTAAAATGTCAAGGAAGAAACGATAAATTTAAATGAACAATTACAAAAATCCATGACTGAAAATAACGAAGAAATAAAAAATATATTATTACAAAACCTCTTGAAAAGAGATATGGATATCCAAGGAAATCATGATCATAAGGAGAAGTATGGTGTTGAGACTCAATCACATATAGGGAGTATTTTAACACAATTAGAGAGCATAAATAATGAATCACAAAACCATAATAATGGATTTTCAATCCAAGATCCACATCATTAGGGCTTCAAGTCAACACCAAGGAACCAATACATTTGTACCATCCCTAGTAAAAATTCGATCTAATAAATTTAATAAAAGAAAAATAATAACCAAGTTCATGGGACACGTATTCCAAGTTGAATGCTAGGAAAACAATTCTAGTATTGGTGTTCATTTGGTTTATTATGGCTAAGGAAATTGGAAAAAGCATTGGAAAAGGATATGGAAAGGAAAAATTGAACTTATTGGAATTTTATTTATAAAAATAAAGAAAATTATGAGAAAGGAAGGTGAAACATCATAGCTTACATGTGAGGAGGAAAATGAAGGAAAATAATGGAAAATGAAAAAATTGAGGCCTTATTAATAATAAGGTTTCCGAGGATCACTTGGTACCTTTTGTGAGTTTAGTTTTGCAGCTCTCTCTCAATTATCCCCCTCTCTCTCTCACTCTTGGACACTTAGATTTTTCTTGGAGCACTTCAACATTGGATCAAGAAAATATAATTTTTTATGAAGCTAGCTCCAAAAATAGAAGAAAAGATAGATCAACGCCTTAGAAATAAGCCACCTCAAGGGGGAAACCTTCTTTACATTACAAAAATGAACAATTCTTGGATGATACAAATGAAAAAACATCCTTCTATATATAGGAGTCCATGGGGTCACAATATAATCCTGACCGACCTAAAAATAATAATGCAAGGGCACAATAATAACAATATGGGGGTTACAAGGGTACAAAAATAACAATAAGGGGGCTACAATAACAACAATAAGGGACTACACTAGTAATATAGGGACCTAACATTCCCCTCTCCTTCAAAAATGTGCTATCCTGAACGCTTGAGTTGCTATGGATGCTTCTGTGTAAAATTCTCATCCTCCCATGTAGAATCTTCAGTGGGTAAGTTCTTCCACTTGATTACATACTCTGACATTGATCGATTTCGTAACTGTCGAGTTCTTGTTTTTGTGACTGCTTCAGGTTCCAATATGATTTTTCCTTCATGGTCAAGTTCTAGAAATATTGTTTGTACTAGAATTTTGCCACCTATTATCTTCTTTAAGCATGAAACATGGAAAATTGGATCCACTCACAAAGAAGCAGGAAGCTCCAATTTATATGCCATAGTACCAATATTTTATAACACCTTGTAAGGACCATGGTTCTTTGGCGATAATTTATTATCCTTCTTATATTGCTTGAGGGACATTTGTTTGTATGGTTGTAGCCATAAAAATACCTAGTCTCCTACATAAAAACTTCTCTCACTGCGATGTTGATCTTCCGGTTGATTCATTCGATTGTGTGCCAAATTTAGGTTATCCTTTAAGAGTTGGAGAACTTTTTGTTGATGCTTGATGTGATCTTCCACTGCTTGAACCTTAGAATTTTATCTTAAAGATGCTGTGATGAATGGTGGATGATAATATCCATAGAGTGCCATAAATGGGGTCATTTTTGCTGCAGTACGGAGCGAAGTGTTATACCACCATTCAGCCAGAGGTAACCACTTGATCCATTGTGTTTGTTTATCAGATAAAAAATAAAGAAGATATCCTTCCAAACATTTTTTCACTATCTCATTTTTACCATCGGATTGAGGATGATAAAATGATCTATGAGCTAGTTAAGTACCCAAACAAGAAAATATTTTCGTCCAAAAATTTCCAGTAAAATGGGATCTCTATTGCTTACCATAATCTTTGGGTTTTCATGTAGCATTTGAATTGTTTCCATAAATGAAATAGCAACTGTACTTGCTTTAATAGATGAGATAATGCACAAAAGTGTGCATAATTGGTAAGTCTACCAACTACCACCATGATGACACTCTTTCCTTCGGAATTATGTAAACCTATGATAAAATCCATTGAAAGATCCTCGTGATGTTGACTTGGAATGAATAAAGGATGTAGAAGACCCATGGTCTTTCTTGTCTCAACTTTATTTTTCTAGCAAACCAAACATTCTGCCACAAACTTTTGAATATCAGATTTAAGGCCATCCCAAAAAAAATATTTCTTCACCTTCTGGTAAGTTTCTAATCATCCCAAGTGTCTTTCTAAAGGAGAAATGTGCGATTCCAAAATAATATTTTGTTTTATTTGGGAATTCTAACAGAGATATAAGCGATATTTGTACCACAAGGAATCATTTTTCCAACTAAGTGTATCATATGTACTAGGATCTTGCTGCAACTTTTAAATGAGTGTCCACACATATTCATCCTTCTTCCATTCATTCGTTTCTTTGGTTATCCAATCTGATTGGATAATAGAAATGGCACAAAGAAATGCTTCCACCTCTTCATCCTTTCTTGAGAGTGCATCTACAACAACATTTACCTTCCCTTTTTTGTATATTATTTCAAAGTCATAACCAAGCATCTTTGTGACACATTTTTGCTACTCTTATGAAGATAGTCTTTGTTCCAAAAAGTTTTTAATACTATCATGATCAATTTTTACCTTGAAGTGTCTTCCCATTAGGTAAGCTCGCAATTTATTTAGTGCATGTAGTATTGCCAACATTTCCTTCTCGTAAATAACTTTATGTAAATATTTTCCTTTGATGGGATGACTTTCAAAATAAATGGGTATTCGTTCTTGCATTAAAACATCACCAATTCCATTTCCTGTGGCGTCACATTCCACATTAAAGTTTTCTGTGACGTTCGTCGTAGCTAAGACCGGTGCTAGTAACATTTCCTCTTGAATATGTTCAAAGGCCTTAGTTGCTTCAGGAGTCCATTAAATGCATCTTTCTTTAATAATGTTGTTAGAGTTGCTACTATTCTCCCATAATTCTTAACATACTTGCGATAATATCTTGTTAACCCAAGAAATCCACGTAGCTACTTTATGGTTGTGGGGACTTTCCATTCCTTAATGGCTTTAATTTTGTTAGATTCTACCTTAACATCCTCGTGTGATACAAATAAACATATTGGAGGTTTTGGAGGTTTTTTCATATTGGAGATATTCCACCTCTTGTACTCGAAATAAACATTTGGATGTTTTTTCATATAATTGTTTCTCCTCCAATAGTTTGTGCACCCTGTCAACATGTTGAACATGATCCTTCTAAGACCTGTTATAGATTAGTATATCATCAAAAAATAATAACACAAATTTTCTAAGGAATTATTTGAAAATTGAATTCATCAACCCTTGAAATGTAGAAGGTGAATTGGTAAGGCCAAAACGCATGACCAAAAATTCACATGAGTTCAAAATGCAGTTTTTGGAATATCTTCAGTCTTCATTCTAATTTGATGATATCCTGATTGAAGATCCAACTTGGTAAAATCAATTTATCCATGTAATTCATCCAATAATTAATCAATAATAGGAATGAGAAATTTATGTTTAATAGTGAGCTTATTAAGCTCCCTATAATTTGAACACATGCGCCATGATCCATCCTTCTTGTGCACCAATACTACTGGAGCAGAGAAAGAACTTTGAATAGGTTGAATTATACCAGCCTCTAACATTTTTACAATGATACATTCAATTTCACTCTTTTGGACATAAGGATATCTATAAGGCTTGATGTTTGGAGGAACAGTTCCTGCAATCAATTGAATAACATGATCATGATCATGAATAGGTGGGAGGGAATTTGGGAGTTTCAAACACCTTTAAATGTTTGTCCAAGATTTTTTGGAGATATGGAGAAATGGATGATTTGATGTTGGAACTTCTAGTGAGCATAATTATGCAATTACACCTCATTTTTATTTATTTGAAAGCTTTGTCATGACATTAGAGCTTATTATCTTTCTTGGCTTCCCTTCGATACCCCATAATTCAACTTCATTTTCTTCCGAAAAAAATAAATTAAAGAACAGTTCTTGAAAATTAAAAGCTACCATCCCCAAATATTGTAACCATTGTACTCATAGTAAAACATCAACACCTCCCATTGGAATAGAAAGCATTGGAATATTCAATACATATTCCCCCATTGTTATCTTGATATTATGGCATTTTCTAGAGAAATTTATAATTCCTCCACTTGCAACCATCACTTGACATTTTGGTGTTGGGTATAGGAAGAAATTCAATTCCTTGGCTACCTTAAAATCAATAAAATTATGGGTAATACCCAAATAAATCAACTCTATTACCTTTTTCTTCTTGATATGTCCTTCTATCTTGAGAGTTTGAGGAGTGGTAATTCCTACCAATGCATTACACTATATGGTCAAACTCATTTCTTCTTTCTATAGGGTTGGTTCCTGGTGTATATCCTCTTATTTTGAGGTTTCTTGTTCATTTTCTTCCTCCTCTTCACAATCTATGTAAACTAATTTCTTCTTAGCACACTTATGACCTTTAGTGAATTTCCTATGACAACTATAGAAAAGCCCTTTTTCTCTTTTTTCTTCCAATTGTTGTGGTGTCAACCTCGTAGGTTGTGGAAGTCTAGGAGTAGAAACACTTCTATATTTATATATGTGAGTGGTAGGCTTCCTTGTAACCATAATTTTACATTCAATTTTTCTTGCCAACCTGAATGCCTTCTCTAATGAATCAGGTTCCCAAAGGTGAACCTCATATTGGATGTTATCCTTTAAAGTCCCTATAAAGACATCAATCATATTTTCCTCTAGAATATCACTTACCCCTATATTCAATTTTTGGAAGTCTTCAATGTGCTCTACCATTGAACCCTTTTGTTTCAGATTTATCAATTGGATAAATAAGGTGTTTCTCTTTGTATCCTCATAATGTGTTATCATTTCTTCCATAAAAATTGACTAAGTGACAATTTTTTTACAGGAGCAAAGCCATCGATACCATAAAAATGTATTTTTTTCTAAATATCAAGTTGAAATGTGTACCTTTTGTGTGTTTTTCACATCATTGATATCAAAAAATTGCTCCATCTATACTATCCATGTTATGTCATCCTTGCAATAAAACTTCCTCATATTGATCTTTCGAATATGGTGGGACATCCATCTAGCATTTGAGTCTAAGAAATCATGATTCAAATTTATTTTGTTCTCATCATGAGTTTCCTCTGCTATATTTTCAGCATTAGGAATCATTTCTTGTATCAACTTTGTCAAACATTCCATGTCTTCTTTTAGGTCATTCTTCATGTCTTCCACGTTGTCTTTCATTTTTCTTCTATACCATCAATCTTAGCTTCCATGTCTTCCATGCCATTTGTAATGCACCCAAATTCTCCAACAATTTATCTTTTTTTTCATTTGTCCTTCTATCTTTGAAGACTTAAAAATTTGATTTTTAATAAAATTCTTACCTTTATTTTCTTCAGGTTATCTATAAGATATATTCTTATCCCCAGAGTGTAATTAACGAATATATATATATATATATATATATATATATATATATATCCACTTGCTTCAATATCATACTTATGAATAAAATGAGACATTAAACGTAGCACTTATTAATCCATTAAAATGCTAGTTCCTAATACCTAAGATATTTCCATTTTGAGCCTAACTTATCAACCCTATAGTTTTATATATTGATATATCAATTGAAATGAATAATCGCACACTTCACCCTTATACTTTATAACATTTCTTCATTGGGATTGTTTTTGATAGAACTTTTTTTATTTACTATTAACATTTCCAAGACTTACAACACACAATACCACAGGATTTATACTGATCCTCATAAAATTGTGTACAACGTATCCGTAGTCCTTTTTGGTGTACATAAGATTTGGAAATTTTAACTCGGTTTCCCACTCTAATCATTAAACCACACTACATTTATGTTGATAAGACTCCTTCCTACCCTTACAGTTGTTCCTCTTATCACTTTAGCGCTTGAGACCTTTCTCGAAAGCGGAGTTTGTACTATTCCGATGAGGGCTTTTAAATTTTTTGATTTCTACATTAAATTTTCTTTCAGAGGTTAGCTCAACGTCTTGTCTCTCCCTACTCCAACCCTGTACAGAGTACTCTCTTCCCAGATTTTGACACATGGATGGCTGAGATGTTCTAGGGTCTCAATTCGAATCACTGGATATTTAATGGTGAATGTTCTGGGAGATGTATTCATTTTCTTCCGTCCACATTCAGAAAATGTGTTCCCTTCCTCTAGCCGGTCCACTCAGCTATGGATTTATTCGATCCTTCCACCAGTTTAAGAGAAACTCCTCTTTTTCATGGAGGCGGGAAATTAGTTTGTTCTATGCGTCATTGAGTATCTGTAAGTCTCGTTTAAATTTATTTATTACATGTCGTTTCATTTCTTGGTTTGAAATGTTCATAGACATCTCAAAATTTTCTTGATTTTGTATGTTCACATTTCTATTTATGTTTTCGAAGTTTGATATGCCAGAATTTTTAACCACCTGAAGAGGTACGCCGAGAATATCTATTCTTGAGCAAATTTTTGTTGAACCTTTGCATTTCTGGCGATTAATCTCACCCCAAATTTTTCATCATCTTTTATGATTGTGAAATTTGATTTAATTTTCTTTTTTATTTCTGAAACTCTGGATTTCTAATGTCTACAATATTCTATATATTATACCTTGCTTCTATTGCAGAGCCTTGATATTTACGAGAGTAGAGTCTCTATGCTACGTTTCTCGAGGTATTTATTTCTTCTAAAATTCATAGATTTATGAAACACTCTGTATAATAAAATTTTCTTCTACATTCATATAATTAAAATTTATACAAATAATGTTTCTCTACTATAGGTACAATCCTCACCTCGCTATTCTCTTTTCTTTTTTTTTATCTATTCACGCTTGGTTCGGCTACAACGTTATAACTCTGTTTTGTTTAATTCCTAGGTTGGTGTATTCTTCTCGAAGGGTTTTGGCATTAACATGCGATGTCCCCTTTTAATTTCTGTGGAATTATCTAATTAAAATTTTAAACGCTGTGATGATTTTATCATATAAGCGACTCTGTAATAATTCATAATTGTATTTCTGGACTGTACATAACATTTTGACTTCTAAATATATCGGGGAGTAAACAAATTTTACTATTTCATGAAAGTAATATTATTCTTTCATGGTGTTTTCTAATTTTTTACCGATTTCAGGAAGCCCTCTTATAGTTAGATTTTTCATCCTAATAGAATTTTATTTTGATCATTCAGAGTTTTGTTATAATTCTCATGCTAAAAGAATCGACTTAACAAAATTCCCAGAATTTCCAGCACAATTTTCGAATTCCAATATGTAAAATATTTGGTTCTACCAGTTCTGTTATATTATTACTGCATCATCTTTAATGGATAGATATTCATTCTACTTCCATATTAACCAAGCGTAAATACGTTTATATATATATATATATATATATATATAATTTTCATATCCATATTTGTCCATCCTTTACAAGAACGATCGTATACAACCATCGCCTATTTTTCCTATTTCTATTACATTAAAAATTCCTTTATAATTGTTATAGAATTCTGCTATGTAGATGTGGTTACAGGATGTTGAGAACAATTCACCTGGTGATATTTGTTTTCTATTCATAATTAGAAATGTTCCTAGTTAGAGAATATTACTGATACTGCTAGAATTATCATTCAATTAATTCCAGACGAACTATTCTAGTTGTAAATTAAACTGTTTAATTTTACTTCCAGTTTACATACATTATCAGTTTAACATATATCAGTATTAAGTCTGTACAAGATGAATAAACATATTAGGTTTCTGTTCTCAAGTTCTATTGAACATATCTTTATTTATACATTTTTGTCACATCTATAATACTTTTTATAAGATTGACGTTTTACAAAATTAATTTTTCTATATTAATTTATCAGGATATATGCCAGCCATTCATGGGCTGTCCATATTTGCATTTAGCTATACACTTATTTATTTAGCTGTGAATAATCATAAACTTTTACTATACTGAGATATATTGTTTTATGTTCACTCTGTTATATCTCCTTTCTAACTCCAGAGATATGGAGTATCTTTATGATTCATATATTTTCTCATATGAAGTTTTTTTTCTTATATAGTATTTAGATATCATATGCATTAAATTATCATCATAGTTGAACATCTTATGATATTGTTCTGAATTATCATTTCTATAACAGGTATAAGTTTTCTTGTAGATTATTATTTACAATATATAGTCCTTTCAAGAAATTTGGATATTCATTTATTCTTCTCACGCATATAGAAATTTAAAATCGCAGAAAGTAGATTAAAGTTATAAAGTTTATTTGTCTATGGGAATAAGATATATCTCCAGATTTAAACCAGTATCAGGTTTAGAGATTCTAGTTGATATTTCCCAGTAGACTCTATTCCTACAACTATACAGATCTTAGAGAATTATTTCTTCTAATAATATATGTTAAATTTAAGGAATTACAAATCTAGAGCATAAGAATTTAATGCTTTCAAGATTAATAAAAATTTAATATTTCATAATACAAATCTGCAATAGTAATTTATTAATTAGATGCACATACCACTTCTTTCTATGACCAATCCTCCCAACCTTACAATTTTTTATCTCTAGAATTCATCCTCGAGCTGAGATCCTTCAGCAACAGACTAACCTCAGTATGTTCTAAAACAACTTACTTAAGCCATGCTTTCCCTAAGCCTGTTTCCAAATTCTGCGTCTAGAATTTTTAGGATGCTTTCTTCCTATTTTTGCCTAGGCTTCCCTCAATGAGGTACTTTAAAGCAGCTTTCTATACTTTTCCAACTTTTCCACCTCTTCCCAATTACTTTCCTCTTCATTGGGGAATTTTAGATTTTTCCTCTTAACCTAATTTAACATTATTCCTTTCAAGGATTTTTGAAAGGTTTTGGGAAAGTCTTAACCTATCCATATCCTCTTGGATCAGGTTCATGATCTCTTTTCTCATTTTGGTCATAGTGCACACATAATACTTCATTTTATTTTCATTAATAAATAATTAAATAAAATCCACACAATAATTATCCATTGGGGTCTACTTTCCCCTTTGGAATTTTGTTCAAATGTCACTTCAAAAGCATAGACGATGGGGTGTTACACATTCCCCCTCTAAAAACAAACACCACCCTTGGTGTTAACAGGCTATCTACTATAGTTCATTATGAAAATAAAAATGGATATTTTTCCATCATCTCAGCTTCTCTTTCCCATGTAGCCTCTTCAGCAGTAAAATGTTTCCACTACACTTTTACTCTGGTTACTGTTCTATTCTGTAGTTCAATTTCTTCCCGCTCCAGTATTTGAAGCAGATATGGAAGGAACTCTGCTTCTGGTTCCATCTGAATCACTTTCCAATCAACAATATGAGAAGCATCATGTACATATATTTTCAATAAAAAAACATGAAACACATCATGAACTTTAACATGGGGGGGTAAGGTCAGTTTATAAGCCACTGGTCCCACCCTTTCTATGAATTCGAAAGGCCCACAGTATCTAGGAGCCAATTTTGCACAAATTCTAGTATGCAGAGTGTTATTTCTGAGTTTAATCCGCAGACATACATGGTCACCCACTTTGAACTCTCAGTGAACTCTCTTATTATCGACATAAATTTTCTGTAGATCTTGAGCTGTCTTGATGTTTCTCTGTATTTGTTTGAAAATCCTTTCCATTTCTTGTAGTGCATCTGGCCCAAGTAATAACCTATCTTTAGGTTGGATCCAACTTAAAAAATTGTGGCACTTTCTTCCATAGAGTGCCTCAAATGTACTCATTTTGATGGAATATTGGTAACTGTTATTATAATAAAATTCGACTAAATGTAAATAGTCTTTCCACTTAGTTGGCCTATCTATCACATACATTTTGAGCATATCCTCCAGAATTTGATTTGTTCTCTTGGTTTGACCATCCGTCTGCATGTGATAGGAAGTACTAAAATTCAATTTAGTGTCCATGCCTCCAAACAAAATCTTCCAGAAGGCTGCTATGAACTTGGCATCTCTATCTAAAATAATCACTTTAGGAACCCCGTGTAGCCTTACAATTTCCTTCATGAACACACTTGCTACTTGGGTTGTCCAAAAAGTAGATTTCACAAGTATGAAATGTGAAGCCTTTGTTAAAGTATCTACCACTACCATCAGTGAGTCATGCTAGTACTTTGTTCTGGGTAACCCAGTTATAAAATCCATAGAAACAATGTCCCATTTCCATTCTACAATTGGTAAGGGATTTAGGAGGCCAACTGGATGTTGATGTTAAACTTTAACTAGTTGACATTCCATTTATCTGGCTAAGAAGTTGGCCACGTCTTTTTTCATTCATGGCCAAAATAATTTATTTTTCAATGCTGTTAGCAATTTCTGATATCTAGGATGTCCTGAATAAGGTTGTTTATGATATTCATCTAGGATTTATTTTTTCAAAGAGTCTACATTGGGGATGTACAATATTTATCTATAACAAATCAATCCCTTTTGATTTTGTGTATACCATTTCATTTCTTTTTTCAGCAATTGAATTTGTAGTTTCTCATAGTTGGGATCTTGATCAAATACCTTTTTTACTAATCCTTCTAAGTCAAAACTGGCTCTATTCCCAATGTTACTTATGTTTGGCAAGCATTTATGCTTAGAGCATCAACAATTTTGTTTTCTTTTCATTTGATATGTTTTAATTCCATATCAAATTCACTTAGAAAGGACAGCCATCTGGCTTGTCGAGAATTCAAATCTGTTAGAGTGAAGAAATACTTGAGGCTGATATGATCTGTCATCAATATAAATTTCTTTCCTAGAAGATAGTGTTGCCACATCTTCAAAGCATGAATTACAGCCGCTAACTCAAGATCATATACACTATAATTCTCTTCATGTTTCTTAAGTTTTCTAGATTCACACGCAATAACATAATTCTCTTGCAACAAAACTCTGCCTAATCCCTGTCCACACGCATCAGTACACACTACAAACTTTTTGTCAGGATCTGCAATCTTCAGAATGGGTGCTGTAGCAATTTTTCATTTCAGTTGTTCAAAGCTATTTTGGCATTTTTCAATCCATTCAAATTTTGTACCTTTCCTCTGTAATGAAATTATAGGATGTTGGGACTCAGAAATGTCATATTTCATCCACCTTTCTCTTCACTATTCCTTACATTTCATCATCCCATTAACCTTTCATTATATCATTTTCATAAATACATTTCGGTTTCACCTTCTTATTTTCCACTTTATTCATTTTTGTATTATAAGTGAATTTATGATTAAATATTAGAAAATATACATGTTTTTATATATATCTCAAGAATGTGTGAGATTTTTAATGTGTAGGAGATATGTAAAGGATTAATTCTAATAGACTTCTTGAATATCTCCTCCACCATATTAAGGACATAATTATTCAATCCTATTCCTAAGGCGAAGATCATGGAGGATTTGGTTGTCATATCTTATTCAAGATATGTGAGATATGTGTGGAGGATTTGAAGGGATCATGTGTTTTAATAATGGGAAAGTAGTTTTGAGTGGTTGAGAATGAGATGGTTGTCTTCTTCATGTATATAAGAGAGTTCTCTCTCTTCATTTTCATTATTTTTTGAGTTTGGAGAGATAGTCTTGTAATTAGGAGAAGGGGATTCTTAACCTTGATTCATATTCTTTTATTGTACACTTTCATGATTTGTCATTTGATTCTTGTAATGTAATTTGAGATAGGTTTATTGTTGTGAGATCACATATGTTGTTTTTCATTCAGCTCTTCACATGTTGTATTGATTTTCCCTTATGCAATTTCCTTCTTTCCTAGTTAGTCTTTCAATGCCTTCCTCGATTAATTTGATTTTATTAATTTAGTTTAGATTAGATTAGATTAGTTCCACTTTGGTCCTGCATATATAGTGCATGTGCTTCGTAAGCCTACGAACCTCGGATTGAAAAATTAAATAGTTGGGCAAGTACTACAACATAATTAAACGACAATATTTTCATCCAACATTTTGGTGCCGTTGCCGGGGAAGCACGATGGATGGAAGTTTAGTTTGATTTTTCATGCAAGTGTGTTTAGACATGTTCCTAACTCCAAGGTGTCAGGGTTGTAAGACGTGGGGAACAGCCTACGCATCGTTCGACAAACTGTAACGGGCTTCGCCTCATATGGGTCAGGGCATGTAGGGTGTGTTTACATTTATGCAAAGTGTGATTTTCAAATTATGCAAGTGTGAATTTCAATTTCTGCAAATTTGTTTGATTTCGACAACTTTGAAGAGTGTTTTTTTTATCTATTTCAGCATGAGTGCTTTTATTTACGCAAGTAATTTATTTTCATTTAAGCTTTTTAGATTTATGTTTTGGGTGCAGTAAGAATCCCTTTTTCAACATGGTTTAACAACTAGTTTCAGCTTGGAACTACTCACTCAGATCCTAGCAGAAGTCGGGATCTCCTCTTTCTTGGAAGAGGAGATCTTGACAAGAATTAAAAGTTCAACTACTCCCCAAGAAACAAACGAAGATTCAACATCTAAATAATCTTGCATATCTAATGGCGAAAATTCATTCGAACAAGAGATCGAGGAAGAAGAAGAGGAGTTACAACATAATCTAAGTAAGAGAAATTGTGCCTATCGAAGCCTTATCGAACAATGGTTCCAGGTAAGTACTCGATTAGATTCGTCTTTTTATTTTTATTTAGTTGATTTGCAGTTTCAGCAACTAGACTCATTCACTCTGGAATATTTTCATTTTTCATTTCAACAATTGCTATTGAATATATTTTTGTTACTGCTACGTGAGTGGCTTCACTGGAAGTTTAATTACACATAACTAATTTTTAAATTCTAATTAGTATAGAGTAGGTAGGCTTTCATTTTCAGTTTTTGCTTTCATTTTCAATTTTTATTTTACCTAGAATAAGTATGCTCTCCTCCGTGCTTAGTGCGATCGTGAGGATCAGAAAATAAGAATGATTTACACTAATTTCAAGAATTTAAAAGAAAAAAAAATCATGTTTTGCAATATGCCTAATCGACTTTATTGTTAATTTAAAAATCCATTTTTTTTATTTTCTCCATTTGCTAAAAAATTGTTTTTAATAAATTGTGAATTGAGGGTGAATAAAAACAAACTGATTTTTTATCTGAAACAGCCGCTAAAACTGTGTCTCGCTTGCAACTGAGTGCTTTTTCTAGCCATACTAAAACCTACAACAAGCAATTAGGTGATAAAACCTGTAGAAACAATTAAATTTGAAATTTCTGAGGTTCATCATTTTGCTTGGGGCCAGTAAAATAACTGTGAGTTTCGCGAAATTGTAATTTTTTGTCTCCATCTATTCATTTATGGCTGAGCTGTAGCGATGCCATCCCTCCGCCCAGTGTTCATAAACCTGAAACTAGCAACAACAAACCAAAACAATGAGAAACAAACAAATGAAAGCAAAATAAAGTAAAAGATAATTCTTTTTTATTTGTTTAATTATCATGTTTAATTTGTGTTTTTTAACTAAAACTAGGATACTATGCAGATGATTGATTGAGAAATATGGGCCAAAATCCACGGGTTGTTACACTATCCTTAGCATCTCGAGATAATAGGAACAAAATCCCATTATTATCACTGTCATATAATTATTTTTATGGATTGGCCTTCCTAAATTTTCTGTCCCATACTTTATTGATTGGTTTAAGCAAGGATACTCCCCAACGAAGCTTGTGGAGGAGGAGGATTGGTATAATGTCGTCGCTACAACTACGGAGAATCACCGACTGACAGAGGAAACTGCGCCAATTCTGATGAATGCTTTTCATTTGATAGCAATGTCATAGAGCTTGGATCTGTCTGGGTTTTTCGAAGAAGAGGATGTTGCTGAAAGAAAAACGAGGTTTACGTTTATGTATCTCTCCATAGATATTATTCCCAGAATCGAAGAAATGGTCAGAGGAATGGGATTTCAAGTCTAGAACAAGAATGGAAATCTTACATTACTCCATATCGATCCGATGTCAAACGAGAATAGGAATCTATTAGTGGTGGAGGAAAAATGAGATAGTCGATGTGTGCAAGGTCTTCTACCTTCCCTTTCTTTATTTGGATAAATCCAAGTCTTATTCCTCCCTGCGTAAACCTTGTCAACCTGCACATCATACGTTATTCAGTCTGTAATTATCTCATACCATTGTTCATCTAAATGCAAATGGCAGTTTTGTGGTCTTGTAAACTTACGTGGCTCTGGTTTACGCGATATTTTAATATTGGTTATTAATATCATGCATGGTTTGGAGCCCCAAACGATTGAGTCACTGAATCTTCTGAAAATACAACACACACCATTTGTGGTTGCATTGAATAAGGTGGATAGATTATATGG
Organism: Pinus albicaulis; assembly: GCA_034641835.2. NCBI lineage: Eukaryota > Viridiplantae > Streptophyta > Pinopsida > Pinales > Pinaceae > Pinus > Pinus albicaulis. The sequence continues at coordinate 372,497,942 of CM076576.1, read as the reverse complement.
TTGGAAGACTTCTCAAAATTCTCCAATAAGGCATCTGCCATGGCTTGTGTTGCAAATTATGATCATCCTCCTCATATGCTCGACGAAAACCCTAGGAAGCGCCACAAGTTAACATCATCGTGGGACGTCCTTCTGTTACAGCTTCAAGTCCAGCCAACACTGGTATTTACTCGGAAATATTTTGGTATCGAAAGAAAAATGAAGGGGAGAATGCCCCTTTGATAGGCGGGGTAGAACCCTCCACCTCAGGTTCAGACAATAGTCGATCTATCTCTTCTAATATAAAGCCCAAAGAAGAGGACTCCCGCACTGGCTCACCACCATGGCGCAACGACAACAAGGATGGCCACTACATTTTCGAACTTGGAGAGAATTTGACCCCTCGATACAAAATACTCAGTAAAATGGGTGAGTACCTTGAAAATTCATTCAAGTGGTAAATTGAATGTCATTCATGCTGTTGAACAATTGACACCTTTGCTGGAAATTCTCTTAAAACGACAATTTTTTTTAATAGATAGCTTTATACCAGTTGTTCTGACTGGAAAATGGTGGTTAATTAGCCAAATTTTCTTCTTGTGCGGTCGTTGCATCACATATTTAGAGAAAGTGCCCTTTTCTTGGGCTGAGGCTACGTCGATCCTAGAAGTTCAGTTTAATGATGAATCTATTTTCCCTCAAAGGCTTGGTACACCATTTCCCCCAAACTTCAGGGATGTTGTTAAAACAATATTTAAACGTCTCTTTTGAGTCTATGCCCATATCTATCACTCAAATTTTCTGAACATTGTGAGTCTGAAGGAAGAAGCTCATCTTAATACTTGCTTCAAGCATTTTATTCTCTTCACCTGTGAATTTAATTTTATTGACAAAAAGGAGCTTGCACCCCTTCAGGAGTTGATAGATTATATTCTTGTTCCATATTAAATAGAGGGACATTATAATAATAATTTCTGATTTCATTGCATAGAAATGCTCGAAAGTACCAAGTTGTCCATAGCTTGCATGCTGAAATTGTGCTATAGAGCCATAATTTGTAAAACGTGTTTCCCAATGATATGGTTGATAGTGTGATTTCACAGGTTGGTCAGAGTGGTTTCCAGCTGGCAGAAAAATGTCTCTTCTTTGCGACAATTTGTTATCTTAACATTTTGTAGGAAGCCTTGAATTGGGCAGAGGCGGAGAACACAACAGAGCCTATTTCTTTCACTCAATAAATTTGTTGACAACCGCAGAGTCTGTCAACAAGACACGATAATGGCATCAACATCAGAAGAGGAAGAGAATGCTACCGATCTTAATATTGGAGAAAAGTTTTTGGATTCTTATGCTTATGCTGGAATTTATGTTGGAAACTGAATGTTTTTTCATGCTCACTATGACCATTACACTAATTTTCATGATTCCAGGAAACTTAGGAATGCTAATTGGATTATCTGTCATTGTTTTATGATTGTTACTGGATACTTAGGAATGCTACAATTGAATGCTTTGAACATT